>UFQX01000331.1:74951-201713 GCA_900497675.1 Arapaima gigas | reverse complement strand
CCCCCCCCCCCCCCCCAGCTGCTTCAGTAGAGCTCAAGACCTGGTGCGGCCCGCTCTGCTTGATGCATGCTGGTCCTCGTGCTACTGCCAGTGACAGACAAACAAAAGGGAGCCTGAATTCTCGCCCCAGGGCTTACTGGAGAGGCTTGCAAGCCCCGCTGAGTCTCCCTGGCTCCTGCCCAAAGGGTGATGTCATGGGGAATGACTTCATCGTGCAGTGTTGTCACCTCAGCTCCTGCCCCCAGCCACCGTTACAACCCCCTCCTCCTTCCACACCCTTCTGAGAAGGTGCTGCTACACAAACATGAGCCAAAAAGCAGGCTCTGTCCATGGGTCCACTGGCCAGCCTGGGCCAGTCTGCTGCTGTTACTATATTAAAAAAGGGAGGGTTGGAAGGATGGGTGTAAGCAGGGTGGGGGGGGGGTTGTGGAGGTGTAATTGCAGTGCTCCACTGCCACCATTCAACCACAAAGCCCAGCAGTAAACAGTCATTTCATTCTGTGGTCTTTGCTGAGATAAAGCATATCACTCCTGACTTGGGGGGGGTGCTTATTAAAAGAAGCAATACATTCAAATGCACGAGTGCAAGTGTTAAATGAGCAAAGTGTTTTTCTGTTTTTTTCATGCTTACGTTCCTGCTCCCAGACACACTTAAACACCAACCGCAGCCGATGCCAGGTAATATTTCAGCCTGAAAATTACAAAATAAGAAGTGAGTATAGTGCTCATTTAAGCATTGCCACAGCACAACTCATTCATGGTGTGGTGATGTCAGCTATTGGACTTGGCCCAAAATGTGTGCACTCTGCAGGGCTCAACAGGAGGGAAGCAGTGCTATTTTGTGGAATCAGATCTGAAGTTGAGGTGGTTAAAAGAGTAGTTGTGATGATTAATATACAGTGTCTATAATTAGTGGGCAGACTCGGGGTCCTGGCCATGTCTGCAGTCACGTGACAGGACGCCCCCTTTTCAGCCAATGGCTGCTACGCACCTGAAGGATGGACGCTATACTCTGTATATATGAGAAGCCCTGGATCCTAGGACTGGGTGGGGAGGGTCCAGTCTACTGGGGCAGCACTAACAGGCTCCAGATTGTGACAGGCCTAAGCACGGCTTGCGGGTTGGCTTTGTGGTGGATGGCAGTTTGAGGCAGAGGGTGGTGCCCCTCTGTGAAGGGGACCTCTGCCAGAACCCAACCCCCTCCCCTTGTTGCTACATCTGCTGCACACAAGCCTTTTTGCCCTGGTTACAATATTCATCCCAACCCCCACATGCACAGTTCCAAGGGACAACATACCTAATTCAGGTACCCTACCCAGGTCTTACCATGAACAGCATGCACTAAAACCCCAGGCTTTAAAATTCTGCAAGGCTCTATGGTTTTTCATCACCCTTTCAGGCGACTTCATTTAGCCAACAACTTTTCTTCAAAGTGACATATCCATTTATACATCTGGGCAATTTTTACTGGAGCAACTCTGAAAAAAAGTTGCTCAAGGGTACTACTGCAGGAGCGGGGTTCCAGACATAGGTCCTTTTATTGTCCGGGAACAGCTCTAACCACTGTACTATCTGCTGCCCCAGGCTATTTCAGCATAGTGTCTGTATGTTTTGTGAGAGAGTGCAACTCTGAAGTTAGAAATTGTAACACTGAGTCCTTTGTTTTAAGCTGAGATTTATGCTGTTTGTCATTTATTGCATGCGATGTCCTGCATGTAACGTACCCTCAGCTGCATTCTGCGTGCCGGACTCAGCGTTGGGCAGCTTCACACAGCAGTGCCACATTACAGAGGCGGGGCCTGCAGGCT
This sequence comes from Arapaima gigas, assembly GCA_900497675.1. NCBI lineage: Eukaryota > Metazoa > Chordata > Actinopteri > Osteoglossiformes > Osteoglossidae > Arapaima > Arapaima gigas. The sequence continues at coordinate 199,905 of UFQX01000331.1, read as the reverse complement.
GCCACTCCGGCGTGTTTGCTAAACACCGCTGCTGTATGCATTTCTCTATCCTAAAGGCACTAATAGCACGGCCCATTAACAAGCCACTAATTAGCATGTTTTTCTAATGAGTAGGGGACGGTAGAGGGGCCCTTGTGATGAAGACCACTTTGAAGTAATGCCACAGTGGCCTCCCGGCGGAGTTGAGCGCTGAGTATGGGAAGACTGGAACTTTTTTACTCCGAGCAGCACACGATGGGCCTCGCAGTGCTGCCTTACAGCTTCTGAACTGCGTGAGAAGAACTGAGCAGGCTGAGGGCCGGGATTTTCAGTACCCAACTGGAGAACCTGCACCTCTCGCATACTGTACGTGTTACCCCAGAATGCTCCAGGAAAAGATTAACAAACACAAAAAAACTTGCCTATACAAGTACGTTTCACATATAACTGCAGCTTCCAAATAATGAAAGTTGTTCTTTGTAAAACTGTCAACTAAACAATATAATAATCGTCGATAAAGCTTTTGCTGCTGACTTATTGTCCAATGTGCTAATACAGATAAAGCATTTCACTCCATGAAATGAAAACACCACATTGACCCACCAACAAAATCCATAATGTTCATCTCCTTTTTAAGCACCTGTGCAAGGAGGCATAGCTGTACCATTGATAGTCCCCTGTTGACATCTTGCTGTTCCACAACCTATTTACAAACTTGGTTTTCCAGTTCAGGCCAGCATGGTTTCAGGTCACAGTTTGTTTTCTTTGTTTTTTTTCGTTTAATGCAGAGATTCTTCAACCTTGCGCCAATCTCTCAAAAGGTTTGTCGCTCGTGCCAAGTTCACATTCAGCAGAACCACTGCTGTTTTCAGCTTCAAACCATGTAGCACACAGTTTAAACTCAGCAGTAACTTTTTTGGCCTTCTGATGGTGGCATTTTAGGCCTATTATAACTTTTTTGTAATCAAAAAAAACCACCGCGAAAAATATTATGCAATACAGTGGATTGTATGCAGATTTTTAAAATTATAGTGCTGGCGATAAAGCATTTGCCCCTTTTCCTGGTTTCCTCTCTTATTACATATTTGTCACACATAATGATTTCAGGTCTTTAGACAAAACGTAATATTAAACTAAAGGAACCTGAGTAAATGTGTAACACAGTTTTAAAAATATTACTTAATTTATTTAAGGAACAAGGTTTTCAGACAATAATTTCACCCATCCATCATTCACCAAAGTTTTCCCTTTCCACTGGTGTCTTTAGTAACATTGATCCAGTGATGTGTTGTTAACCTCGTGCTGTGTTTTGATCAGGCGTCCATTTTTAACAACTTTGTGGGTTTAATAACAAAATGTAGATGTCCAAAATGACCTAAAATACCCTCAAGTCACACACTTACTGCTCAGTTAATGCAGGATATCTTTAAACTACGTGCCCTATCTTACAAGTGGCTTGATCACATTTGCAGATAAAACAACAGTCATGACTAAAGGCATTACTCCTCCCTTCTGATTTTGTTTTCACAAATTATGCGCAAAGATAAAAAAAGCTGCAGCCATAAACCAAACACAGTTGAAAGCATTCACCCTTACCAGGGTAGGAGAGCACTGTGCCACAGTTAACAGTAGCAGAAAAGTGCTCACAATCGCATCATGCAATCACAAGGGGAAAATCACTACAAAAAGGGCACGAAAGTGTGAGTCACGCTCAGAAAGACACAAGGGACCCTCTGTGCAATATATAGCTCCCAGAACTGTTTCTTCACAGTCGAGTTTGACCTTTGAATTTAATTTAGTTTGCATATGTTTACAGCCTGAAAGAGAGACAGGAGAAGAAGGAGATATGTAGATGATAACAAGTAGCTGGAGAAGACTTTCAATGGAAGCTTTTTTCACTTTCAAAAAAAAGAACGTCTGTTGCATTGCGTTTTTTTTTTTTTTCAGAGGCGAGAGTAGAACAAAGCCTGCCTTTCTACGAGAAGCTGCAAGAGGATGGATTGACAGGGGCTGCTAGTAGAGGAGCTCCTTCTGAACATGCACACAAATATGGTGCATCTAAATTTAGAGCTTTTTTGAATGTTTTTCAATAGTCGGGCCTGCGTGTTCCTTCTTTTCTATGCTTTGCAGACCAGACATTTTGCATATTTTTCTCCCACTTATTGTGCTGGGACTTCTACTGTGCGTGCTGACCCCCATGGTTCATTTTGACACTGTATGCCAAAAGTGCAAAGATTCCAGTTCTTTTCCAATAAAGACTGGCATAGAGGCAACAGAACCTAAGAACTGAAAAACATATAAAAAATTGTAAAAACTATTTAAATGTGGGCAAAGAAGAACTTACGAAGGCTGTTTTGTGTAATGTAATTTGATTGATATGCTAATGATGAAGTAAATTGTGACCTACTGTGACCCACAGATTATGGGTCAAAACATAGGACCACCTTCAGGTGCTACTAAACTGTTACAAAACTGGTAAATGACTGGACTGCAAATGTAAACATTTTATTGACCTACCAGTTGTAATGAATGTGAAGAAATAACCCCCTTCTTATTAGCAAATAAGTGAGTCTTTTCACAGAACCTTCCAAGTCAAAATGTCACAAATAACCTTTAGCTTTGCTTTCACTTTAAAAATCTGAATCTGAGTACATTATGGGAAAAACATACAAGTGATGAAGAAAGGATAACTAGCCATCTATTTCAGTTCAAATTCCAGTGTTCTCCTCTTATATGCTCCCGTGTTTCAGTGTTTATGTCTCAGCAATCCTGTTATAACTGCACTTCAAAGAGCAAGTTCATTGAAGGAGAGATACTACCATCTCTCGTGCCACCCAGCCCTGCAGGAACCTGGCAAATGTACAGACAGGATTGATCCCCCTTCAAAAAAAGCCTGTCCCCAACCAGCCTAACAAAACACAATGGGTAAGACATTTAACTGGTTTCAGCACAGACTCCAGTGGGCTCAGACAACAATCTTAAACCTAATGGTCATGTTTGTTTTTTTAAAAAACCTGAGAGGTTTACAGAGCGAGAGATCCGAAGCATAGAAAACGACTGCCGAGGCATGCTTAAAAAGATTATCTTTTGCTAGAAATTAAAATGACAGTGTACTCGGACGTCTGCATACTGCTGTCATATTGAACTTATGATGCTTAGTAGATGCTTAGTATATACACTTGCACGTCACATTATGTACATTTGAGCTATGTAGTTGACTTATGGAAAAATACAACTTTTTTCTGTTTATTTATGTTAAATTGCATTTTTTTCACCCTTGTTTTTATCTAAAATTTCTCTGCTTGAGTGGAAATAGCCTGCGCTGGTACTTTTTGTCTGCAGTGGGCAGCAAAACACACTCAGGTAGAATGAAAACTCAAATGGCACTGTGGGGATATAGAGAGGGAGATGGGGCGCATTGTCAATGAGGTGAACAATTTGCTCCACCAAATTTTTTATTTATTATAGGTATACCACAGATATTTACAGAAACTACCCAGTAAATAGGCATATCTATTATTGCACTTTTTTATTATTAGGGTTAAGTGACTGTTTTCTGTCAAACATGTTTCTGTGGTGAAACTGTGATTGCTACACATTTTAACATGTTCTCCCTACAAAGTCCGCCATTACATTACACCTCATGCTGTTTCTCTAATGTTTTGATTCCTCGGTGGCTCCTACAGAGCAGAAATAACACATGGAGTGAGTGACACAGCACTGCCTCACATGTTTAAGGCAAAATGTAACACAGTAACTAGAAGATGGTGAGCATGACATTTTCTTATTTTATTTTCAGTCATTTTAAAGTAGATTTGACTATAATAAAAGAAAATAAAATAACCTGGTGTCCGATGTTACATCCTGTCTCACGCCCTCTGCTTCCAGGATAGAGGAACATTGAAACCATGCATTGTATGAGCTGTTGATGAAAAAAGAATAAATAAATACTAGTTATACAGTGAATTTTTATTTCACTTTAGCCTGAACTGATGTTTTTAACAGAACTTAACCTGTGATTAAGTTAAAGGATGAACCCATATTTAAAAGTTTTTAAAGGTTATGAACAATTCAAGATACAAACGAATTTTCAGTCCACAAGTACAGTTACAAGTACAGTACAAGTGTACTTTTGTCCTAAGCAAATGATAGGAAAACATTTTTATACAGCCATATAGTCAGCGAGGCAGTCTGTCAGTTTTCTGTCCTGCCTGTCCTGCTGAGGGTCACAGTGTGCAAATATATATATATTTTTTAAAAAATCACAGAATGCCTGAGGCACTGTAGATATTTTAATATCTCAACCACCGTTAGAATTTATCAGTGAAAAACTTCCTAAAACAAATTAAATGAAACTAAAAACAAACACATTTTTAGGTGGAATTCCAGAAAGCATTGATTCTCAAAAGCATGCCGTATTACGGTGCATCCTCTGTATCAGACATATGATGTAACCACCCGTGGGGTAGAGTTAACCCTTGGCCTGTGTTCTGGTAAAATTTGATCTTTTTACAGTTTTTATCATAAATATTGTATCTTTCATCTGATTGTAATAAGAATTTATTTCATCTCTCACAGTAGCCATCTGAACTCATGAAGTTAAATATCACAAATTCTGTACATCTGGTCAGATCTGGTCAGAAAAAGGAAATGAATGGGTGAGACTATAAAAAAGAGTGAAAAGTACCAAATGGCAAATTCAGAAGTTGATACAAAAGAGTAGGATCATTTTGGGAAAACCAGGTCTATGGGTCATAAATTTAATACAAGTTTAGAGCTTGTGATACAGATTAACAGTGAAGTTAGTTAAAAGGAGTAACACATGACAAAATAGTTAAACGAAAAAAAACTCCGAATGGAGTGAAAAAACTGTAAAAATGCAGCGAACCCTGTTTTGCTATGCATCTTGAATATATGCCAAACTAACACTTCAGTTCAGGAGAAAAAACATATTCTACTCCTGACCAGATGGACTGCAGACATGCAAATTTTGACAAGCACCGGTACAGAAGCATGTGAAGGTCCTGTGGACTGGCCTCTGTTGACACCACCACTTCAACAGTTTTTCATCCCACTCCACGATGGCCAAAGTGTTGCACTGTTCTGAAAATAATCTGAAAGGAATAACATGGTCCACAGAAAGAGATTCTTAAAAAGTTCCTACAAGGCTTCCCTGTGGCATAGAGTTTAAAAAAACAAAAAAAAAAACCAAAAAGACCACTTTAGTGAAGTAGCATTAGTGGTATGTTTGGCACAAAGTAGGTCAGCACAAAAAAAAATCTAAAAATCCTGTCGGTCGATTCATGAATGAGCATGCTTCTTCCATTGAGCGAGTACAATCTTACAGCATCAGAAAACCATGAGTCATCATCTGGGATTCCCTTCCTTTCTCTTCCAAATATGGGCAGGAAGAATGGCTCCATTCTGGGAAAGAATGCAGCACGGGGTCCTTCTGTAATGTAAAATACATTTGTGATGACATGGCAGCATATAAATCAACCATAGAATTTTGCCTGGAAACTCAGGTCTGGAACACCTGGAATCAGCACTCCTCCAGACAAACACACACACACACACACACACACACACACACACACACACACACACACAGAAATACAGTTTCCAGTAACTACTTTGCAAATTGACGCTGTTACTAATCCAACTGACATTCTCTCTTAAGTTCAAGCTGCCACTAAAATCAGAAAAAAGTGTCCGGTTAAATTAAACTCCGGAGGCCAGTACACTGGCATGTATCACAAGCTCCCTTTGCCGCACTCACATATGGAACTTTTGTAAAGTATCAGCCTTGTACGCAACGTGTACAATAACAATGAAACAGCAATAATTGGTGTATCCCCACCAAAACTATTTGACGTTTTGGAGTCCCTTCGGTCACAATGGGGGTTTAAAAATAGCAATTGTGGATTTTTCCTCTGTGCTCTACTATTGTATATGCTGATGCTAACAGTCAAAGTGAAGTGGGTGGCCTCCTCTAACCAACTCCTTTGTTTGGTCGTCTCCACTGAGATGCAGCTCCCTGTCCCCTATTAATCTGCCTTGATTCAAAAAAAGTCTGAAGGAACTGTAGTGGGTGGGCAGTTTATAAAGACTGGTTGTTTGAGTCTTGGCATCAGCTCAAGGGCCTCTGTCAGAATTATTGAAGGGGTGATTCTTATTTATGTGGGTCTTTGGTAGGCCAAAACTGTAGTGATGTTCTCTGATACTGAACATAGTGACACTTTAGGGCCAGTCTGATAATTTGCATTTTTCAGTAGCATTGTTCTTGTCTTCAGTTATGAAGCCTACTAAGGCCCAACGGTAGCGACTTTATCTGCCATACAGTACATGCAAATAGAGGGCCACAAAAATTAAAGCACAGAGCAAGAAGACCTAAAAACCACTGTGGTGTAATGAAGCAATCAAATATCAACAAAGGGTTCCTTGCATCATATTTTGCTCTGGTGAGACCTACAGTGAGAGCAATGCATGTCCCTCTGACTTTAATGTGCTGTGAAGCATTGGAGTGAAACATTGTAAAAGAAGCTGATTTATTTTTGTTCCCAACATGTCATATGCCATGTGGAGAGGACAACTGAGCACAATTTATGAAGGCTTACAGAATCAAATATAAAATATTTGCTAGCTAAAAGAACTTTCCTGATGACATGGTATGTTTTACTCAACAAGTGGAATATCCAGTCTTTACTCATATACACTTGCACAGAATCATCTGATGCTGAAGGAATCTGTGTCCAGATTTTCTGCACACACAAATTTAAGTGAATTTGAGTTCATTTAAGAAATCAGAGGTTCCCATTGTATCATTGGTAGCAAAGAATTTGGTCACGAACAGGACTCTGGGACTGCTGGTTTATATATGAATATGTTTACTGCAAACACAGAAACAATAGTATATATTTTATTTGGCTTAGATGACAAAAGCACAAGTTGTAAGTACAGGGATACGGCTACATTTCTCCAAGACACAAAACACATGGCTGGCCAAGGCACGTACACGACCACAGGAAGTTGCTTTCTCCCAGTGTTTTACCAGGACACACCCCCTTAGGGTCTCCCCTTGGGAGGTACATCCTCGTCTGTCTGCCACGCTTGTTCCTACGTCTGCAGCGTTCATTCTGGCTTTGATTTTGCACACAGACACCGTGGTTGACTCATGAGAGGAGAACGTGCGGAGTGCTGGTAAGGTGCATAATGCTACAGGCTGATGTCCTGGATTCAAGACTCAGACAGGACTGAGATAAACCTCAGCTGTTCCTTTCAGTGTCATAACTTAGTACCTGTCAGTGCAAAAAAAAATAAAAATAAAAAAAATAATTTACACACACACACACACACACACACACACACACACACACACACACACACACACACACACACACACTCACGTGTATAACTATGTTCATGTTTCTTTTATGTATGACATTGAAGAAAATATAAATAATATACATAATCACTCTTTATGTGTGCATGAAATATAATGTCTTCTTTTTCATCAGACAAAGAGAGAAAGTCCAAATGAGATACACACTTTCCCATGGTAGTTGAACTGAGATGCTCGCTTACCAGTCGCGGCTCAATTTCTGTACTTTTGAATTATCATGCGATTTTATTTTCTGGTTTGGTTATTGCTTAACATTCAGCAATTTCAGGACCATGTTGGGGCTTTGCTGCAAATGGCTGGCCAAGTTACAAACCACACAATGAGCCACTGTTGTCTGCACAGAGCAGAGCCGTCCCCCACCTGCCCACCAGCGTCTCATAAAAGAGCTGCTGGAAACTGGACCACTTGCTGTAAGTTGTCCAACGTTATGTTTGGTAGACAACCAAACCCACCAAGAGGCGTGATAACAGAGACAGTGTGACTAAACATTACTTCACATTATCTGTTGTCATTTCAGCTTCAAACTATTTTGCAGGCTTGAAATTAATGGCAAAGTTTTTTTTTAAATGAAAGCCAGTTGAGTAGTGGTTTTGAAAGTTTATTCTTGTGTCAGAAGAGCCCAGCATTCTGAATACTATATTTTAGCGACAAGACTGTCACGGAAAGCCTCAGAGTATTTCTTAGCCAGTAACGTGAAGCTAAGAAAGCTTAAAATGAAGAGTCCGATACCTAAGAAACACCTGAAAAATGAACACACAAAGATGTTATAATATAGCACACCATTTTTCATCTTGCTTAGATGTGGTCCAATTTGAGTAAACAGATTACCTCACGCCTCACTTGAGAGAGATGAAAATACTGTTTTAAACTAACATGATTTATGGTCTCATAGAGATCACAGTATGCATACCTGAGTCTTGTAGATAGTTCTCCAAAGTTATCTTGTCTTCCTTCATTCAAATATACTGTTCTCTTAAAGCTTAGTAAGAGGAACGATGTTTTAAATGATTCTTTAAATAGGACAAATTATGCACACACACACACACACACACACACACACACACACACACACACACACAAGCCCATAGACACAGATATGTACACACAGACAGACAGACAGACAGACACACACACACACGCTCCTCTGGACCCTATTTGTTTTCAAGAAGGAAAGTTTTGACTAGAATGTGAGTTCAACCAAAAGCAGGGCTGTCAGCAGCAGGATGTGCGCAAAGCCAGGCCTGCTGACCTTTCTCAGAGCCTGGTCTTGGTTCAGACAGTCTGAGGCCCCGAGTAAAATGTGGCTGCCATGTCAAAATGCTTAAACAACATCCTTCTGTTTTCTGTAAAAGTGGTTGCCTCACAATGGTGGCGCAGTGGGAAAACATGCTGCTGGTCCACAACAAACGCGGAAGAACTGTCTGATTCTGGATAAATACAATGCAAGGCTCTTTCAACGTGCTCTTTTTCTGATGCTCAGTAGACTAAACAAACAGTGAGTTCAGGTCCCAGAGGAGCTGCACTGTGCGCTTGTTTAGGGCAGGGAACTTTCATGCACTTTAAGAAAACAAAGTGTTCACATTGGTCCCAAACCCCTTTGGTGACTGCAGAGTACCAGGGAAAACGGGCTTTTCCAGCAGATCATACTGCAGTCACATCTTCACCGCATCCATGGAACACTCTTACTGAGTTTGTTCCTGGGATAAAAACCAGCACAACTAGCACCAGCGCTAACCACAGTACAGATGTGAAGAATGAAACTGTATCACTCTAATGTAGGGTTTCCCCCCACTGAACTGAAGACATATACTGTAGTTACTATGCTAGTGTGACAAACGGAGGCATTGCCACTAATTCACAGAAGCACAATGAGTGTATCGATTTAACGTTACATTTTGAAAGACTTTTTTCATGCATTCAAACACATGACACACTGAGAGCTTCAGCCTGTTGTTACCAGTAGCTTCGACACCGACAGACGCAAACTGCTGCAAGGAGACAGGAGCCCCTTAAAGCTTGTTCGTGTTTGTAAAACAATTTTCTAGTTGTTCTTCTCCCGGCACACAGAGCCAATCTGAACAGCCTGCAAAACACTGAAGTCAGCATATATTACTGTAAGAATAATGTCAGAAAGTGAATGCTAAGTAACATGAGTGCTTGCTCTGACACTGAGAGCACAATGCCATACATTTTAATAATCTAAATTAATCTGAAATATGAGTGCCCGCTGGAGCTCGGCAATGCGTCTGCCGCCTTTGGCCACGGGAAAACAGAAGAAAGCTGTTTGGAGTTCAGCAACACTTCACTGGATGCTGGTTTGTAAAACTGGTTGCATCAGTGACACAGGAATTATTATGAGGCTGTTCATTTCTTGCAGATGGCCAAATAAATATTCAGGGTTTAAAAATTTCTCATGGAATGTTAAAATGCATGTGAGGGGAGGGTATTCACATAACAGCATCCCTGACATTCCTTCTGTTCTTTGTCAGTGCTGACCCAGATTTAAATTAATGTCATACTAAAATAAACCCAAAAACTATTTCTCAGTTGGCTTGAAGAACGGAATTGAGCACAGAGGTGAACTGGCAAAATAGTACTAGTGTTTTAACAGTCATTTAGCGAGTTCCCCTGAATACACGGTAACGCCAGTCAGGGATCATCTAGCACCACAGAATATCAACCCCTGGGCACCAGTCCCTCAAACAGAGCATATAACATTGGGAAGATGAACCTCACACTGCGGAATCACCTACAAGTCAACGTGTCTCTGAACGGTACTGCCTGTGTTCATGTCCCACATTCAAACCCAAGCGTCATTGTCAACACTGGTCGCCAAGTTGTGTAATCTTTGTTTATTGATGCAACATTTTGAAGCTCACCACCTCAGTACCTTAACCAGCATTCTCTGCACTTAAGTTCCATCAGAAGCTCTATGCTTACAAACAGTTGATAAACTGAGATAATTTCCTACGGTTCCCTGAATTTTTAAATGTATCGAATTTAATACACTACTACTACTACTTAGTACACTGCTGCTCTAATGCCTTTATTTGTATATTTAAACCTGAAAAGGTGGATGCAACAGTAGGTACACACTGGAATTTGTTTCATGCCTCTGTTCTAATATATTGAGACGTCATGCCATTAAATTTTTACAAAATTCTGAACGTAATATTTTTTAATTATTCTTTGTTTGCCAGTAGGCTGGAGGATGGTGCAATATTGGGTGCAATAATGTAAAGTGTTCTGTTCATTGTGTCTGTACCATTTCAAACAACAAAAACTGCTGTGTTGTACCCGATGTATAGCCTTAACTTCAAGGTATGTATAATGTCCGTTTTGCATCTAAAAGGTGTTTTATAGGATCATTTTTTTCATATGTGTGACAAAACATGAATAACCAACTGCAAACAAAAAAAAAACAAATTAACAAACAAGCAAATATATATATAATATATATGTTGTATAAATATATTTTGTATATAGCAATGTGTAGAGACTGTAGATTGTAATGCTAAAGAGATCATTCTTTGAGGAAATAAATGATATTACTCCAATCAAACAAGGTGAAACTGACAAAATGATGTCATCTGTATGAGGTAATGGCTGGAAGTACTGGGGTTTATGGGTTTGGCTCGCGTGCTGCCCGTCTCCATCTAACATTATCAGAAGTTAAGGAGAATAAATATGGTCAGTTCTAATGGCCTGCACTGTGCACTCTCTCCCTGCCAAATGGCTGAACGCATACTGTGGGGTAGGAGACAGAAGGGGCCTGGCCAGGGGTGGGGGGAGGGTGTGGCTGATACAAGGGCTGTTGTCTGATATAAATCATGATTATTTCACTCAAAAGCAAAAGACCACAATGCATTTCAAACTAAAAGCATCAGCATTTGGACAACAAACACAAAAAACTCCAACTTTCAATTGCTCTCATAATAATGGGCTTTCAATTGTTATTAATGTCTTCTGAAATAAAGGTAAAAGAACAGATATGACTTCACCCGCTTGGTCACGTGGTTGCAAGTCACCCCCCCCCCCCAAGCCACCAAGGTGACATCATAGGCCATGATGTAATCCTACAATGCCAGACCCTCTCTCTGCTCTTTTCAGACTCAGCAAAGTTTTGCCTTTCAGAAGCATCTTGAGTCATGTTTGTAAAAAAGAAATTAAAAACCAAAAGATGCAATACAAACACATCTTGAGAAATAGAAACACTCAGAAGTCATTGTGACTTACCGATTACGAGTCGTAGAGGGGAAGCACTGTGACAGAATACAGAGCACAAGTCCTGCCAGGAAAAGCTATTTGGAAACATAATTATACCAAGGCTATTTCATTAAAGACAGAGGAGGCCGATTCTTTTGATTATTAAGTTAGATTTTGCTGCCTTGACTACTTTGTTGTATAGACTTTATGTGTCATTTTTGATTTTATTTGTCATCTTATTTATAGAAATTCTTTTTTTGAAAGTAAATAAACAACTTTGATAATATCCAAAACCAGCCACGGAAATCACCGCATAAACACACACTGGGGTTGAAAACTTTTTTTGTATAAAATGCGCGTCAGAAATTTAGTTATGCTGGAACCATATTAAAGGTTAATAATTATTGTCGACCAGTGTTTACAGCATTTATATCACACAAGCATAAACTGGTTATCTGGTACGGCTGCAGTCTGCCAGTGTGCTTCTGTAATGGCGGCCTGTGTGTAAAAATGCATGGTTGCTGCCTCCAGCTCGGACCCTGGAACACATGTCATTTATCCTCATTGGTTCCAGCTGACCTTACTCATCTGAATTATTTCCACAATTACTGTACAAATTGATCCTAACAACCTGGCTTTCATGTTTTTGGTATGTGCCTCCAAAACCCCACACCAACCCCTCTCTGTCATGGAGGCTGCGCACATCTGAATGCCGTGGGAATACATAACCTCATTCCTGCTTGAGAGCTTCATCTGGTTGTGGTCAAATCTCACAGAAGTGCACAGCTGCCGAGAGGGGATGTTTTCTGTTCACGACTATTTCTTTGTTAAACACAATAGGAGCAGTTCAAAGACCACGGGTACTAATAGACCCTCTGAGTGTATTTAGGGTGACTCACTGTCAGTGCAAATTACCATAATGAAATCCTTCTTTGCCACATTTCTAGATGCCAAAGGAATGAGATGTGATCTAAAGGTGCATTATCTAGCTTGTCAAGAAAAGGGAGTTGGATTTCATTAAGTGCAGCTATCTAGTAAATATTTACATATGTAATCGTGCTCACGTGCAATAAATCATCTTAATAAGTGACAAAAACACGAATGCAACAAAAGGGAACATCTGAATTCTGCTGTTTTATAGCACATTATATGCAATAAAATTTTACACCGATCATCCACTACACCAAGATTATTGTAATTGACGACACTGCGGCTGACACCTGACATTATTTCCGTTAAATGTGCGCTTACATGATTTTAAACCCTGCCAAAGATGGCCTTCTGAGCAGCCATATGTAAGAATAATGAAAATAAATTGCAATCATAACTACCTCGCCATCTACAAATTACACACAACTGCAGGTTACATTTCACCGATTGTGAAGGCCATTTCTGGTGAACCTTGAATCTCTAGCACTCAACTCTCTGATCAGTCCTCCGTAGACCTGGTTCTTTCCCACGGGGTAACTTGCCCACTTACTGACCTCAATAAATAGATAGCTAATTTGAACCATGTGGCAGTAAATTGAAAACATAGAGCTTTAAACGTGTGTATTTTCTTTTTCATGCTGTAATGCTTCCCTAGAGGTGCCATGACCCAGCTTGCCTGTGCCAGGAGAGGGGACAAGGAGAAGCCAACCTTTGTAAAAGTTCTTTATTGTGAGGCCTCCTTGAGCCAAAAGCCAACGTTTGGTAACTTCTTCACCAGTTCATTGCATTTTCAAGAGTTCTTTATGAATGCCAATTTCAGATTGATTGGAATATTTCAATACTAAACCTTATTGAGCCAATAATGGAAAAAAGATTGTAGAAACTTCATTTCTTTCCTTAATGTGGCAATGTCAGTTTGCAGTAATATGCTGCTCCTATTACAGTTTCATTGTGGGTTTGAGAATTTAAACTAGTGCCTTTAACCTGGCTGTGCTGTTCATCTCAAATAATTGCTGTATTATTACATTTTAGTGTTTTACAGGTATCGCTTATGATACAAATCTTTGACTTACAAGTTTTCGAATACTCGAGTGAAATTATTTAATATCATTTACCGAGTTATTAGCAAATATGAGGTCGATTTTTTTTATGTTTGAGTACTAAAAGCCATTTGTATTGTAGTTGTGTCTACTACTTACAAAATTATTAGCTGAGAATTTTCAGGTATGCATTATGCTTATAAGTGGGGGAATACCCGTTTGTCCTCAGGTATACGTGAAGAGTGTTTTAAGTTCTTGATCCAGACTGCTTTCATTTAACCTGTTCAGATGGCTAAAAGTAGAGTCTCCATCATTCTCATTATGTTAGAAGACAGGATGTCCTCAGCCCTTGTACAAGAACACTAGGTGAAGGCCATTGTCACTGACACCACTACCCGGGTCTCAAGGCAGTGACAGGCCATAGAGACAAATGAACCCCGTTTTGTGAAGAACTCAGCATTTAAAGCTAAAAACGTGAATTTTAGTGCATCATGAAACTCTCAGGCAAAATGTTACACCACATCAATGACAAGCCCCATGAATAATGCATTGTGGACAATTTACTGTATATGGAAAATAACACAAATAAAATTCAGGGTAAATTAGGATACTAATATCCACAGTAAGTACACTGGCTCCTTAACTTCCAAACAGAAATTTTACTAGCAAGTCACAAAAAAATGAAACCTTCATAAAACGAACATTTATCAACTTATCTGATGATTAGGTCATACAAAAAAAAAAAAAAAAATCACTGTAATCTTCTCCTTAGGGTTGGGATTAGGAAATGCAGGTTGCTTTTGCTCTGCAACAAAAGGCTAATTGAAGAAAATGGGATGAACAATAAATAACATGGGGAAGATGTTTGAATCTTCAGAAATTCATAACTTGATTGTTCCTAACACAAGGAGCCAGTGTAAGTCAATCTATGGCATAGCAGTGGGACCGCTGTGTTCCAATGACATATCATTTTATAGAAGATTTTGTGGATAAAAAAGAAAAAAATCCGCGCTTGGGGACTGCTGGTATCCCTCACTGTCCAAAATCTCATTATCTGAATATTTGCTGTAACAAATTGCACAAATTTATGCCCAATATTCACCATCTGAATCAAAAGGACATCTCAGGGATGTATTACTTTAAGAAAGTGGAACACTATAGGAAGTGAAAGCAATCCCAGGGATGTGTTTAACTGCTCTTTTTAATGTGTTACTGAATTGTATAATTGGTAAACCTTATGCAGATTGCAAGATATTTCCAGTATCCATTTGACAGCAACTGTGTAGTTATAAAGTTATTCAAAATAAATGCAACATGCTCAGTGGATCCCTGCTTCGGTTCATTACTCACCCTTGGGAGAACTGATCAAGTTGATCAGTTATTGCAAAACAGAAAGTCCCGCCCTGGGGTTTCCGACCACGGTCTGAAGCAAGCCAGGAAAGATAACAAGAGCGAACTGCAGTCGTATCTCAGCTGTTCTCCCGATAGTGCTTTCATTGTTCAAACCACTCTTCTTACCTTGCTTGTTTATTTTTGTTTTGCTAAGTGTTTGTTTTGCATTCATTATATATCTTTAATTACTTAATTACAAATATACATGATAAATTGACAGATATCCTGCAAAGGATATTATTTCACTGTTTATCTGCATTACAAAACATTTGTTGCTGTGTAGAGGGAAAACATATACTTGTATCCGATCCTGTACAGTATCATTGCATACGACACACAAACATGCCGACTAATGACTTCATTAAATGCTTAATAATTAGATAATTAGTATTTTAACTAGTGGCTTGTAATAGGTGTTTAAGAATGCTTCAGTGATATTTGGGCAAATTGGTTGTGGATTTTGGAATGCGTATTATTATTTTTCCCATTTAAATAATAAAATATATGGTCCTGTTTTCTGAAAATTTGCTATCTGATGCATTTTTATAAAAAGTATTTGATTTGGATAACAAGGTAGCAGTAGCAGTTCTAAAAATCCCTATAATACCATTTTTTGAAATATCACTGTTAGTCTGGACCGAGAATGTATCATGGAATGCATGATTCACAGAATGCATCATTCAGAGAATATATCTGATTCATTCTTAAATGATGCTAGAGATCTGTTGGTGCAGACAGAGAGACATACACTGCACAGACAGACACGTAATTTGAAGGTCAGCACGTGGGATGCAAAGTCATCAGGGGCCCCTGAAATGGTTGTGTGCTTCTCTGTCTGTGGGTGGTGTTCATTCCTTCTTGTGAAGTCAACGCCTTCATAGAGGGTGGATGGGTGGCTTTTGGTTCGTACCTGATAGGCCCAGTTCCACATTTGCCCCTATATTTTCAGTGTGAGACTCGATGACAACGGGGTGATGATGACATCTGAACCATGACGTCACCCTTTAAGACATCAAGACAGATGAAGAACGAGATGTGAAAAATATGTGTCAAAAGCTGGGGGCTTATAGCCACTGCAATAGTATTACTGTGACCATGTTATCATGATATTTTTTTCTCCACAAAACACACACTGCAAGAGAATGGAAGTGCACAAAATAGAAGGTGTTAATGATCACAAAAGTCCTTCACAGTCTTCAAACTCTGTAGTGCTCTTAAAGAATTGTAAAATGCAAAGTGCAATGTTTGACCATGGATCTGTGTTTGCACACAGCTTTTTGCACACTATTGTCCCAGATCAACCGTTCATCTGTTGTACTTATAATACAATCCAGGATAATACTAATGTTGCTAGAAGTGTGGAAACAAAACACATTTTCAAATCACCCATGGGAGAAAATATCTCAAAAACTAAGCACCTGCCCTTTAGCAACTTACCCCCAAGTGTCTCATTAACATGATGGGATTAAATGGAGAGACTTCTTGTGAACCCATGCCCACTGACCTGACCTCTATTGTTAGTCAGCACAATGCTGGGGTCACGGGGGGGCCGCATTGTTTGAGCAAGGAACAAAAAACGCTTTGGTTGAACACGTATCGTCAGTGTTGAATAGAAAAATACGCATTCAGGCTTGCTGTCATGTCACGAGATCTGGATGAGTTGACCTCTGAGCGGCAGGTACTTACAAATGTGTTTGCCTTTGTCCTATATGCTCAGCACCCTAGTTTTGTCCTCGGTAACATTTTGCGCGCAATATAACTAAAGAGAAAAACCTAGAATGCACCATTATGAATGTCAAGAACCACATTTATGGCACAGTTCGGCAGGATGAAGACACACGATGGAACAGCCTCTCCAAGGAAGCCACTGAGTGATTGGTGTCACACTTATCTGCGTCCAGTGTGCCCCGGTTGGACTGAGATAAGGCTCTTTCTCTACCCACATTCATGCATCTGGTCCTGCTTGGCCTGACATGTTGGGGTGACCAGATAAGAGGAGCGCTGAGAAATCCACGTCAAGGGAAACATCACTCACACTTGTCAGTTAAACGCATCTCAGTCAGCATAAGCCTTTCAGTGCGAGCCACAAGCTAACATCCTGTTTAGCCATTCCTAGAAAGAACATTTTCCCCACACGCCAAAATCCTGCTTCTCAGAGAAGCTCTTTATGCAGAAAACAGTTATATAATTATCAAATGTTTGCTATAAAAGTGAAGGCCTTTGCATCTTCCTCCGTGCCTGACTGTACGGAGTGCCTGAAATAATGTGAAACTGTGACTAAAAAACATGTCCCTCTGTTTTTTATATTTCACGACTGACTTTGAGTAAGCAAGAAGGACTGCAAGTCTCAGGGACAGATAGCGCAGTTAAAAGCGAGACATCATCTTAAAACACTGAGCCTTCGTTTCCAGCAGTTTAGATGATTAGTATGGAAAACACAGTGGGCTTTGTGGTTGCCCTGGAGTGGAAAGGAGCATGAAGAGAGCAGATCTTCAGAGCGTGACACAACTGATTGGCCATCTAACAGATTTAGCCATGAATCACACATCACACCACGAACCCCTGGGTTGCCCCTTGATGAGTCTGCCCCTAGAAGTATATCTAGATGAGCTCAGGACAAGAAGGAGGTCTCTTTGAACAAATATCACAGACTGGGGAAAAAGGCTGGATGCTCCCAGACTCCCAAACTGATCCCACTACCACTCATACAGAAAGTCTCCGCCGTTCACTGGGAGACATTTGTAAGAGGCTCAAGTCTGCCAACATCAGCGAGTCATCATGAGAACTCTCTCGCTCATTGAGCTGAAGTCTAGTGGAGGATTCTGTAAGTGGGTGGAAAAAAGACAGAGCCAAGACTGGTATTTGGAGGGCGACCGCACAGCACTCACCCAAAGCTTCGACCCCGACTCCAGCAGACCCACGAGGAAGGTGGGCCCTGACTCATGCGCCTGGTTTCATGCGCTGTAAGACAAAAGCCTGCTGGACAAGGTGTCTTTTTGGACTGTGTTACTCAATGTTGCTCACATACGCCAGCAAATACACCGTGACACATGTCAGGAGCTCAAACACTAACTGTGTACGTTAAAGCATTTTTCCAAAATAAAGTTGAAAAGAAAAGTTTGTGGAATTTAGCACAAGGAAAAAAAAACCCAGCTTATAGGTGAAATGTCTTCTGAGAAATTATGCAGGCATTCAGGGTTTTCTCATATCAGCAGATTTACAAAATAAAGCCACTCTTTCTGGAATGTGCTGTCTTATCCCTTTTCCCGTTATACCTTTGGGAATATTTTTGACAAAACAGAAGTGACCCCAAGGACTGAAGGCTTTTATTGGAAGGCTATTATGAGCTACTGATGGGCCAACAGGGAACCAGCAGACATCCAGGCACTGCATGATACACTATGCCCCAAATGTGTGCACAAGTGCTTAGCTGGACCGCCTGGGCCACCAGAGAGAGCTGCTGATGGAGAGAAACTCTCGTATGATTCCTTTTAAAAAAGATGTACTGCACCCCTGGGAGAGTGTGGGTGGAAACCAGTTGAATGTCTGCATCCTTCATGGGAGAAAAACTTGGATATAACGCAATTTGCCTACTGCAATGTAATACCAAGACAGCGTTTCATAGATGTTTCATTACTAAAATTAAACACAAATTTCCAAATGTGTAGCACATTCCAGCTCATAATAAGGGAATTCTTTCCATTTCTCATGAGACAAACTCCATTATTGTACAGCTCACATCTTTTACGAGCATGAGTAGACTTCACAATTTCTGTTGGAGGTTGTATGTTGCCTAAAACTTGTGTTCCAGGTTTAGGCCTCCTGGGAGATTTCTGAGAACCGAGAGCCCCCTGTCGTCAGTGCCAGGAACTGCCTGTCTGACCTCATGTGCCCTTCGTTCTTCACCAGGCCAGCAGAGTAGGACTCAAGTCCGGTTTAAATCACGTTATTTATGACTGACCCTAGACTTGACCTTAAACAATCTAAACACAAGATTTATTTTTAAAGCACAAGTGTTTTCTTCCGGGAAAATGACACAAACCTTTTACATGTAAAAAATAATCTTATTACTGTAATGTTTTCACTTAGTTTCCACTTAGTTTTTTCAACTTTTCTATGGGTACAAAAAAAAAAAAAAATTCATGCAAGGAAATGTTTACCTTCTAAAGATGTTGTTCTAATAAGGTCTTTTTCCAGTTTAGTCACTTTGTGCCATGGTTGTAAATCGGAGAAAGCCCTGTGAACACTTATATTTTATATATATATATAAAATACAATTACATTCTTACTTCAATCTGTTAATTCACTCAGTTCTCTTACACTGACCTGCACTTGCAGTATTTATGTAATATTTGCTCTTACAATGGTATTTACATCCAAAATTTTAAAAAGAAATGCTGCTATGTTATCTCTTTTGTAAAGCATTTCATGTCATTTGTATTTATATCATTCTTTACGGTGAAAATTGAGAATATGATTGTACTTTTATTCCTGATTAAAGGACTTAAGCACAAACTATGGTGACTTGCACAGGGGTTTAGGCTTCATGCACTGAATTCGAACCTCTGTAACAGTAATGTGTAAAATGAGCCAGACGCAAGCTGAGATGACTTAAAACTGAACTTGGAATTGAATTTGAGTGATTTAATTGCAACACTGAACAAAACATAAACTCAGACATATTATCATAAATGCCTAAATAATAAAATGACCAAAAATTTAACTTTGATAAAATCACTTGAGTGGATACACGCTCAAATGTGAGGTCTAGATACATTTCTTGTTTCATAAATGCATTTCAGGATATTTTAAAGAGGCCTAATGTCAGTTTAGACTATAGTTATATTATATGTACTAATGAAGACCTCTTAAACAGTATTTCATTTTTTTGTCTGTCTTTTTTCCAGTTCTTTAAGCGCATTGAACCGTATATCAGAGCTGAATTTACACAAAGGCTACTCCTGTACGCCCCCTAGTGGCACTATAAGAGTACAGCGCACAGTTGTTGCACGACCGATCCTGCTTAATACAGCACAAGTAAACTGTCGATTGTTAAAACATCACACATTTACAAAAAGTACATACGTTACAGGGTACTTCATAAACTAGTCCCAACACCAAATTAACAAAATGAAACACATTTCGTATAAAAGAAAAATCTAGAATCTCATGAAAAAAACAACCACTTTTCAACAAAAGCATCATTTTTTCCTGCTTCACATTTGCAAGCGTTTAAAAGGCAACGGAATATTATTAAACGCAAGTCTTATTCCAGCAGCATCATTGTCAATGTGTAACTAATTTGTCTTCTGTTGTGGCTATTGCCCAAAACTTGTTTGCATAAGTCAGATAATCCTGAACTGTCAGAGATAAAAGCCACTATTTAGGCCGGTATGCTTTGGCTCAATGTGTGCAAAATGTGAGCTACTCCTTCACATTGTTCATTCACAGAAGAACAGCTTCACATGCTTTTCGGGACTTAAGCACATAAGGGCAGAGCAGGAATGAACACTCCCTTTTCACAGTGAAAACTTCAGACATTCAGACATTTACAGCATGCTGCACAAAACTACCTCATACTGTACTGTAGTAAACCGTGATTTACTGCATTTGCCAAAAACCATGCAGGTTTTTTGCAGCAAATCTCGCAGATGTGCTCTACCCTGCAACACTGAAGCTGAGTGCTCATGCAATATTATTCTCCTTTGTATGGAGAATAAACTTTCGCCTATGCAAATGTTGAAACATCTGTGCCAGTGCCTTGGTGATAGAATAATCCTTAACACCAGACAGTAGTGAAAAATTAGTATTTTTAACTTATTCCATTGGCATTATTTTCGTTCTGCTAGATTTTAAATCCGCACAATTTAAAACATGGAAAAACAGCATACTTATTACTTTTTCTGCTTACTTTCTTATCATAATCATTTTCTTAGCTATTTATTCACCCATCCTACCAGCTGCCCAATTTAGTCTGTCCTGTTCCTTGTTACCCCAGCTGTGCACCACGGTCTGGAAGGATGCACATTTCTTTGTCTCATGCACATCTGTATAAGGTGAAATGATAATAAAGTGAACTTTGAACCTTGATCCATTCTGAGTCTCAATATACATAAGATTATAATCACTATACTGTGTTTCGAAATGTATTATAACCTATTGCATCAGGATAGAGGAAATCTGCACTACCGTCACTATTAACATATTATAATATTAATAAATTATGACACTGCTCTATTTGAAATATACACAGAATATTTTCTGTAAATCGGTTCTGTGTATTCAGAGCAGGCCAGTGTGAGTTATGTTATTGTTAGTTAAAACGTCTAATCGGGTTTCTCAGAAATCGGGAAAAGTGGTGATGATGTGTCCAAGCTTCCCGGACACTGGACAGAGTTTGTGGTTGTGGTCGTTCTGAGAAGAAATGAGGCTGAGCACGATGACCTTCAGACACTCCCGCAGTTCTCTTAAATCTCCAGGACACTGGGAGTCAGGACCCCTTGAGGTCATTCGCATGCTGATGTTCTTCAGCTCAACGCTGTCCTGATATGGGGGGGCAGGGAGCAGAGACAGTGGCATAAGAACTGACAGTTAAACAATTTAAAAAAAGAAACATGCGGCAGAAGCGACAGCACTTGGTCCTTCTCACTCCTGCTGTAGTAGCCTAGATAAAACTACTGTGTTTTACCGTGAGGTGGGACAGTAAAAACAGGATAGACAGCAGCGGAGCTTTACCGGCCACCACTGTCACGGGGGAGCAGCCATACCTTGAGGCGCAGCGAAAGCCTCCGACTGCAGTGGTCTGTGGAGCACAAGTCCTCTTCCACGGAGAGCAGCTGAGACAGATTCTGCACCAGCCTCGACAAGATACTGTCATGGGCTCTCTGGGCGATGGTGCGCACGGCGGGTCTTTTGCTCCCAGGGGCGCGGGGACCGCAGTGCCGTGCGGGGGTCGAGTCGCGGGGTCCCTCCGGAGGGCGGCTCTCTGCGGGCTCTGACACCTCCAGCACGTGCCGGAGCTCCTCCAAGGCCTCCCGCTGCAGCGCCAAGGATCTGTTCAGCAAACTGCAGTCGGACATTTCCGCCGATATTCCTGTGAGCCGGAGAAAAAAAGAAATGTTTAAAAAACCGTGAGAGTGCGGGACACGGGTCGCCGGGTCCCATGACAGAGTTACGCTTCAGATTTCCACGTGAAACCTCCCCCGAAGGCGGATCGCTTCAGAGCAGACACGCGCTTCTCCAGAAGTGATCGCAATAAAGGGTCATTTTTAACAGCTTCCCATTTCCCTGCAGCTTGAAAGCAAAAGTTAAACTGAACTTTCGTCACCACCTTTCCACCCTCTGATCGTTTTTGTTTCTGTGTGTATTTATTAAAATGCTACACGTCACGCGCATCCAGCTTGTGCGATAATCTGGTTATTCACGGAATACGTATTCTTTTTATTTCTACTTCGTCGCTTATATGTAAACTGACTTTTTTCTCCTTGGATAACTTCCCTCAAACCAGTAATATCCAAGTATCCGTCTTTTTGACAGCAGGCAGTCAGGAAATACGGATTTATATATAGGAGATTAGAGGAACGAAAGATAGATAAAAGAAGTATAAAAGTATAAAAAAAAGTATTAAGTAGCAGATTTCTGGCGTGGCAGCACTTTTACCACATTACACCGAGGGCAGAGTGGTGAGTACTGAATGTTAATAGAAAGTATGTTGGAATTGCGCGCAAATCTCTGCTATGTCTCCGAATATCTTTCTCATAGTGTCTCACTGTCTTTTTAACTCTTTCTAATAGCTTCAGTTTGCCTATCAGATGTTTCACCTACAACATGCTTGCTTTTCTTTATATATTATATAGACCTCAGTGATGATCTACTTTAGTCCTGGTTTATATTGTTTTAGCTGCAGCACGGTAGTTCACTCCAGGCTGTGATCATCTGACTTTTGTCTTATGATCTTGTCAGCACTTTTGCTCTATACGAGTCCAGTATGCAGCAAGTAGCGCTAAAATAACTGCCAGGAAAATAAGCTGCCGTTTAGCAGTGATCACATCTCTGCGAAGGAAGCGTTTATTTCCTTCTGCAGTTGCAAACGTAAGAGCACAGGTCTTTGCAACAATAAGCAAAAAAAAAAAGATAATTTATGTCCAGTCGAACGTTATCTCTTCGCTTTATCGGAAATCTGACCGCAGACACAACAAATAATGGATTTAGTTACCCAAGGAAAACAGTTTCACCAATAAAAATCAAATAAGGTTGTCAGTGCAATATTATCAACACTGATAACATTTGTTTTAAACGATCAAAATAATATTTTAATGCATTAGAAAAATGTTCAAAATGATTGCGAGAAATCCACCTGTCATTCGAGGCACCCCAAATCCAAATACCTGGCCTAGTGTACTTTTAAGAATACGTCACCAGATGGCTATTTATGCGGTGACGTCATCAGACACGCTATTGTTTAGGGGTGTGAAAAAGATGTTACATTATAGAAACGGTGGCCTTTGGTACAAAACGAAACTTTTAGTGAAGTCATTGTGCACTTTTATATATCTGAGCACCATTCTGTGACCCGAGCGAGGAATGTATGCTGACGGAGGTGTGGGAAGCGGCCACTGGAATGGTACAGCCCGCTTTACCGCCATTTCCATCCAATACAGATTCGGAAGCAACTGAACCAGCAGTTTCAGACGGCGAGGCTCAGGGGGGCTTCGCTGCGCGTGCAGTCGGTTAAACAGCTATAAACACTGCTGGCTTTTATTTGCACAACATGAGCAGTAAGAAGAAGCGCAGCCCGAACACGAGCAATGACATGTGGGTGGTTGTGGCTGCAGGTAGGACGGGTTGCGATCTGTGTGCGTTTCTCTCTCATCCACTTCGACAGACACGCTTATATGTACGTTTTAATTGTCAAAACTAAGTACTGTGTTAACTCTTAGATACAATGCATGCTTATGATAACTTGTGCATTTCCTGTACCTTTCACCCCTAGTGCCATTTTAATGCGGTAAAGAGTGTATTTATGACAGTTTTGCGGCAAAATGAAAGTTCTCCGACGGGAGCGGCGGCTCTGTTTGCGGTGCTCGACGTGGCCCCCAGCGAGCGACACGTTGTTTACGTCAGAGAATGGCAGCTTTAACTGTTTTGAACGCAGGAGTGATTCTTAGATATTATTGTGATATCTAAAAATGAACGTGTTCTGACATTAACAAGTGGACATGTGCCGGCAGATTCGGCCGTTGCGGCGCCGCGGCCCCAGGACGGAGACCCCGTGATGGTGAAGCTGAGGAGCCCGTCCACAGGTGTAGTAACCATAGCAACCGCCGCGTGCCCCGTGACCTGTGACCTTATGGCAGCAAACACAAACGTGTTTCTGTATTTGAATTCAAAGTGTTCCTTTTGTTCAATTGTAAACAGTGGTTAGAAGAAAATACTGTACTAGTGCATATAATTTACAGTATTGTAAAATATTTTCTACCTACTGCTACTATTGCATGTCTGCTACCATAATATACATACAGCATCGCAATAAACTTGTAACTTGAATAAAATCCAGTTCAGATTATATAAAAAGTATGAAATGTGGTTGAAGTGTGAGCCCACCTTTTACTGCTCCATGGAGTATCAGTTGGATCCTTGTTACTAGTGTCCTGCTTTTTTGTCTAAATGAGAAGGTATATAGTATAACCTAACTTTTGATGCACATCCTCATTTTGTTTATCTCAAGTATCTATAAAGAATTAGCAAAAAAATTAACATATCTCTGCAAAAATATTTAAACTTGAATAGGCCTTCCAGGTCGTCAGTAGTTCTGTTATGTCGTGCTGGACATTACGTATTTTTAGAGTATTAACAACTATAAATGCTTTGGTCAAGGTATTTCAAGCAGGAGGACTTTATTTGTTTCAAAGAATTTATAAGTTGGTGAAAACTGCTGTTTGAGGAGTGAAACGACTCTTTCTCCAGGTGTTGCCTCGCTGTACATGTTTGGGAGCGGTAATGCACAGGTCTATGAGGTAAAAGCGTTTAATGAGGACTACCACTCTTGGTTCATCGGTCAGACAGTGCACAGAGGTAATTTATACTCACCACATTCTTCCTTTACACTTTTGTCCCTGCAAATCAGTGTTTCTGAGCTTTATTTTCATAGCTAACCACTGCTGAAATAAGTCCAGGGATGCAAAAATCTTCAGTAAAAAAAAGTTCTCATAAAGCTCTGCACAAGTGGCTTCTTGTACTGGACAATCTTGACAGGATCAGTTTAGAAACTTCTTCTGTAACTCAAGTGATAAAATGACTATCAAGAATAACTTTATAATGTCTGAATAAATTAAGATACATATTGTTTCTAAAGAAATCCCTATTGCCTTTTATTTCTCATGTAGATGGAAAGCTTTTGTACATTACTCCAGTGGACCCACTCTATCTTCTTCTGCCCTACATGATACAAGCAGCGAAAGAGGTGAGTTTGGACTTGTGTAGGAGGTACTCTACCATGAGCTTTTCCTTTCTCCAGCTCCTGTCTCAATGTGTACTAATTTGCGTAGTAGGTCTTTGCTGTTCCTGCTAATTATTTGCATTTTCTTTGAGTTTACCCATCTGCCCTTTGGTGCTTTTATTTTGTTTCTCTAATGTCTTTGTCGGTTATGTTCTACAGGGAAAATTCCAACCTTTGCATCAGATGTTGATAGATGAAGATTTCCCAGCATGCACTAGGCTGTTGAACTGTAAACAGACAGAGACCTCAATAGGCCATGTTGCTGAGGAAAAGGGTATGTTGAACCCCGTATATTTCATTTAAAGTGTCGGAAGTTTATATCTAGAGAATGTTGCTTATAACAGGGTTTATCTCATGGACTGATCATAAATGACATCCGGGATAATTTCAATTATTTAAGCAAGCTATCAGTCTTCAACACCATTTTGAAAAATAAAATATTTATATTTAGTTCATATCAACATTGTTTTCCAAAATATCAGCATACTGCATCAGGCATTGTTATGAAATGATGAAGAATAATGCCGATTATTGTTAGGAAATGTACATAGCTTTGAAACGACTTTTTACAGCAACCCAAAATTAGTGCTGTAAAATGTGAAACGATGCCGAACTATTAAGAATTTTATTTTTATATAAGCTTAAGTGTTTGTCACAGTTACATACAAAGTTTAAATGAAGTTTGAGTCGCATCGTGATGCCTCATCAAGAAATTTAAATTAGACATTGAGACAAGATGAGTTTGCTTTTCATACCTTAAAAACGTCACTGTTTTCTCTCTGATCTCTACAATACCGTGTGTTCTCATTACTCTTGTTGAAAATCTTAGGGAAGTTGAAATGATTAATCATCATGGGTGCCACCACTGTGAGGGAAAATGCTGAGGACTTTTCAGTACCGAAACAGATAAATCTCATCTGGTTTGATATTAAGCACAGCAGACTGTCCCTGTACCAGGTTCTGGTGTATAATTATGTTTATTAGAGAACTGCAACTAAATCTGTTGTTTCTTTGCCTTTCTTTCTAGAAGTTGGAAGTCAGAAATTCTATAGATACAGCCGGGAGAAAACAATGGAGTGGTTAAAGAAAAAGGTTTGTGCTGCATACGTTTAGTTATGTATTTCATGTATTCAATATTCAGAGGCTATACTGGAAGCATAGTTCCTTAGATTCATCCTCAACTGCGTGTCCTGGAAAGAGTGCAGTGGTCAAAATTCTTTGTGCTTTATGCTAGGGAACTGTACCCTGGATCAGATGCCAAATTGAAGCATTGTTATTTAGCTATAACTTTGCTTCCAAACTGCCTATGTTTTAAATGTCAAGGTCATATTAACATGTCTCTTTATTTATTTAGCAAACCCTTTTTTTTACAAAGTGGAATACAACTCAAATTATATAAAAGTACCTTTTGTAAAAGATATAGAGCTTTCGGTACATAAATGTGATTGATGACGCATAGTTAGTTTGTCCGACATGACAGTTTTCGCTGGCGCAAGTGACACGGATAGCTGCATATAACACTGTTCTTCCATCTAGGTCGATAAAACTGTAACAGCTCTTAAAAACGCGAAAATATCAGTTGGAGAAGGAGTGAAATCAACAACTTACATTCGGGTGAAGCAAGAATGTGATGGTCGCGAAGGTATGGCTGTCACCTCACATCAGCATATCATTCTACACCTCGTCTGACACCTCTGTCACCTCAGACAATGTTTGCGAAACTTTTGTAAACCTATAAAGTTGTGGAAATTTAAATACAACAATACCCTGCTTAATGCTGCCCTGTTTAGTGCCGTTTCATTATGGCACTCATGCTGTAACTTTATAGCGCACATGTGTATTGCTTGCTTGCCATTGTACGAGTAGTGTGTGCGCATGGGTAAAAAGGCAAAGGGACAGGGGACACCCGGAGCGTGTAGTACAAGGACTGAAGAGATGTGAGGAGAATAAGGATTATGGCAGTCTTAATAACAAAGAAAGGTGTTTTTTTTTTTTTTTTTTTTTTTTTAAATTTTTACCTGTTACAATGAACTTGTCAAACATACTTAGGATACTGAGCAGCTGAGGAAGAGAACCCCCACCTTACCCGTTTTTTCATCTGCATTTCTACTGTCTTTTCAGCGTTTCAAACATTTCCCTACATATTTTCATGGATGTGTATAATGCAATAATAAAGATGGACAAGAACTCTATGCAATTCTGATAAGATTTTCACAGAAGTTGTTTTATACTATAGTTTTATCCATCTAGTAAGATACAATGTTATAATGACGTTTTTAGCACAGTTCCGGTTAGTACTCCACTTTCTAGGAATGTGTCCAAACAGGGGTGTTACTGTGCTGTCCTGAAGAATCAAAGATCTAACTGGATTTAATCTAGAAACGTAAGATGCAAGAAGAAACATATAAAGACCACATATATATTGTGGAAAGGCTTTGTATCACATAGTTTTGCCTTTTTTTAAATATTATTTTAAATTGTAAACATTTAAATCACATGAAAGAAATGGGGAAAGTCATACTGTGCTTTTATTTCTGTCTTTCTTGTGTAGAGGATTACCTGCGATACGCCCATGGATTAATATCAGAGTACATCAGTGAAGACTTGAGCAAAGACCTCCTCAAACATTTACAGTATGTGCTGATTTCCATCAGAATATGCCTTTGTTCTTCATGTGGAATAATTTCATTGTGCTTGACATTTACTCTTTCTCTTTTACATTGTAAGGTTGCCAGAGGTTACGAGTCCGAAAAAGGCAGAACCACCGTCTAAGGTATGATATGCGTTGTTTTGCTGGTTAACATCAGACTGTGATTGACGTTAAATGGCCTAGCGGTTAATCTCTTTCTGTATATGTTTTCTGGATAGTTCCGGTCAGTAGGTGCGTATTTATCATTAATGACCCGTAGACTGAGATAGGTACAGTAGTCCTTTTCTCCTCATTGTGTTCCACTGATGGGGACCGCGCCTAAATCTCATGTTCGGCAGAAACGAAAAGTGTCAGACAAACCGGTGGAAGCTGAGGAAGACTACACCAAGTTCAACAGCACAGATTTCGCCAGAAAAGTGAGTTGTTGGGGTTGGTCCTGTCAAGGA
Source organism: Arapaima gigas (assembly GCA_900497675.1). Lineage (NCBI taxonomy): Eukaryota > Metazoa > Chordata > Actinopteri > Osteoglossiformes > Osteoglossidae > Arapaima > Arapaima gigas. The sequence continues at coordinate 171,362 of UFQX01000331.1, read as the reverse complement.
CAAAAAGGGATAAAAATAATGAACCCCAATGAGAGGAAAATTTAATAGAAAATCCCGCGTCTGATTTTTAGATGTCTTATTTGAATGAAAACATGCGAGGGCGTGCTTTGAATTAGCAGTGAAAATGGTGCAGAATTTTTCCAGGGAAACGTTAGTTCTGAATTTTGTCATTGCTGAATTTTCTGTTTGAAAAATTGTAGAATGTTAGACAGGTTTGCTGTTTAATTATTAAACCTTCCCGACAAACTTTTTTGGATTAAAAAATATGTAGTAGGACCGTGTAAAATATTTTTAAATGTATGCTTGATTTGTTCACCAGTTTTAAAAGGTAAATGTTACATGTTGTGGATTTAAAAAAAAAAAAAAAAAAGACAAATTCATGCAATTAGGATATAAAATATGATGGATTCCTTTTTTCTTCAGCCCCCAAAGAAGATGACAGCTGCACAGAAGTCTCTGGCCAAAGTGGACAAGACAGGGATGAAGACCATGTCTGCATTCTTCAGCCCTAAAGCAAAGACTGAGAAGTAATGAGCATGATGAGTGTGGGCTTTTGATAATAAATAGAAAATAATAATGTTTTTTGTTATTTTGTGCACATATTCAGACTTGGTCCGAAAAACCAATTTATGTTTGTATCTATGCATTTTCACATGCTTATCCCTAAAGGTGTTTTAAAGTAAAAATGTATTTTCTGACAAAGTATCTGACATTATTTTAAGGTTTTTCAAATATTCTTAGGAGTTTTTTAGAAGACATCATTTTTAGTTATTTTGAGTTTCTGATCTGTATTTGGGAAAAACAGAAATGTGTTCTTGGTCACAAAAACGTAAACTGCAATATCAACACAGATTTATTAACACGTTTACCAAATTTAAAAGAGTCGTGGCTTCTCATCCAAATCTAATCCATTCCTAAAAATGTGTTCTAATAACAAATATTGCTTTTTTAACTGGGTAAAAATAACATTCCTAGCACATCCCAAGTCTCCCAACCAATTTCCCTGAATATCACTAAAACAATGTTAAACACCTAACAGTCTACCAAGGGTTTCTGTACAAGCCTTTTTACTTCTTTGGAAGACATTTTGAATTAATAATCTGGAGAAAATGATAGCAGTAATCGAAAACATGTTTGAATAGCATTAATACAAGATGCGATTCTGTCCGGAGAACTGTGGTGCTCTCTTGTTGTTTTCTCTGGCTTTCTTCTCACCACGGTCAGAAATCCCAGGGCAGTTTCACACTAAACTCCAGGACCAGAGTTACTGCTCCGGTGCAATTCCCACTTACAGCCTGATCAGTTCTCCCAAGGGTGAGTAATGAAACAAAAGAGGGAGGCTGTGCTGCTTAGAATGTTGTTTATTCTGCAAAATTTTATAGCAGCACACTTTTTATCAAATGCATACATATATTAGAGAAACGATTTGTGTAGTTTTTAAGGCTAATTGCTCCACTACTCCCCGTTTACTCAATTAAATATCGTCCTCAAACTGGCTGACAGACACTTCTGTGGAATTGCATTTGGATCCCATAATGCCCCACTACCCTTAAGTAATATTTTCACACTCTGCATCCTTTCATCTGGACTTGAACACCGCTTAAAGCTTTTGCTAGCCTGTACATTTAAACCTTTGGATCCAGATTTGGATGATTGATTGAGTTTTTGATTCAGATAGTGAATTTTTGGCATACATTTTGAAGAGATGTATATAAAACATTTTTGGAGAGATTATAGATGGTAAGGGATAGCTGTAGTATGATTTTAGCTAAAACTGTTAATTGGTCATTTTTTTTTAAATCGCTGTGTATTCAGAATCTCAGGGTGAATAAGAAAGTAAGTTTGCATACAGCTCTGTGCCTTTAACTTTAATAACTTTATTTTCACCTAATTTCTTGAGTCCTCTCACTTTGCCCAAAATTTTGCTGCAGAGGGGCTGTCACTCAGAATGTCAGTCTGATACATTTCCAACATCTGCTCGATCGCTTGTGTCTGGGTAACTGGTGTTGCAATAAAAAAATAACATTGCCATCTTGGAAATGCCCTCACATAGACCATCACTGTCCTATTAAAAAGATCCAGTGTTTAGAGTTAGATGCATTAAGATCTCTAAATCTATAAAGCTCAATCTGTTTGGTTGTTCTTTATGCACAGCTATGTCAAGCCATAGACTTGAAATTTGGCACAGTAATACTTCTCTGTTATTACTTTATGTGCCGAACACAACATATACTACATCGTGCATTATGTGTTTGTTTTCTATGCCAGAGCAGAATGGTGAGAAGGAGACAGGAGGAGTGGGAGGATGACAGTCGGGATACCTGGAGTAAATGGCCGAATTGGCACAGGGTGCTACACACAGTACATGTACTAAATACAACAATTTTAAAGCTAATACATCATGATGCTGTGCGGCAGCAGTAGCTGTAATTATTTCTAAAAATAATTTACAGAAATGAAGCATTTGTAAATATAAACAATTTGTAAACAAGAAAGTGTGAAGACTAATAAATTATACATGATACATGATACATACACATAGCATAGCGCACCGTAAGGGCAATAAACTTTGGTGATATTCATTTTGCTTTCTGCATTCTTACTTTTTCTTCCACTCTTCCACTGGACTGCAACCGGCACATGTCACTTTTTTGTGGCAGTATAAAGATCAAAATGTCAGAAATTAATCATGTGAGTGAAAAGTAAATGGTTACTATTTCAACATGCGCACACTACGTACTCACTTACGCAGCACAGAAGACTGGATTTTTTCTTTCTCGGACTGAAAAAGCACAGCTGCTGTCATTTCAGTAGTGCTGGCTGGGGCATTTCGTGACACATGTCTTGTGTTTAGCACCAAACAAAATTAAAATGAAGCTGATACTCAAAAATAACATCTCACGTGACTGTTCCTGTGCTAAAAAGCTTGGCATCTTCAGTTCCAGTACAAACTGGGCCATGAAGCTAGGAAAGGTTGACATTCATGTTATAAATAAAGATGTAAAATATATTTAACCTGAACATGACAACTCATGGTTTTCCCTAGAGGACGAATTCAGCTTTTTATTTAAATTATACTGTTATCTAGTAATATTTCACTGTCAAGGTAAAAAAAAATACAGCCGGTTAAAAATGTAGTCATAAAACTTAAGTAAATTTATAAAAAAAGAAGACACAAGTATACTAAAATCTGTCCAGTGATGTAAATATATTTTGATCTATCAGTAATTTGGAAGTATCCAGGTTAAGAAAAACAGAGCACAGAAATGAGAACCAGCTTTACACTTAGCTATCATTTATGCAAATGCCAAGGAGGTAGTAAAAAAGATTTCAAATGTGTTTTGTGGAGCATCATGTTTTATTTGAGGTGGACTTCAGTGTATGACTCTTACAGTTTCTCTAAGCTACCAACAGAGAGCACCAGATGACCCACTGGCATCACTCACATGTGCCTGCAGACGTGAAACCGCATACACACTCGCAGTTTGGTATGTTAGGTTCGTGCTGTAAAAAGTTGAGATTCTGAACACCTTGAGAGAAAGCGTGCTGTGAAACCGGAAGTGGCATTACTTCTTCAGTGTCAAAATACCCTTGCATCAAGGCCGCCCCGGTACAATAAGTAACTGGGAGGCAGAAACAAGCTGGAAAGTTCACCTCAGCTGTTAGACCAGAAGCAGACCTGAGTGAAATTAGCAAAGAAAATCATAATGAAGCAGAAGAGTTAAGCAGGTTTGGGTGACAAAGCTTTTTCCAGCCGTCCATTTGCAAGGAGGCCTTGGGAAGCCGCAGTGTCCTTGTGCACTGAGCTAATTGGAGAAGATCCTTAGTCATCCTCACTTACACTCAGAGGGAGGGAAATGTGTTTTGGATTTCACATGGACACTTTATTATTTTATAATAAAGTGTAGCTGTCTAAATCCAAGGTTGTAATTCATTTATCTTTCATTCTTAATGCCATGCATTTGTACGTGCAAACATTTGAATAGCGTTTTCATTTTGCACTGACTTAGTCTTCTGTTCCATAATTAATTTTTGTGGAGCGCTATTGACTGAAATTAAAGTACTTTCTATTTTCTGACTAGTCTACTCATTATTATGGCAATAATGGGCACTAACTGTAGTATGAAAATGAGAAAAGCAACACTTTACATTTTGGCCATGTATTCTGGCTCAGGGGTGTTATGGTTTTCAAAACTTTTTTTTTTTTTTTATCAAAGTTGGAGTGGGGTAGGAGGAATTAATTTAGAAGGACATTTTTTGTTCAGTTTCTAGGTTTTTCCCCGATTGAAGCCATCGTGTAGCAAATGTGTTTACTGAGGTCTTTAGAATTCCAAGGCTGAAAACATTTCAATCTCCTGTTTGCATCTATTCACAGATACTATAAGAGCTGATCATTTGGGAGCACATTTGCCCCCGTGGCCCTGGCCAGTCGAATGGCTCACACTAAAAACCTCTGACACAGCTCCTCTCTGACAAGGAGGAATTTGAACCAAACAAATTGTTTACTTAAGTGTTTATCAGACATCAGGTCGTGTAATGCTGGAAGACCTGAACACCAGTGTGAACTAAGCCCTTGCTATACCTACAGCACCTTCATCCAAATGTTATTTAAAACACAATTTTTTCCAGTTTAAAATAATGAATAGTTCAGCTCAACGTAGCAACAACGGAGGTACAAAAGTGCTCAAAACCAGATTTTATAACCTCATACATGACAAATTAACTAGTTCAAGTAAGAAAACACAGTCTTTTCTATAAATAATTCTTGACAATAAATCCTCACAGTTAACGTGACCGAGTTTTGTCTGGCCGATCATACAAAATAGAACACAATCACTTATTTTCCTCCTTCAGATTAATGAGGGTGTGATTGCCAGGCAACGGACTGGCATCATGTCCAGGGTCAACCCTGCCTTATCCTTCATGATTCCAGGATAAAATTTTCACATCTGCGATCCTGCATTGGGTGGTTCCTGATGATTTTACACTACACAGACAAACGCAGAAAATCATCAGTATTTATACCTATGGAAATTGATACTTCTGCACTTCCTGCAACAAGTTAAAATGTCCAGTGTTTAGAATAGATAAAAGCGAAGCTTTTAAGTACCGATTACGGACGTTTATACTCCCACTCATGCAGTCACCTGGAAGCTGATACCATCACTTTTCGGCACCGGTGCTCTGCTTCTGAAATCTGGAGTGATGTTTCTTGGGCAAAAAGTTGTAAGTCTGTAGTCCAAGAACAGTAAAAAAAATGATAAACGGTGAACAACTAGATAGAAAGGAGCTTGACGGCACAGTGAATGGTAATGACAACGGAATACTGAAAGCATCATTTGTACATTTCTGAACTGACATGCTACAAGTCAACCCATATTAACAGAATCTTCACAGAAAAAAAATACAAATTTAACTTGAAGGTCAGACATGCTGTTCATTTTTCTCCACTTATAGTGAGCTTCAGGGAGGCTGGATGCCTTTTTATTTCCTCATTTAATGTATGTTCATGTGTATGTGCATTGACTGAGTTTATAAAAGAAGGTTTCCAAAAGTATGGCTTCAAGGCTTTTTCTGCTTTTATTTGTTTTGTAACTTTGACCCATGTCTGCTGGCTTGAGAGTGATGAAAAGGTAAGAATAAATGTGACCTAAAACACAGGAACAGAGGAGGTGAACAGGTAAAGGAAAGAAAATGTAAGCTGTTTTTTAAAAGTCACACAGTGACTGTATGGCAAACAGACTCCAGATGATGAGAGGTCAGAATGGAATGTACCTTGTACCTGAGTACCTGTTTATGCTCAGTCCGGTGGCCCTGGACTTGTCCCAGCTTCCTGACGCACCTCCTGTACTCTTCAGTGACTTAGCTACAGGTGATAGCCAGCTGACTTACAGTCATGGAGATCAAACTTGTGTAACTCCTTTGCCAAGTGTGCATCACAGTCCCACAATTCAACCTCTGCATTCAAGTCAACTGATTCCATCAAATGATGAAAAGTACAAAGACGCCCTCATTAAAATCATAAAGGACCAGTGTTTCACATTTCCTCTAAAAACACACTACTCAATATATGTTTCAGTTATTTCAGTTACAGTAATGACTTTATTTCCTTTTATTAGACACATTACAATAGGTTATAAAAATGCTACTGTAGTACCCGGTGCGGTACTACACAGTTTCATAATTAAAAAAAGCCTAAATTATGCTTTAGATTTTCCAGACTTTCACTATATCCGGATACAGTCTCTTCCATATAGTCTGGAGAATCGAGCATAGGCTGGATGGATATTATTTGGTTCATAACATAAGAGAAGACAGAATGCTAACCTTTACTACAAAGCATCATACAGTACTTGTTTTTCTATTGAGGCTAAAAAAAATTGTTTGGTGCAGTGTGATACTGCAAAGACACAGGAATGAATTCAACATCATTCTGCCTGTGAAATTTCAGGCCTGTAAAAGCTCGGAGGAAGACAGGTTACAGGAGGCACTGCATCACATAGTATGAGCACAGAGAGACTTAAAAACACAGTTACCTGGACACACAGTGTACAGCACACCTCACTGCTGGTTTTGACATGCCATTACATTTCTGGACATGATAAAGAAAAATATGAATTATTCCTTGTGTCAGCTAATCTAAAAAAAATGTAGCATTACCAATTTACCATGCTGTCTGCAAATTTAGCTCATTTTATTTTTCAGACTAGAGCCCAGGGTGCTAAAGTCTGTCCTCACATTTATTCAAATCTATTTTTTCATTACATGTCCAGTGATATACACATCCATTGTAAACTGACCACCTATACCAACTTCATACTAATATCTGTTTAATATATTATACAATGAGGAAAATTTTAAGACATACGAACAAGACAGTTATGAATTCAGTGCATCAGTGCTGTGTTAGTATGGTGGGAAAATGTTTATGCACTTAAGGACTTTACTATATTCAAAGTGAAAAATTACTTTTAATATATACAATACTGTGCAAAAGTCTTAGGCACCTGTGGGAAAAATGCTATAAAGCGAGGATGGTTCCAAAAATAATGCCATGAATACTTATTAATCAATAAACCTTCTAAAAAGTGCAGTAGACAAAAAAAACCTCTATCAGATCAATATTTGGTGTGACCACCCTTTGCCTTTAAAACACCATCAATTCTCTTATGCAAACTTGCATGCAGTTTAAGGTAGAGGTTGGTAGGTTCTTCCAAACATTTTGAGAAACTGGCCACAGTTCTTCTGCAGACTTTGACTGTCTCTGCATGTCCTCCCAGACTGACTTGATCATGTTGAGATCAGGACTCTGTGGGGACCAGACCATCTGTTGCAGGATTTCGGCTTTTTGCTGAACATAGTTCTGTATGACTGAGATTGGGTGTTTGAGGTTGTTCTCAGGCTGCAGAATGAATTTGGGACCAACCAGAAACCTCCCTGATGGTAGATAAGAATCTACCTGTACTTCTCAACACACATTCAAGTTGCATGCCTAAGACTTTTGCACAGCATGGTACATTTTGTAGAAAAATATAGCGGTTATCCACAGCGCTGACATCATATTAAAGCCCTCGGGGCAAATTAGCAATCATTAAATTTGCAGGTAAAAAACACAGGTAAAAATTTGTTACCGGTCTTGGTAACAATGACTCACAATTACACCCAGTGTTGTTCCTCATTCTTGCTGGTTGAATCAAATAAGAAAAATATGCCCAAAATTTCTATAATTAAATTCATACTACGAAACTTTTACAACAAAAGGTAGAAATCTAGAACCTCATCCAGAAATCCCCCCGTCTGTACAGTGGTTTAATCTTTTGTAATGCCTTTTAGGTAGGGCAGTTGGACCTATTAGTTTGTCAGTTTTGTTTTTATTGCAATACTTTTGCAGAAGGACATGGCCAAGGCTATCAATTCAGGCTGGTTCAATGAGTCACAGCAGCCAATAAATGAACTTAAGAATGTCTCGCAGATCCAGACATAGGAGGCCACCGATTCATTTTGCAAACAGCTAGGAAAGTTGTACTGGGCCAACCCAGGGAGCTTTCACTGAAATCATCACCGGCTTTTGCTAGCACTTTCATCCAGCTTCATCCTTAGCCTTTCCTGGTGAGGCCATTAAGAACAAGCAAACATCTGCCCGGGTCTTTAAGTTAACAAAGGGGAACACAGAGCTCCAAGGCTGTTCTGCTTCTGCTCCTTTATGTGTTGGGAGCAGGCTGACCTTGTGCTTGTGCTGTGTGCTGACCTTGGAATTGCCTGGTGAGATGAGCTGCTGGATGGCTGAAAAAAAGGGGGGGGGGGACTAGTAGACTGGGAGATGTTTAAAGCCCACAAAAAAGAGTAAAATTCAGTCCAGGCATTCAGATTTGTTCAGCCACTGACAGTTGAGCCATATGGGCATAATTTCTGAGCCTAGATCTCTTCATCGTTCTGGTTAAACTTGCAATCACATGAAGATTACAAAAGCCAAAATTTTTAGAACTGTAACAATGAATGTGAGTAGTTTCACACATTTAACTCTAAAGACAGTGGGGTTGTGATCATATTAGGCCAAATATACCATACTGATGACTGTTGTTCATACACAAAGCAAATGATCTGTGTTTGTTTTACTCATTTTGGCCCCGTAAATGCCCTGTAGTCCCTCTGACACAGTAGCAGGTGGGTCATTGCGCTGCCAAGCTGCCAAGGCCAACTGTCCTCTCTGCTACTGCTGTTGTGATAAGAACACACCGCCAATGTCTAGGATAGGAAGCTGTCTGGCTAAATCATGTATCAAAGGGCTCTTTTTATTTACTTGCTCAAGTCGAGAGTAAGGGGGGGGGGGGGTTGAAGGCTGGTAGCAGCTTTCTAGCTGCAGGGCTGCGCGTTATTGTCAGCAATTGCGCTGAAGGAAAAACCCTTGAGTTTTGCTTTTTACACCCGCTGAAATAAAAGCCAGCGCTCATAAGAAATGAGAAAAAAATAAACACAGCATACTGCAATGTGAAGCGACAGAAGAAAGACAAACACATGCTGTATGTATTATTTATATATATGTCACACATCGCATCAATCCATCCTAACAGTAAAACGTAGTGTAGCGCAGGATTTGATGCTGCCAAGCACACACTGAACCCAGGTCAACTTGGAAGAGTTCACAGGTTCTACAAATTGTCTCTTTTTAAGAGAAATTGCACTTACTGTCTCCAACAGACCACAAATTACCCATTTACATCTACCAATACTTGGTTTTCCAATTAACAGTTCCATTCCCCCGCTTTCCCCGGGTACATAACAGCAGATGGACAATTTAAATTAAGTGAGCAACTGGGGGGCTTTAATGTGAACAGACAAAGACAAACAAAGGACTTAGCCTCACTGGAATCTTGCATGTATTGTGCCAGTGCTACCTCTGCTCTCAGGGGTCATCTTCTGATTTCATGCTGGGAATGAGACTTGATATGCTGATCCTTATCATGCACAGAGCTGCTTCTTCTGGGTGATTTGATTTGTGCCCCAGCCAAGTCGTCCTTCAGGTCTTTCTCCTCAACCCATCTTTGAATGTCTGCTGACAGAACCTGCAGCAGCCGCTCTAGCAGCCGCTCTAGACACTACCTGCTTTTCTCTTCCTTGCTCTGACTCAACACAGCAGCAACATCAAATCTTGAGGCAGTGGCATGACTCTGACACTACTAACTTCGAAGCTGCATCCCGTAAGTCTCAAGTGAGATAGTGTACCAGAAGGACACCCTTCAAGTAAAAAAACAGTGCAAAACTGTCCAACGCTGCCTCAGCCCCAGCTAACTAGGCCTCTCAATGACTCTCAGTGTCATATTGTACTACAGCAACCTCTAGCCACACCTTTGCAGCCATGCAGGAGGTTCTGGTGCCTTAAGACAAATACCTCGAGCTGCCAACCCCTCCTCCACAGACTCCAAAGTGTCTCAATATCCTTTTCCATCAAATGCCTCTATCTTGGATGAAAGCCTTCTTGGAATGTTTCTTTGTTTGGCGCTCCTATTCCTCTGTTGCCTACAATCTTACTGACATCACCAGGATCTTTGACTGATGGTAAATTGCAGAAACTCTGGCAGTGTGCAAGGTGTTTGTTAAGATACCACAAATAAGTTGAGGAAAAGGAACAGAATAATATATAAAAATATTTACAACTTGTATACTGCACTTCACAAATGCAGTTTTCTACTACCAGTCAATATGCATCTACACCAGACGCTTGCAAATGAACTCTTTAAATGGACTACCTTGGAAGCGTTTGAACCATTTGCAGCAAAAGGTTATCTCAAAAATACATATCTCAAAGCAGAGTCCAGCCAGATATTTTACAACATCCAGGGATATTATTTACGTTTATGCTTCAGTCCACCATTGTTATAACATGCAATGCTTAAAGGTTTTCCCTTTCTGCTCCAACTGAACATGTGCACCATGGAAACAGACAATATACAGAGTAAAGCTGTCTAAAACCTTAACTGCCTTGAACTTCATTGAAAATGAACAATACTGATGAATAACATGGTACGTAGAACAGAGAGGTAGCTGAGTATGTTTTGAGTATGTGTGAATGGCATGACAAACAAAGCCAGGTACGTGTGTCTTACCCACTAAGTTTGCTTAACTCTTTGTCAGGAGTGAGGGAGTTTTCTATAGACACTTATCTGCAGCCAACCTGCTCTGTCACAATACATGTCATGAGATCTTCACACATTTACAACTCTCACCAGTGCAGTTAGTTTCAGTTGCTCCCTTTTGTACGCTGTACATCAAGAGTCAAAGGAAGACAGACCTTTGAGGAAGGAGATCATATTTTGGAGGACTATTTCATCTGGGTACTAAACAAAAATATCTGAATTTAAAGGGTGTCATGTTACCTCTACCTCTACTGACCTTCTTCTTTAAGGCCAGCAGTGGAAGAGCACAAATGCCCTTCAAAACCATTTCAGCCCCAAAGAAAATGGGGGTATCAGTGAACATCAGTAAGGATTCAGGATCACAAGCTTCCTAGTGGAGGCAGTATGGGTAACTCAAACAAAAAGGCATTTTAAGAATGTATGGCACGTTTCATGAAAGGATAACAATGAAGCCTAGATTTCTAGTATTTCAGTTGAAGTGTATGACTGTAGGTATCCATTTCTTGCACTAGAAGAATGAGCTCAATACTTTGTCAACTGTGCAACGTTCTGCTGCGTACGTAATATAGCTAAAACTGCATTTTTGATACCCACAATAGATAAAATATGAACTATAAAAAGGATGTGTTTAAATTTGTACATTTTTTACTCAATATTTATTTATTTTTTTTGTTCTTCTTTTTTCCGGAACGTTTTTGTGGCTCTTTGTAAAATCCGAAATGCATACAGTGCCGAATGGACACGTACTTTAAATGCAACCTGCTCAAGCTATATGGTCACCCGAAGTATCAGTCCTCATCGTACACTTTATTTCCTCCATTGGTTTCGTGGAATATTTACTGATTTATGTTTTTTCACCTTAAAGCTGTTACCCTGCAGCCTGTCTCATTTTGCATTGTTCTAGGAAACCTTTTTCTGAAATCTCAAAAGCGTGAGGCCCAGTTGTCTACTAGGTGCAACTGCTGTCCCCTCCAACCTTTCTGCCATATCAATGTCCACAGATGACCAGTCACTCAGAGACATTCTGAGCTCAAACGGGGAAAATTTGGACTTGGGATGGTCTAATTTATGTGCTCTTTAAAAACAGAGCAGCATTTTGGACTTATTTAACTCGACATCGATGAGGACAATCAGAATATATTTATATAGTCTTATTCTTATTATTCTTATTTGAAATTCATTTTATCAGCCTGGGTTCATCAAAATAAATACAGACATGGGCGCATGATAATCTTAAAAGTGAAAATCATAAAAGATAATGCAAACTGATATATTTTAACCAAACAAAAATACAACCCACCCATCTCAGGTCACCCATAGGCAGAAGATCAGGGATCTCACCTCCTTTTCTGCAGGAGAAACGTCAATACTTTTGATTGTGATTATAATGAGTTTTTTCTCCTCCTTGCACTGCACATGTCAACGCTGCCATGTGGAACATTAATAATTATTTTCATGGTACCGATTAGACATGTAAACATTTTTTTTCCTTCATAACACCACCAATAACATAAATTCTGTCCACTATAGAAGGAGAAATAAAATGCCTCTCAGGTGCTCATCACAGCATTTAGTTCTCCATATGCTGGTTTCATGTCTGGTGATTCATTGCAAAAACAACAAAAACATCAAGCTATTGCTTAATGTCCTAAGCGATGCAAGAGCTAAGCTGCTGTCTGAACTCACTTTTCACATACTTAGAGATTCAAGTAAATAACTGACCTTTGACATGCCTGCAAAAGCTCTAGAAACAGTATGTACAAATAAAAGAGTAAAAAAGCGTCCAGAGTATAAATTTAACACATAAAACACAAATTGTTTAACAACATTACGACAGAAAACTGTAAAACTGTTTCAATATGATGCCCAACTTTGTACAATTTGTTTTACAACACATACACAAAGTATTTATATATTAAGGAAATGTATACTACTACAGCTGTAGTGAATGGTCTGTATGATTTCCAGGAACAAGTTAGTGCTGGCTGGCATGAAACACTCCATGCACACATACACTTCTCTTCCATTGCTGCTTAATTTACAAACAAAATGACAGAAGCCCTTGAAAAGAGCAATATTAAGTTTGTATTGCTGGAGGAAGCAAGGCCAGATCCTTTTATAGGAAAAGTCACAGAAGGATGACAGCTAAAAACCAAGGCAGTCACCATGGCAACTTTCCGAGCGATTCATAATGAACCAGTTTCGATGCAGAAGGTAAGCATGGACCCAACAAAATGGAAGTTTAATTTTGCAAAACATGCCTTAGTGTGTGCAAGTATGAAGGAGCCACTAACAGAGATCTCATGCAGACTTCTGGATGGATTTCCTCCAGGTCTTCAAGGCCACTGTTGTTTCAAAGCGCCAAATATTCTTTCTTTGTGGGTCAGGGCAACCTTGGAACCTTGGAACCTGTTTATGGTTGCTTTTGTGTCAGGATCCTAAAAATGCTTATTGTTGTGTAACACACACACACACACACACACACACACACACACACACACACACATTATTATGTTTGTGCTGTAGAAGAGTTGAACCAGATCAGAAGTCATGCATTTTGCTTTATTTATATATTAGGAGCACCATCAACAAAGATAAACACGTACTGTACGTGAACACATGCTCAGGCTGCATAATATAAACACGCATACAAACTTTCTTAACAATTAAAGCACAGCTATTCTAAATGTTTTATGACAAAGGTATATCAGCCTGGCTTGGTTAACCTAGTTCTGTTGATGACACTATTGTCAGCCTCAGTAATACGCTGCTGCATCTAAACTACGAGTTATGACTTCCATATAATAAATAAATAGGTAAATTAAAAATTGGCAATAATAATTTCTAGCTCAAACTGACTAGCTGACTTAACCTTTTTGAGGAGCCTTCAGTCCCTAAAGTATGGAAAGGGAACTTAAATCATATCAGACTGTCTGCAGTCCTTTCACGCTCATGTGGCAGTGTGACCTTGTATTGGATTTATACAAGGAGGAAATGCAGGGAATAAGTAATGGTTCTGATCCAGTCTCCCTGTCATGCCAGTCTTCCTGAATTTGTGGTAAAAGCAGCATTACCTGCATAGGAAATAGACATGGGTAGAATCTGTCCTGAGACTGGAAAGAAAAAGAGGGTCAGACATGGTGAAAAAACACCACAGAAGCCACCTTGCTTAATAGGCCAGTTCTCACACAGATCCCCCCCCCCACCTTCCATACTCTCAATTAAAACAAGGTATTTACAGTTTTTCCCTGCATCAAATCCTCAGGGACCCCATTTCAAGTAGCACCTTAAAGATCCTTCCCAAAACATTCTCTGAGTTTCACACAGCAACCCTTGTCTAAGATCAGTATCTGCACTGGCCCAGTTTGTTCAAAGCTGCTGTTGAGGTCACTGTTAACAACAAACTTTCTGTCCCAGTTAACAGTTCCTGTACTTTGTGTGTTACAGAAGATAAATTAGGTACAAAAGCCACCTGTCCTTTCCAGTGTGCATTTTTTTCCCTTATTTTCAACAATCACTTAAACTCCTTTTTGTGGAGCTCTAAAAACTTCCGTAATCTTCAAGACTAAAGGAACCATGCAGACGTAGAAGCACATTTGTGTTTCAAATGATGGGAAAGAACAAGTCTCCTTGCTTTGTACGCCTAGTCTCATGCAGAGGCTGTCCTTGGCCATGTGCCTAGCTATTTGTTTATAGCCAGACCAGAGAGCTCCTTCACTCCTTCAGATCATGGGAAGATGGTGACCCAGGTTGGATTGGGCTGTGGACCAGCAGGCATTGATCCCAAGGGCCTGGTCCAGATCAGACGGGATGACAGAACAGCATGGGCATGGATGATAGAGCCTGCTACACTTGGGAAGAAAACCAATGTTTTTAATATTCCGTTGCAGACAGGATTTTAAAAAACATGTTTGAACTTACGACTGAATGGTAAAGAGAAAATGGTCTCCGAACAATAAAACAGCTCAGTGACTCATCATTCTTGAGTTCAATATCAAATTATCTCTAGGATTTGAACCCAGAAACTTTATGCAATTGAACAATGTGGCAGGGAAAATTCCTTAAGTACTTGGAACCAGGATTCTCAAACGGTTCAGATTCAGTATCTTAACTACATGAAATGCAGTCCTTCTGTTTCTCCTCTAGTACTTAATGCAAAAATCATTAATAAAGATTAATTTTTCCTTTTTAATATCTGTTTTAACAGTCTCAGAAACAGAAATAGCCTTTTTAAACCCCCAACTTTTCATCTAAGGCTGGTTTATAAACGTTAACATAAAACAACTTTTATTCTTCTTGTCTAACTTCTGTCATAGGCACGAAAGTACTTATTAAAAAAAGTGAACCCAAACAAGAAATCACAGCTCCTTGAGGAAAATGGAGGCCTCACTTTAAGAACAACTTAATCACAATCATACTGGATGGGAGCCGTTTTATGATCTTAAGTGAAAACTCTACAATGAATAAAATCAGTAAAATAGCATTTTAGTCATATACATACAAGTGCTGTCATTGTCTGGTTCCAGTCCTTGAAAACAGGTTGATCTTAAGCTTAAAGAAAAAGGGTTACTTCACTTTGGCCTTGATGTGGACATGTGAAAATGCATTTTCGAATAAATCAAGCCCAGGACATTAAATTGTGAACAACAGCAGTTACCTGGACTGAAGGTTTTCATTTTGCAACATACTGGGTTTGTTATCAAGTAGGAGAAGGGTTTCTTTTGGGTGTGAATTTCATATATAGACAGGAAATCAATGTAACCTTGAACAAACACCTTCGCAAAGTGATGTCAGTTTGTCACATGGCCTGTTGCATCAAGATAGCCATCGAGTTACCTGGGTTCAGTGATCTGCAGTTTTCAGTGTGTTGCCCACACAGTGTGTGTCCGTGGTCTTTCACAGCCACAGGTAAGTCGGTTAAAAAGAGTTTTACATGTTACATAAAAGCCCAGATGTTTAACCTAAGAGTTTAGTAAGATAAAACAAAGTACTAGGCCTTTTCACAGCACATTTTCAAAGCGTTCTAACAGCTGCTGGCCAGGAAAGGGATATCCAGATTTTTTCATGGTCAGTGTTTGGTGTTCCTATATTACTGCATTTATTTTTACTGACAAGAAATAGTCACGTGATCAGGGGGAACATTCATAAATACCCAGGAATTCCTGTACTGCATATCAAAGACCAAGCAGTACATTTTCAAACAAGCCTCATTACAAATTTGGTACCAGATACCATCTACCTGTCATTAAAGAAAAAAATGCATAAAGTATTTTGACTTACCTTTCAATGCCAAAATGCTGCAGTTATGTACAAGTTCAGTGGATGAGAATTTTCCTCATGAATGCTAAAAAGAGCAGCTCAAAATTCTCCTCAGTAGGTGAGAATTGGGGCTGTTTCTCATACTTTTTATTCTCGTGGAGACTTCTTAGCTTGAGTCTTCATGGAAGACACCTTCCAAGATGCTGATGAGTAAAAACTGCCACCTCCTTTAATCTCCTGGATTAGATCAATTAAATGTTATTAGCTGCAACAGTCTGACAGTTTGCAAAAAGAAGCCACATGGGTTTGGCTGTCCCTGTATTTCTGAATTTGTTTTCAGTAAAAAAAAGATTATTTTAAAAACATTTGCAACTTTTTAAAGCAAATTTTCATATTCATTTGTTTATTTGCTTATTTATTTATTATTGCATCAGGAGCTACGCTGGGTCACAGAAATTTGGGAATAGAGCACCAACAAGTAGAAAGTGCAATATATCTAAGTGATGAAGTAAAACTGTACTAAAGAAGTGTATATACATCCTCTGAGTTATAAACATTCAATTTTAGTAAGTCACATATCATTACTTTGGTCATCCATACAGAGAGGCAAATTGTTAAATAATAAGAACAGAGAAAAGAGATTGAGAAAGGGGGGGGGGGGGATCTGGTTCCCCAAAGAACTGGACAGTCACTAACTAAATTTAGGGACAACAGGCTGGAAAGTCACTTCCTATCTAACTTCTAACTAGACATCCCCACCTACAACATTCCCTCCAAGTGAGAGGATCCCCTGAACGAGAGGACCAAAGGATCACGGGGTTGTTTTCCCCATCAAACATAATACTATTTTGAAAAAATATAAATAAAAGAGCTTTCCTGATGGAGAAAAACTGTGAAAGGATAGGACTTGTATCAGTGTCTAGGAAAAGAGGGCAGAACCCCTTTGAAAGACCCATTTCACTCCCTTTACAAAGTCTGTGAAATCTGTGCAGCATTTCTTTGTAACCATTACAAGGATGAGCCAATGACATTGACATGAAAACAACTTGTCTCAGTGTCAGTTTGTTCAGCTCTTTTAAACCCAGCCATAGCTCTTTGAAAAACCAGATTCATTCCCTTTGAAAAATCTTTTGTGTAACATTTCTTAAGAGTTATTATTGGGTGGGCAGCCGCATTAAATAAAAAACCTTAAATGCTTGTCCCTGTGGATTTTGCATGTCCTGCAGGGGGGATGGTTCATGATAAATAAAGTGCAGTTATAGAGTCATGCCTTCATAACTCATATACCATTAAATGAGAGAAACTGTCCAATGTTAAAAGTTGGCCTTGAAGTGTCACTTTTCTTGCTCTTTTTGTACAACTTAGCATCATTTGGCCCAACAATAATTAAGTGTTGGTTCCATAACAATGCTAGAATTTATTTATTTTCAGACAACAGCCGATAGACTATCATCTGAAAGACCAAGCTAGATTGGTGGTAATAAAACAGGTGAGGCCTTTAGAAAAACCCACTGGTTCACTGTTCCAGCACAGATGTTTTGTACTCTGAGTAGTTAACCATACAGCAGCTCCAGACTTCAGTCCAGATTCATGCTGCACCACCATATAAATGCTTCCTTTAAGGCAGTTTTCATATACAATTTTATCATGATCAAGGTGTTGTTGTAACAAAATATGTTTCATTTCAATGTAAAGCTATCACTTGCAGACAGCCACTGTAAATATAGGAAGGTTCTGTATTTTTGAGTTTCAATGAAACTGTTTATTTTGCACATTTTCTGATTACAAAGTCAGGTTATTAAAACAATGATTATTATTATTATTATTATTATTATTATTATTATTATTATTATCATTTACCCAGGCAGTGTAGTGGTTTACACTTGCTGACTTGCTGCTTTTGGACTCAGAGATTGCAAGGTCAAATCCCACCTTCTGCTGAAGTTCTGTTGAGCAAGGTATTTAAATTATTCCCATAAGAACTAGAGAGCTGGTTAAACAGGTCAGTAACTGCAGGTTTAACAGTGTAAGTCTTTCTGGAGAGAATTGTCACTTGAGTGAATAGATGAACATGTAACTGATGTGGCTGTACAGGGCGATTAACAGTACTGGATGCACTACATATATATATATATATCCTGTCGGAAACCACAAACGCTTTGAGGCACCGGCAGTACCTGCTGCTCCATCGTGTCTGCATATGGAGGGGATATTTTCCAATAATATATGAAAAAGTAATGAGTAATTTGGCTTGAGTTGGGCCAGTAGTTGCCAGTCTGATGCTAATATCCCTTTTCTGTCGGTAGTCAAAACCCATAGACATGCTAGTTATTTCTGAACAATTTATATTATTTTTAATCATGAAATATGTATTTAGGCTGTAACTGTGCAGGTGGAATCGTATCCTTACTACAAAAAAGTGCAGTACTGTACTGCAACGCTCAGGTACCAGTACAAATTATTAAAAAAACTTTTGTAAAATCATAAATGTAGTTTTAAATAAAAATGTGAAAGCACACAGTTTTGTTTTGCAGCTTGTGGTTTTGTGTTCAAACGCATCCCTCTAACAATCTTTGAGCGTTTTTTGGGGTGCTTGTCTTTGCAAAAAAGTCTGCTCTGTGGTTGCTGGATGTGATATGCAGACCAGACATGCAAGCTAATGTCCTGATTGAAATTCACAGAAGCCAAAACTAAATAAATATGTTACCAATTCAACCTTGATTGAGACAGTCAAAGTCTGCAGAAGAACTGTGGCCAGTTCCTCAAAATGTTTGGAAGAACCTATCAACCTCTACCTTAAACTGCATGCAAGTTTGCATAAGAGAATTGATGGTGTTTTAAAGGTAAAGGGTGGTCACACTACATATTCATTTTATTGAGGTTTTTTTTTGTCTACTGCACTTTTTAGAAGGTTTATTGATTAATAAGTATTCATGGCATTATTTTTGGAACCATCCTCACTTTATAGCATTTTTCCCACAGGTGCCTAAGACTTTTGCACAGTACTGTATATTGGGGAAACACCGCTTTGTCGCCTCTGCTCGGCGGCCGGTGGGGTCAGTAATCTCAGGTGGTTTTCTTCATTTCCTCGCCACTGGCTCCCTCTAGGCTTCGTCCTGGATGACATTTTGGGGGAGGTGTCTGACAGCATGAGAGCGTCGCAACAACTTCCCCGGCGGGAGGATGGACATATAAACCCATCTCCTTCCAGGGTTTCGACACGAAGGATACGAGGGGTAGGGGAGAACGTCTCTGTGGGGTAAACCTGACGCGGAATGGCGCTTTATGACGGTACCGGGCGGCAGAGCAGCAGCATCCTTTACAGCATCTTGAAGAACGAGCGCGCGGACAGGCACGAGCCCCACCACGTGGGTGCCGCCGTCCGCCCCGCAGCCTGTTCGTGTGTCTCCGAACCGAGAGCTGCGCTGCGGTGCCCGCAGGTAACGTCTACGGCCGCCTCGGCCGTCCTGCTCAAGACGCTCAAGTTCGTGAAGAACGTGCCCTGTTTCCGGGAGCTGCCGCCCGGCGACCAGCTGCTGCTCGTGCGGGGCGGGTGGGCGCAGCTGCTCGTGCTGGGAATGGCGCAGGACGGGCTCGACTTTGACACGACGGAGGGCGCCGAGCGCAGCCTGTTGCAGAGCATCCTCACTGGAGCGCCGGGGAGGTCGCGCTGTTCGCGGCAGGCCGAGCGGGCGGGGGCGCCCGTGGCCGAAATTCGCGCCATCAAGGGTGTCCTGCGCCGCTGTTGGGCGCTCCACGTCAGCACCAAGGAGTACGCGTACCTGAAAGGAGCCGTGCTGTTCAGTCCAGGTGAGCTCACCTGCGGGGGTCTCCATTTGTCACTGGATTGTCTTGATAAACTTCACAACGGTTTACACAGCAGGGTGTTGTTAGTGTGTGGATGCAGGGAAAGTATCTCGATCAAGAGTTCCACGGCAGGAGGGATCCGAACCAGTCACCTTCAGATTACACTGCAACGCCTCCCGACACCCCCTGTTTGCCGGGGTTTTGCATAGAACACAAAGGGACAGATAGACAACTGGATAGCAGCTCATGAAATGTTCCAAATTTTCCCAGCAAAGTTCCCAGCACTGAAATGCGGTTTAATTTCCATATTTATAAAAGAAGAACTTCCGCCTGTTTTATTTACAAGTTAAAGTTATATGAGGACAGTTTGTGGCGTAGAACTTTGTATTTCCACATTTTACTGTTATTGTTACTAGTATGAGCATTTCTTTTATTTAGCTGAAACCTTGCTGGAGATGAGATACGAAGATAAATAGTTGAACTGAATAGTTGAATTGATTTATCACTTTATACTGCAGGATATTTTTGAGGCTAAGTACCTGGAGGTCTAAATACAGAACAGGGTGATTCTAAAAGAACTTAGTTTCACAAATGTGTTGCTCAGTAACTAAATATCGTACGAACATGTAGCCTAACCTTTCACGCGCCAAAATCTGGAAAAAATAAGGGTAGCTGAACAACGTGGTGCAAGCTGTTCCTATGGCAGTTGCTGAGTTATACCTTTACGGATAATGTGTGCGCAACTATTGCGAACCATCTTGTCTGAAAGTTTGTCGCACAGCTACATAGATGCAGCGCAGCCATACGACGGTGTCTCTTGATCCCCCCCCCCCCGTTGCTAAGCGATGCTATATGTCGCGTGTGTCTCTCGCGCAGATCTCGAAGGTCTGCAGTGCCGGCGCCACATCGAAGGGCTGCAGCGCGAGGCGCACCGGGCGCTCCACCAGCACGTGAGGACGGCGCGGCGCGAGGAGGGCGCGCGCTTCGCCAAGCTGCTGTCGGCGCTGTGCACGCTGAGGCGCGTGAGCGCGAGCGCCGTGGCCGAACTCTTCCTCAGGCCCGTCATGGGGCCCGTGGACATGGAGCAGCTCCTGGGCGAGATGCTGCACGGGAAGGAGAAGCAGGAGGGCTGAGGTGCAGACGCCGGAGGGATAGCGGCTTTCCTAATTTATTCTTTTCTACACGGACTATTTTTGTACTTCCATTTTACTGATTTCCTTACACGTTAAATTCGCCCCCGGAGCTGTAATAAATGCTCTGTCACACCGATAATGGTATAAAGTGATAAAGTGTAGAGGAACGATCAATTCGGTAATTCAAATCGGATTAATACGTGTGTTGTTTCACAACCACTGACTAAATTCCGCATATTAAACAAACAACTGCTCCGAAACAGGTATTCTACGTTTATTTTGCTGAAAAACACCTTTCAGTCTTACGCTCATAAAAATGCTCCTGACATTTGAAGGTTGTGCCGGTTGACAGTAAACGGATGAGAAAACAGAGTAATTTGATTTTAAGGTCCTGGCTGTGTTGCAGCAAACCAGCGTGTGTTTGTGTTTAGTCATGTTAATGTTCAGAGTTTGTTTTTAGAAATGGAAATGAATTCACGCTTTCATTTTAAGACTGTGCGCGTTTCCACCTGCAGAGGGCAGAGTGCGCACAGTAAACCTGACTGCAAAGCGCAGTGCGCACAGAGCGGTGGGAAATAACGGGCAAACCGCACCGCACAGCCTCAGGTAACACAGCAGCACAACATTCAGATTCGTCAACTAAGGGGTTTGCTGCTCACCTCCAGGATAGCAGTGGATGCGGGGCTTCCGTGGTTGTATGATGGTCCTTAAAGAACTATAGGTATTAATGTTTCCATCCAGCTCAGCAGTCAATGCAGAAAAGGGACACAGAGCTGACTTGGTGTGTTCCAGCTGCCCTGATCCTATGTTGACCTCTGCAGGACCATATGGATAATAATATTACAGATACGAATGTGACCTCATAGTGGAATGACTCTTGCTTTAATGAGGGTCTGTCTCCTGACCTCATTTGGAAGAGCTAAGTTTGGAAAAGCCACAAACTCCTGGCTGATGAAGTACAAGTTATGTTCTCACCCTGATTCTGTCAGCATAGCAACATACCACATGGAAGAAAAGATTTACCCCGAAGTGATTTTAAACTCTTTAAAATATTAAACTACTTATGATGATATGAAGACAAGACTTAATAGTGTGTCTCTCCAGACTAAAAAGCCTAAAACTGCCCCCTCCTCCAAAAAAACACACCCACTTTCTATCCAGATAGTGTTGGGCTAATCGTGTGCAGTCACTTTAAATAAAACTTTACTTCCCATTGTTCATTGTTTTCGTTTTCCTCGCTTGACCCTGTATCGCTCACTATAGAATCTCTCCCCTGTTACTATTCCACAGAACCTCCTGAATTCAAAATGAAGCTACAGATACCAAGTCAAATGAAGAATAATGTGACAGATACGAAGCAATTTAGGCCCAACCAAGTCTTTGCAATAACAAAGAAGTGATAAAAGGTCCAATAAAAGTGCATTTCACAGAGCTACAGGAAATGACTTAAAAACCACAAACTGCGTTTATTTTGTATGCAGTATTGATTTTACAATGACATTAAAGAAGTTGCATGTAAGGCACAATCAAAAAATTAATTTGTTCGGCATCACTTTGTGCCTGACAAAAAAAATGTTCTTTAAATGGGAATTCATGAATGATGCAGTTTTCGGATTTAAGACGTATTTAAAAGTTCCTGCAGGTAAACAGTGTTGTCATTAATGCTGCTCATGTTAAACCAGTGCAGCGCTTTTGGGATGCTGCCTTTGTCATCTTTACGAACAATTGATTAAAGTTGCGTATAAACATTTAAATTTGCATAGTTAAGTCGTCTTCATTGTTGGATAAGGGAGGCATTTCACAAAACTAGATTCTGAAGATTCTCGCTCAGGAGATTAGAAAATAATAGTAGGCCCAGAAGATCAGAAAATTATCTGAATGCAGCCAGTAAAATTAACTACGAAAACAACCATAAACACAATTTGTAATTATTCTAATGTCACATTCCAACAGATTTTTACATCTCTGCCCCCCCCAACTACTTCTTGTGTCTTAAATGACGCAATGAATTAATAACATACATTATGTTCTACTGTAATCCAAGCTCAGCAGGTGGACCAAGTGCCACTTATTATTTTGAAACTTGTTTCAGCTTCTGTCTTGCCAGCCTGTTTTCAGATATAACTTTTACTTGTTTTTTCCCCACATCACGAGCAGATTTTTAAATATATGCATGGAAACATAAATCACATCAGGGGCAATTGAGTAGCAGTGGGGTAAGTGAGGGAAAGACCTGCATGCTCTACTAACAGTAGAGCATAATCGACCAGTATGGTTTTAAAGAGCATATGGGCGTTGGGGTGGTTTGAGCTCAACAGCCCGGAGGACTGTACAGCTGTGTCCTTGTGAGAACATGAGGGTGGAAGGTCTGGTCGCTCAAAATGTGCTTGTCATGAATTACAATGGATGGAACTGTCTCCAGGACGGGGTTGGTGTGTCAAAGCATTGATGAGAATCAGATTTAACTTTTAGCCCATTTACCTTTGTTTGATTCCAAAAAATGCACAATATCAAGAAACTGTTTTAAATTTGCATCTGATTTGTATGAAAAACTGGATATATTATATAATTCAAATAATTCTTTCTGTGAATGTTTTATAATTTATACTTGTTTAATAGTTTATTTGTATTTGAACAATTTTTCTTTATTATTTATTTGTTCCAAAGCTGGCATTATTTTTTCTTAACATCTTGCTGTATTTGATAGTTACATATTTGTGTTGTTTTTTATTACTGCAACTATTCTGTGTCAGTGCTTTCATGTAAGCTATTATTGCAGCAGGAGGGAGAGAGGTCCTTAACCACTTTGCTATGTGATGCCCCAGGTTAGAATTATCAGATATTATGTCAACTGTTAATAAAACATAAAAATCTCACTGAGTAAACGCTACCTCACCAAACAGTCTATGTATATTGTATATATTTGCTTTTGGCGTTTTAGTAGTAATATAATTTTGTCTGCAATATTACTTTGGTACAATACTCCAGTGGCGCATAGATTCTCATGTAACACTTAGGGAGAAAAATTAATTCTGCTGTACATGTTTTATTGTCATTGCCATTTGTTGTGTTTATAGTTAGCTTATATCTTGGGGAGTCTGTGTGGCGGTGAAGCAATATGTGCAATAGTGATTGGAGCTGCTGCCTTGCAGTCAGGAGGTGCAGGGATCAAATCCCCATTCTTACTCTAGGTCCAATAGCTCCTTGAAGCAAAATGTGTGTTCTAGATATAGAGCACAAAGAATGTGCTCTATTAGCATGTTTAAATCAGTCTGTGCATCCATTTGTCTGTTCTGCCACTTCAGAATTTAACTTTAAACATGTTCTGGTCATAAAACAACAAACTGATGGCAAGTGATCTTGTAAAAGTGTGTGGGTTTGAATGGAGTTTGGGAAATTAAGGCATTTTGTAAATAGAACCCTCATTTGTATTTTTATCGCATGCACCTTGTGCCTTGGGGATGGCTGCTTTAAAGCCACGTTGACAGAGTGGATAAAGATGTCTCATTCCGGCAAATCAATGGGCCCTCTTTTACTGTGCTGTTTGAGGAGTGATAAGTGTCTTTGTTGTGTTTGCATTTCCTTCAAGCTACTAGAAGTAAATAACATGACAGTTTGACCCCTGGCTCTTCTAAAGAGTCTGGCATTAGAGAAGACATTTTATCTTCATCCCAAAGCAAATGAAAAGAACACATTAAATCTCACAAATGACAATCTCACATTATATGGAAACAATAGTGGAGCCCTTGCCAAAGCAAATGTTGGCACAGAGTATATTTACAGACAACATACCAGTAAGTGGTGAAAAGAATTTAAACTTTGTTTCTGACATTATTTAAAATGCTACACCACACTTGAATAAGAGCAAAAAAGAGCAACACAAACATCTCACTGATAACATTTAACGTTTACTGTGTGAAAATACATCGCAGGGCAGTAAATGATGACAGAATGATTTCATTATCAGCTGGTCCCTACTGTGACACCAGAGAAGAGCAAAGGACAGAAAATGACATATGCAAGTGACAAAAGGTGTCCAGCCAGGACAGGGGAGAGAGCAGGGTGGTTGTTTTGGGGGCACTGAAACATTAAGGGACAGTTAGTGCAGGTGGGGGGTTATCCAGATTCAACCAGGTGGATTGTGTGAGGTTGCAGTGTGAAGTTTACAGCAGCGACGCAGACAGCAGGGCAGCCGTTGCAGTTATATTAGAGATTAACGTCGCCCAGAAAAAATGGACTCTCTGAAAGAGGAGCAGCAGCCATACTCATATCAACACTCATATAAACGCAGTTGGCTTTCAGTACACCAATGAAGAGATTCAACAAAATCAATAGCGGTAGGTGGGTATGGGGAGGCCATAGAGCAGAAGGTGCCTTCATCTCACAAGAAGTGCTCTCCATTGAGAGACCAGTGGGCTCAGCATGAATAAGTTGCCTGCAATCAATGACATAGAGCAAATGGTTGAAAATGACCTCCTCCTTAAATGTATCCCAACTCGTAAGATTACACTGACATTTATTAAACCGGAGTGAAAGGACAGGGAGCAAATTAAGGCAGGAATAAACATCCTGAAATCCATGTGAGTGGTCACTCTGAGTCAAGCATGACTGAAGGCACTTACCTTACTCCGAATGCATGGAATTTTCTCGTCGATGTTGTTTCATATTGAGAACTTCACGAATCTGGAATCCTGAGGTGGTAAACCTAAGGTTCAAACATCCAGAAAATACAGCATAACTACTGAAACAAAACAAGTACTAAGCAACCAACACATAACTAAATTTGCAATACCTGAAGTTAAGATAAGAACCCATCAAGGTCTTTGGTGTCAATATTACTACTTGAACATGTTATCATAAAACAACAAATAGATGGCAAATGATCTTGTAATTCACAACAAGCCCTGCTAAATTGTAACTTTAGCCACAGCTAAAGGCCACTGCTGAAGACAGCATGAGGGACGCCAGACCAGGGTGGTCATGGGGGATCAATGTGGGATGCAAACTGATAACCTCACTGGGTCGAATCAACTTCAGTACCTAGTTTTTGCATGGGCTCCACTTAATAACACAATTTGAATTCATATCTCACCTAGTATGATGGTAAGGGCTTCATCTGTATAGCATCGTGATCACACTACTAACCCATATGTAGAATTTACTGTTTATGGGACCTTATGTGCGAGGTTACACGATAACTTCTGTCTCTTTGTTACTTCAGCCATGTTTGCCAAATGACAAAAACAAAAACTATTCTACCGTACGTCATATCAGTGCTGTGTGTATTCATGTAAAATACAATTTATTCTTATACCGTATAGGCCTCTATCCTGAAGACAGACTCAGCCGACAACACGGCCTGAAAAACTGACACGTTATACGTCAGTTTTAATATCTGCTATTCTTAATATCTTAATAATATTCTTAACTCGCCATTCAGATATCTTCCAACAAAGGTTGATAGTAATTGTCCATGGCAACTAGATATAGTATATTTATGTAGCATAATGCTAATATATTGTCTTATAGGGTAACTCGGCTTTATTTAATGATAAGGTCATTATTCTGTATAAAGTCTTACTGTTTTATTTATGAGTATTCAGAGCAACACACTGCACTGCAATAAAACTACTTTATTTGCACTCATGTTTCTGAACAAAGCCTTTTAAATCCAGCAGACCCAAACCTGTTTTGAATAATGTGAAGCAGCCTAAATGCGTTTCTTTTTTATATATCACATTATTTGAAAACATCATTTATTAAACCAAAGAGAAAGGACAGAGACCAAATTAAGATAGGAATACCAGCTTATTAATATACTCTTGCACTCTTTTGTGACCCTCAACCAGAGCATTTTAGAAATTTAATGGAATGTAAAATTGTAACATGGAAGTTAAATACTACTTGCTCAGTTGGAAGGATATTTGATGTTTTAAAGTGAATAAAAGATTTTTCTTTGCTGAATTAAAGAGCTGTTTTTTTTTTACATTTAAAGTATCTAACAAAAGAGTGTTCGTTTTATAAAAGCAGTAAAGTGCTACAAACTGTGTTAAGGGCTGCCAGCATGACTGGCTGTGAATATATTCACGGTAGAGGATGACCTTACAGTTTTTCTTGGTTATGGGTATTTAAAATCCCACGGCCGTTAGTGTTTTGAGGGTTTTATGTTTGTGTCTGTCTTTCTGTCCTCCTCTGCTCTCAACAGGTGGCGTGCTGGAGTCTAACTGGATACAGAGTGCCATAGGTCAGCTAGTGGAATAGGTGGCATATAACTAACAAGGATACCTGAACTGGAGGAGGAGGAGGAGGAGGAGGTGTTGGTGGTGGCAGCGGCTGTGCCAGCTGCTCCGGCTGTGGCTGTGCCAGCTGTGGATGTACCAGATGTGCCAGGGAGAGCTGTGTGTTGGTGCGGCGCACTTTTAGCACTAGTTGGTGAACTATCTAGCTTTGCTGTTATCGTTCCCACCTGCCACTAGATTAAGGGCTGCTGAATGTAAACGGCGTAAATAGTCTTTTAAATCTGCTGCTCTTGTAAATATTTGTAAACTGGAAGCAACTGCAGGAAAGGGGTCAGTACAATTTTCTGCTGGTTTTAACAGCTGTTGGAAAATTGTGGTAGAACAGTGTATCTGTGCTTATTCTTGTTTGTTGGGGTAGTTAGCACAAAAAGGGTGCAAGTTTTTGTTTTCTTGGTTGTTCTTTGGTCACCCCTGGAGAAACAGCTTGGTTATTGGATGGCTAATAAACGAAGTTAAAAAATGTATAAGCACTGTATAAGTTTAGAGGTTTGGTTCCTTTCTGGTCGGGTCATTTCTCTCAACAATCCCCGTGCTACATCCCAACATTAGCCTGGGCCCTAATAAGAGGATTTTTCCCCTAAATGGGGGAGGAGAATAGTTCCTGTGTGCTCCTGGTAGGAGACAGCTTGATGAATCTAGCTGGAAATGTTTCTCATCACTCTAGTTTTTAATCCCAGCCAAAGAGTGGCCTCCTTGTGAAGATTGTCGAGACACACAGACGTCTCATTTGATTAAACTGCCATCAGCTGTACTGGACAAACACCCAGCTATCCACACACTGCCCCTTGTTGATCCAGGGACTTTCAGCAATGTTCTGCCAGTAAACACTGATTACGTGTAGAGAAGAACACAGATTTCTTTTAAACGTAAATCTGTTGCAGTGTGAATAATTTTAAATGCTAAGTTCACCTATAATCTGCTTTCAAATAGGGATGTGCGCCATTCTGCTTTTATTACACACGTGGCATTGTCACCTTAGACAACCTATTTACTAAACTACATTAAACTCTGTAGCGACACAAGGCTCTACACTGTCTCTAACATTTTCCACTTTTGGAACCCAGCTCAGAGTAGCTGTCCCAGTACGCAGCTGCCATAAACTGGATGAATCATCTGTTGAAAAATGTTTAAACTTCTTGTCAACCCTCCACTTTTGACACATTTCAACTGGTGTGTCTTCCTGTTACAAACTCAACAGGATCAGAAGAGACAAAGACAAAGAAGCAGAATTAAACCCAATTTTGAACCAATACAGTAACGCAAAACTCATTTAAACATATTTGCTGATTAGTATGTGTATTTGCCGTGTTCATCAAAGCTTCATATTCAATGTTTTTGAAGGGATTTCGGAAGCCCTTCAAAAGAATTGCAACATCAACTTTGGATGGATTGAATTAATATGGAATCAGCGGAAAGACAATTCCTTTTGATCCTCACCCTCTTTTCTGATCCCAAGCATGTGAGGTTTTATATGTGACCGACCGACCATCTTCCATCACCCATGCTGACCTCATCTCTTCACCAGGGCTGCGCTTTCCCCCGCTGTGCTGCTTTATCAAATAAAGTCAGGTGAAGGTGATTTCCTGCAGTTCCCTTCAACTCTCCGTGGTACAGCTTAGGTGACCTTACCCGAAATCAATCTGAAGAACACGGGTGATCCTGCTATACTATGGACCTATCATACGTTCTTGTTTTAAGCTGTTATATTCTGTACAAGTTTTTTGCAGTTCATGTTAAATGTGTTTTCTCTCCTATTGCATCTATGAACGGGAGATACTATTGGCACCTTCTTCCTGTACGCTGTCCTGGTTCCTGGCAGTTGAGAAGGGATCTGTGCTTCTCTGAAGGTGCTGAAAACCCAGCACCAGACAGTGGCTGCATGGAGATGCATATAATTGCATCACTGTGCTTTTTGCCTTTTTCAGCCCAGCCCAGAAAGAGATGCGGCCACAAGAATCCATGACAGTCCAGTGAGGAGTTTCCCAGCATGCAATGCAGCATGAGAGCAGGACATGCTTATCAGCATCATATCAATAGTGGTGATCAAGTTTTGCTTGGCGTCGTAGAGTGTTGGGGAAGCTGAGCCGAGGGGGAGGGTTGATGTGAAGCTGACCAGCCCAGCTTGGCGTATCAGCAGACTGAAGCAGCTATTATTATCCTGTGTGTAGTGAGACATTTCACTGGTAGGAAGGATATGAATACTGTTGGACTGTTACTGCTTCATACTGATATTGCTGGTCTCAGTTAGGTGTGTGTACAGAGAATATCGCTCATATGTGAACTGATGTTCTGGTGAATGAAGGTACCTTGTGCGGTACAGAGGCAGCACCCATGCGTGAACTAGGGGTGAGTTTCAGCTGTGTGGGTGAGGTCTGGACCAAGGCTGAAGAAAATGGATTGTGAGCTTCCTGTGGCAGAAGGAATGTCGTATTTCATTTCAGTCCACAAATTTTTGAATTTTCAAATCAAACATACTTCTCTGCCGCCGTAACATTACATCACCAAATACCTTCAATTATTTCTTTAAAAAAAAAATTGAATTGTCTCAATGACATTTGAGGTAGAGTGAAGAACAAACTTTGGTCCTGATCTCTGCCTTCCTTCGGCAGGCTAAACGCAGCTCTATTCATGTGGGATTTGCCTTACACTTCATTTCCTTAATTCCTCTAAGCTGGTCCCCAGTATTTTTAGTCTCAGTTGTAACCTATCGTGGAAACAACACACGCTGGAAGAGGACTAAGATTTATGCAAATGGAGGTGGAAACTTCACCTCTCCATCTGCCAACCCCCTACAGCAGACACGCAGCAGGCAGGCGTCCCCGGCCTTGTTTATCCGCGTGTTTGTTTTATGAATGTGTTTATTTTTTTGCATTCAGCACATCCCTGCCGACAAGCTCTGTTTTCCATTCAATTACGCCTTTAACTGCTAAAGATGATAACAAGTCAATTAATCCCGTTCCTGCGAAGAGAAACACAGCTGTGGTGCCTGTCTGCCTGCCTGCCTTCCTGCGATGGCTGAAACCCTCTGCCATGTCGTCGCCACACGTAGCTGTCACCTGAAGAGTCCCAGGCACACAAGTGAAAGACAATGAAAGCTAACGAAAATGGTCCCTGCGGAGCTGGGATTGGGACGAAACCCCGCGAGTAGGATGGAAGAGACAGCGCCGAGGTTATCTGGATGTATCCTTCACAGAAATTAACACGCCTGCCAGATTTTTCACATATTAAGGTGCAGAAAAATGGTGCTGAAGCAGAAAACAGTCCAATGTGAACAGTTGCTAAATATATAGATAAGGTGTATATGTTAATATAATGTTCTCTTTGTACTGTAGGGGTTAGTTTTCCTTTGTAGATTTTAGTCTCAGTAGACAGGATATTACAGTACCAATTATTTTTAGGATATGGCCGAAGCGATTAAATATTACAGATGCTGTGGTTAGATGTGTGGGGCAGCAGGTGACATAGTGGTTAATATTATGCTTTGCACTCAAAGAGCCCAGGTTGAAATCCTCGTTCTTGCTGTGGTACCATTGAAAAAACTCTGAACTGCCCCAGTAAAACTCTGCTGCATTAATGGATAAATAACTTCTCAGTGGCAAAACGCTGCAAGGCCCTTTGGAAGAAAAGCGTCGAATGAATAAATAATATCAAATGCAAAATCCGGGCGACAATGCGCTGACATCACTACCATTGACCTTGCTATAGACGCGTGTAGAAGTCAGCTCAAAAAGAATTCGATCTGTAAAGCTGAAGAGCAGCTGAAGCAAAAAAAAAAAAAAAGGAGGAAACTTCAGAGTTTTGGACAAAAATGTTCAAGCTGCTTCACCATTCTAACACAGAGGCTGTCAGTGTGGCTGCACTTGACTCGAAACGCTTAGAGGGAAGTGTGATGCTTGTGGGCCAGGACGGCTGAGGGAGTCCTCGAAAGAGGCGAATCGTGGGAGAAACCGCAGGCTCGCCGCTAAAGATGGAGCCAGTCGAGTCCCTGTGCAGAAGGACAACCTGAAAAACTGCGAGAACGTTTTCATCGCATGCAGAACTGGGCTGGCAGCCTACACATAAATCATTGCTCATATTAAAATATTAATAGGCCACATTCATCAAACACGATACATGGGGAGGTTTTGGTGCACAAATAATTAAGGCTGCTTAATTGGTGATGTAATGAACCTGCTCCCTCTTGCTGGCATGAGGAAAAATTGACAGAATGAGCTTTGAGAATAAAAGGGAGGCTCTGACTTCAGGGACTGTCAGGGCACCTTAGAAGAATGTTCTGCTCTCAACACTTCTGGAAAGCAATGTCTGCATATCCATCCCGGAAGTGTTCGGCAAACTCCGTCCAGCCGTAGAAGCCAGTGTGACCTGATTCTGCATTCCCTGCTGCTGCCATAGCTATTGATTTCAGCAAAACCGAGTGTGGGAACATATGATAACCTTCATTAACTTTATTTACCTGTCCAAAGTGTCAAAGTGACTGCAATCTCAAACACAAATTTACTTACGATTTACCTATTCATACAGTAGGACATTTGTGTTGCATCAGATGAAGCTAAGTACATAGATCGATGCTACTGCGGCTCAAACCTTGGACCTTCATCCTGCATAGCCTCAGCCCAGACCACAGCGTTACTTGATAATATCTCCGCATGCGTGTATCACCGAAAATATGTTCTCCATTTATCTGAGAACCTGTCATACTTGTCATGAAGTAGCAATAAAGAAAACTGGGAGCCTCCTGGACGGTTGCATGTCCATCATAGAAACAATACATTTTCCTGCCAGTTAAATTCTGCCATCAATATAGCCCTGAGCTGATGGTATGCTGCTTGACTACAAGTCTGTCTGAGGAAACAGGTGCAGGCGTGCAGTTCAGTCAAACCACAACATGCCCACGTCCATCGCATCCCTGCCATCTTTACAACACAGCAGGAGACCGTGTATCTTGCAATCATTAAAGTGGCAGAGGAGGGGTTATACATAAAAAAATCAAGCTTAGACCCTTGACAGAGTTGCTGAAACTGACAAATTTGTTTGTGAAGAACGAGGTGCTCTGGTGGCCCCTTAAGCAGGGTTTCATACGCCTCCCGAGTCCCCTGGGCTGCTTCGATCAAACAGGCTGAAATACCCTGCAAACAGAGGCACTACCTGTCAGGATCTTTAAAACGCATGCGGGTATTTGTGTAACCTCTGGGACATATGCGTTTGACTGAAAAGATTGAAATGAGGCATATTTGAAGACTGCACCTCCTCTGTGACCACAGCAGTCACACTCCCGGGAATAAACTTCTATATGTGTCACTATAATGGCTAACAGCATATTCTTCTGCCGTCCTCCCATCAGCTGGGTGCTGCAGCATTTGTGTTAGTAACAGGAGCCAATAGATGTCAGTGTTCTACAAAAAATAATTGCGTACTTTTATATAATGTTAAAAAAAAAAAAAACGTCACATTTGTCTTGATAGATATGGGGCACCACAATAGGAACACAGTTCATTACCGCAAATCGTCACTGAAAAAGCAGGCGAACGATAAGAGACGTCAAACCTTAAAGATTATTCTGATCAGAAAAGCCATGTTGAAGTTAAAAATCACGCGTGTTTCTGGGACAAATTTGGTTCAATAAATGAATGCCTATACTTGCAAAGATGGAAGGAAAAAATATATTTTGGGTTTCATTCGTATTTGCCTGCAGTGTTTTGACAAGACTCACAAAGTCTGCATATTTGCATCTATGTTCCAATTTCCTTATAAAATCTTGAAAGCAGGAAAAAGCAGGTCTCCGTTTAACAACAAAGCGCCTGTCCTTTGCACTTCTCACTAATAATAACATTTATTTATCCATGTAAAGCACAAACGTAGGAAAGGATGGGGATGAGAGGTCATCATTACGTCCTTAACAAATGGCAACCCTCCGTGAGGACGGTGCCCACTCATTGTCCTTGGCGCTCAGGTGGAACAAGACGGCAACTGAACAGGAGAGAAACTGGATCGTGGGGTGTTCAGCTCGGGCCACTACGTTCTCTTTTATTGAAAACAGTCGGCGGGGAACATCACTGTCCATCGCTTCTCCGTTTCCAGATTCAGCAGTGGAACAAACACTGGGAAACAAAAAAATAAAACCTCCCTGGAGTCTCCAGCAGAGCTGCTAAAATTGAAGGACACTGATCCTGCAGATTTGCTTCTCCTTTTCTCACAGACTGGCCCCCCTCTTGCTAGTTTCATCTGCTGGTTGTCTGGTGCAGCTGTGGTTTTCTGCACGTTGTGTACCATGGCCTCGGGCAGAGTCGCGTACGTGGCGAGATGCCACTTACCCAGCATGCACCACAAACAACAGCGGCGCATCAGCAGGTAATGGCTGTGAGGCCTCTTTTCACAGAAAATCTGAATGCAAGGTTGACTCCAGCATTCGAGTCACCCTTCCCTCCTCTTCTGCTCCACACTGACCAATTATGGCTCATAATGGTCCATCTTTCCATTCCATAATATCTTACAATCATCTGCCTTTTCCATTCCAGCATATTTATCAATATTCCCTTTCTTCATTCCATAATATGTCACAATATCCTGCCTTGGCACTTTCCATGTGCTGGCTTTAAAGCAGGCAGAAACTCATTCTCACAACGGTGATGTGACTCCATTAATATTCCTCCTACACAGAAGACAGGCAGCATTAAGAGACCAGCGACTGCTTCCCTGGGTTTGACCTGCGCTGTTTTTCACTGGATTCTCAGAGCAGAACCAGGGGCCTTATTGATCTTTTACAGCAGCCCACCTCACTGAGTTACGACTTCACACATTCTACGCGGAGTCAACCGACCATCAGCAGCTTACTTCAGATCTATAAACAGCAGTTTCCTAGCTTAATCCATCTAGATAGAAAAACGCACACTGGGGCTTTATTATTTTTGCAGGGACATATTTTTCAGGAATGACAGAACGACATGTACACACGCAGACCCATATACTTCACACGTCGCCATTGCATACCTACATGTATATAAGCTTCTTTAGCGACGTATAATCAAGGACTTGTGAGGTTTAACTTCACTAGCTATAGAAGGTGTGAAAAAAGGAAACAGAAAGACAGCATCCCACAGACGCAGCAAGGGCCTGCCTTTCTGGTGGCCCTGGCAGCCTGTATTTCCCAGTTTCTTTAACAGTAGCCTTCATTCCCAGAGGCTCCTGTGGAGTCCAGACAAGGTGGCCGCCCAGGGTCTTTCTGCATTCAGATGGACAGCTCTGGCAGCCCCCTGTCAGGCAATTGGTGGGCAGGCTGAACAGCGGCGCACACAGGCGGAACAAACCGCTGCCGTGCCTCAAACCAGAGGCGACTGCTTGTTGCGCTGAATGTTTCTGGGCACGGTGACAGAAAGGAACCTTCATCCAAACCTGTTGTGACTTCTGGGTGACAGTGGGACACCTTGAACAAACTGGGAAGCTTTACAGCACAACATTAACACAACTTAGTGTAGGCTGGGTCGGAAGAAATACTGCATAGATTAATTCAAACGGAAAAGCTTTCTGCAGTAAGATTTCCAGTCAATTTATACTTCCAAAGCGTAAACAATAATTTCGGTTTGCAGACGGTGGCATCTACTTTCAAGTGCTAAATGCACAATAAAATTAGAGCACTAATTCGAGTGGTTTCAGACCACCAGAGAACAAACAATGTTACTCCACCCAGGATTGTAGATTACGTTGCACTTGTCTTAAAATCTTTGTTAGGCCAAAAATTTCAGTATTGTAGCCGGCTGAAGAACACTGATTTAAATAGGAAGCAGAGAAGAAGGGACTGTGTTTGTAATTCTGGCCAGGAAATATTACCTTCGCATCGTCATTGTTTACCGACTGCTTTGCCGGACTGCAAAAGCTCTGGTACAAACCACTTGTCCACCAAACCCCACTCAGTCAAACACTGAATTCCACACGTTCTGATCCTGGGGCAAAGAATGGAGATTTTGACGTTTTGAAGCTCCTCGGTATTGTAGCTCAGAAACAGATTTAACTTTCTTTAAGATATTATAATTATCTGATTATCCGGTTGTCTTCAATTCATCTATATTTAATACACCTCACCTCGTTGTTTAATATTAATGAAAAAGATCGATAGAGAGGAAATGAGAGATACTGCCACTGATGACGGAACCTGAAGAATTTTTCAGTAAAGTTCAAGCAAATTGCCTTTTACAGTAATGATTTTATCATTGACGTGATTCTTCGGTATGAAGTAGTATAAATTACCTGCTCCGGGTGTGTGTGTGTGTGTGTGTGTGTGATTGTGTGTGTGTGTGATCATCTCCTTTCCTCATGCAGAAGCTGATGATATTGGATGGGAGTGTAGAAGGAGCTCATCACAACCAAGGGAGCAGTAGGTGCCGGAGAGCTGGTGTCGGCATTGCCCACCTCCTGATCAGCAAACTACAGTCTCGAGTCCCAGACGGTTTCCATACCACAGCTGAAGGTACAGCTGAATCCTGTCCCATTTTGAAGAGCTTTGCTGCACTGCTGCGAGTGACCGATGGGGCAGTTAAGACAGTCTGGCCTGAGTCAGAAGAGCTCTGGCAGCTCCCATGTCACCTGCAAGTGGTGTCTGTACCACAGACTTCATTCATCCAGGGCCCCATAACCCCTTTCTAATGACCGCATACATTTACAGTATAAGAAAAAGAAATTATCAAAACCAGTATTTTATTATTATTATTATTATTATTATTAATAATTCTAGTTTTTTTCAATTAACATTATAGATACAGAACAAAGAAAATAATCAAAGAAAGTAACAATAGAGACAGAATTTTAACTTTTAGTCTCTGAACCGTGAAAGTGCCTAAATATTTCTGTGCTATATACCATTATTAGAAATTGTTTAACAATTGCCCATTTTTGTAGAATATGCAAACATTGGTTCTTAGTTAGTGTGGCTAGATTGTCTTCATATTATATTTAGCTCCATTTAAATTTTATTTCCACCCTAGCATTTTATAAAACACACCATCAGCTTTAACCAGCCATTAAAAGTCACAAAGGAAATACAGTAAAACCCCATGCCCGCCCGGACGACAGAACAATAACAGTTAGAGCTGCGTCACACTTATTGATTGACTGTGTTGCATATTTGTTGTCTGCGCTCGGAATCCCTTCAGTCAGTCGCTGGGCACGGCGCCCTTGACTCCTCCGAAGGCAGGTGGCACTTCTTCACCCTGGCAAAAGGCACGACTGCACTCAAACACTGGTCGTTCTCCCTTCTTATAGACACGGCATGGCTGCGGAGTCGGACTGTGTGTTCTTCCTCCTCCTCTTTCTCCTTCTTGCTGAGCCCTGCTTACCTTACCCAGCATGCAGCTTGAAGAAGCATCAGATTTCAGACTTACCAGAATTGACGCGCCTTCTACATTGACCCTGAGGCCCACAAAAGTTATAAGAAAACACTTTTTTTTTGTTGTACAATAGTGAGAGATCACAACAAAGGATGAAAGTAAAAGTAGCTGGCAAAACATACATTGTTTACACGCGGGCTGTGATCGGATCTGTGACAAAAACAACGTTCAGAGAAACTGAGCTATATCACTTGAACAGTTGAGTCTGTCTTTAATTTCAAAACCCGACACATCCATCTTCCTTGCATTTAGGGGAACTGTGTTGAAGCATTTTAGCATGTGACCTCCAAACACTTAAAACCATATATTCTTTAACTTTTATGGACGTGATGTCTGAGAGAATATTACTTTCTCGCTCAGTAATGAAACTGCTTGCAAACAAAATAATAAAAAAAGGTATTTTTTTCAGCTTTGGCATTTTTAAGAATGAATTTAAGATTGAGTGGGACCCTGGATTATACTACTTACGTTGAATCGTGGACAAGTAATCGGTAAGACTGCTCAGAGTTCTGTAGGTGCAAGTTAGAAAATAAGAGAAAGTAAAAGAATGCATTTCAGTGCCTCCAACTGTGCATTTCAGAATGTTTTCACTTTTTGCTTATTTTGTCCTGAGGCAACTGGACATGCAAGGAGCGACTGAGTTTTTTTTTTGTTTTTTTTTTTTAACTGAGGTAATTTTATCAGTGGGGGGTGGAGTAAAAAGCTATCCGAGCAAAGACTGCGTGAACTTTCTGGAAGTTACTGTACATGGTTTCTGTGGCATCATGTAGACTTACAGACAGTAGGTACCGCGCCTTACAATAAAGACACGCTTTCCATAGAGGAACAGGGAGGCACTACAAAGAGGTCAATGATTTTAATGTGCAGCGAAAAAAGACTAGTCATGACGCTATTTCTATAAAAGATATTTCCTTTCCCAGTGTGAACTGTGTTAAATATATATATGGTCTGTATGCATACTCAGAAGTGAGTAAATAGTTCTAGATACAAATGAACTTTTTTCAGGCCCAAACTGTAATTGACCATATGGAGAAAAAAAAAATCATTCTTCAAAATGTATCTCAAGAGCATCACCAAAACAATAAAACAGACTGAATACAAATCATAAAGAGACTGAGTGAGTAACCCAAAATGTCCCATCCACTGGGACCGAGTGGCAGAGCAGTCACACACAACCGGCAGAGTGTATTGTCAGTTTTTCTTTCACCTGTGTGAAATGGGTTGTGAATAAAGATGATTTTTCCAAAAATTTATTCCCTTATAAAAATATAATTCTTTTTTGTTTTAAAATAATCTACAGATTTTTTTTTTTTTAAAGGTGAGACATTTCACTATTGACGTAAACAGCAAGGCTGTTTTCTAACAAAAAAAAAAAAAAAAAAAAAAAAAAACTTTTCAGGTGGTTTTCTCACCAGGTAACANAAAAGCAAGGTTTTTTTTTAAAAAAAAAAAAAAAAAAAAAAAAAAAAGACTTTTCAGGAGCTGTTGCTGGAACTAGCTGTCATTTAGAGAAGTCTAACCCTGTCCCAGGCCGCTTCACTGGTCCTTCCAGCAAGGATGAAAGACTGCTGCCAGCTTCCTGCACCTTTTGCATAATTGATTTTTCAGGGTTCTATTTTAAGTTAATATACGTACCTTACGCAGGCCAACAGAAATTATGTTTGCTCCTTTGAATAAAACATCGGTATATATTCAGACAATCCCGAAAAAATGTGTTAAAAATCTCTTAATCTACACAAAGACGAGATAAAAAATACAGCGGTCCAGTCTAATTACCACACAGACTTGATTTTTTTTTTATAGTCGAGTAAAATGAAAAAGCAAAAAACAAACTAGAAACATTGGATACCAAGTAAAAATAAAATAACTGTTATATGCAAATAAACAAGAACAAAAACAGGAAGACATTGATGCTACAAAGAAATTGCAAATATATGTACAAGACCCTGTTCTCCTTGTGTGCGTGTGTGTGTGTGTGTGTGTGTGTGTGTGTGTGTGTGTGTGTGCATTGTGTGCACATGTGAAAGTGTGTGGGTTTTCATTCCTCAGGTCTATCTTTAGGGATGCTCCGAGTGCTTCAGCCTTTTCCCTGCTCTCAATCCCCCTGTGGATTGCTGAGACCGTTCAGCAGCAGCTGCGTTGAAGGTCTAGGCTCTGTAGCCCGGCAGCAAGTCTGGGCCACGCGTCAGGGCCGGGACGCACACTGGGTAGACTCTGAGCTGCTGGTACCATCACCAGATCACGCTGGATATGCTGGTTTCCCGTGGCAACAGAGGCAGCATGGCATTGTTGGTGTGCGCCTCCTCTAGGCTGTGCTCACGCTGAGACTTGGCCTGCGGCCGCTGTCCATTCAGCAGAGTCATAGGGATGTTGCAGTAGGTGTGCTGGCTGCCCAGGGTGCCAGTGGGTGGGACGTCGTACTCGTAGCTGCGGTAGTAATGTTTCTGCCGCATCTGGCTGTGGTAGCTGTTGTGGAAGGTGGAGCGCAGGTCTGGGTGCGCCGTGGCCATGGCGGTGGAGGTGGCAGCTGCCATGGAGATGGCAGAGACTGTTTGCAGCTCGCTGAAGGGGCCCTGCTCACTCACGTCCAGCACCTGCTCGCGGGAGATGATGGGCTCCGTGCGCTTAAAGGGCATCTCGTACTGCAAGTGTTTCCAGAACTTTGAGCTGAGCTTGTTGCTGCTGGGCCCGTGCCACTTGATGACAGTGAGCATTTTGATGGTGTGCTTCAGTGCCTCCACCTCCTGGTAGTTCATGATGCCGCGCAGCTCGGCGCACTCGATCAGGATCACCTTGATCTCTCCCGTCACCAGCATGTTGCGTAGCCGCGTCTCCAGCTCAAAGATGCTCCAGCCTCGTCGGACCACATAGCTGGGCGTCATGATGATGATGAGCCGCTTGCTCTGGTCTACGCAGCGGGCCACATCCTCGATGTACGCTGGGAAAGAGGCGACAGGCACAGATGGTGGAGATTAGTAGAGGGGGCATTGGAATAGTGCTGTATTTGAAAGCAACCTTAATCAAAATGAGAAACATATTCAGGGCCTAAGTCTCTAAAAAGAAAGAGATAGAACGCTGTAATGGTAAATAAGACGATCTAAAGAAAGGATACTTTATATATGTAAAGACACACATGTACACGGTGTATGTGCATGTATATATTTAAATACACATACATACACTTTATACTGTACATACATCCGCTGTTGCAGAATAAGTGCATAAGAATAAAGATTTTTGGCAAAGAAGCCAATATAATACACACAACCATACTAGGGAACAAACAATGGGGAAAACAAAGGCTGACAAATACGATGTCAAGCAGTTACCTCAGGCCTTAATCTAAAGCATACATCTGCTGTACTTGGCTGCTGTTCAACCACACTAAAAATACATTTTGCTGGATTTAAGAACCCCTTCCCTTTCTAGCTGTATAATGTGGAGAAATACAAAAGAGTTGGAAAATGATTGTACCTTCAGCTTTAAGAAGGTTAAATCAGGATCAGTATAGAGGTGAGGTGAAATTATATGTGTATATAAATATATAATTTCACCTTAATATATAAATAATAAATCAAAGCATCTCTTCTTGAAGAGGTTAAACACATGGCTGCTGTGTTTTGTTTAATCAAAGCCCACTTCAAACAAGGTGGTTCTCTTCCAGGAAAAGTCTCTTTGTCCTGTACCTTGTCTGCACCTCCCGCAAGCCTTTGACTTTCATCTCTCTGGCTTGGGGAGCCCTTGCGTTCAACACTGAGCCATATGGCCGCTAGGGCTGCATACAACAAAGCCAGCGCTTTAAAAACAATAAGTCAGCTATATCTTCTGTTCGTAATTAGGCTTTAACCTGGCAGAAACGCAACGGAGAGCTGCACCCCTCCCTTTCAGCATGGCAGGAAGGCCCTTTGCCAGACGATCTGCTTGTGGAAGGAGCACAATATGTTTGCTGACACGAGTGGAAAAGGCTGGGGAAGAGTACCTCTAAGGAGTCTTGTATCATCCTGGAAATGATCATTGGTGAAACCTAAACATAAATATTTCAGCATTCAAACTCTGAGCAGAAGATGGCAGGAATGCATCAGAGAAACAACAAGAAGACTTACAAAACACTGGTTTAAACTATGTTGCTTCTTCTCTCTGTCTTCCTTCATAGCCTTGTCAACACGATCAATGTTTTCCAGTCTAATATGGGACCAGCAGCCAAAGGACTAAGAAAGCCTCTTCTTATTGTAGCAAGTCAATATGAACACTTGGCATTACATTTTCGAGGTACTACTGATCGTAATGGTTCGATTAAACTTTGCTCTGAAAGACATCGGTGTACATATATATTTTTATATATAAATACTATGTTAACAGGAATATACAGCATGTAACATACAATGAAATCGCTCTTAAAGTTCTTTATTTTGCATTTAAAATGAATGAGTTGTTACACGTACATCTAATCCATAATGAACGTAGAACACAGAGGAAGTCTTCGGTACTGTGTATATGCAGCAAAAAATGTCTTTTCTGTAACATCTACGGCAACAAGTCCCATATTATAGCCTTAAATTCCCCTCACAAAGACCTCAGAACAAAATGGGAAACAAAATGAGGCTGCATTCTACGAGTTTCATTCTAGTGAGTGATATAAAAAAGGAACATGATAAAATGGTGACAGAAAAAACACAATAACACAGAACAATGAATTAAAGAATTACAATTTAAAACTGATAGAATGCTTATCCACTCATAGATAATATTAAAAACCTGGGGAATAGTTCTGTGTTAGTAGTTTGTATTCTTTTACTCTTAAAAGTCTCTCACTTGTTCGGTGCATATTCCATTATAAATAAACATAAAGGCACAGAGGTATTGCAGATCAATATTTGACTGATTATGAACCAATATTTAATAAATGCAGGACATTATGTAAAACAAATCATGCTATTTTTTTATTTAATCCCCAAATTCAGTACAAGTGAGTTGGTGATAAATGTGTTAAACAGCAAACATTGTCATACTTAACATTTCAATTTTCCACGAGGTTGAATCTTTATGTATATTTAAGGCAAAAGAAAGTACAAGACAATAAACAACTAACACACAACGTGCTTGAAAAGTTCACCCTACAACAGTTTATAAAGCCGAGAAACTTAAAGGCATTAACACTTTCCCGAAATATAAAGGTACATATGCTTGGGACCATAGAATATGCAAAATTATGTACAGAACACCTATTAATAATGTAAATTTATAATTAAACAGTTTATTAGTGATAGAGCATGAAATGTTCACAATATAAACAATATGCATTAAACGTGTCGCTTTACTTGTCTCATATGCGAGAATAGAAAATAGCTCAGCATCAGTGAACGTACCTCATTCTGCTGGCATTGAATGTAATGATGGGTAGCAGTGCACAAATACATTATTCATAATGTGTAAATATGTCTATTTGTAGCTATCACAATGGGGTCTTTTGGGAATTCAATAAGAACAAACAGAGAAAGGCACGGGGAAAAAAAAAAACAAAACAAAAACTACCCAATAAATATCAGCGGCTGTGGGATGACCTGCATTGTGTTGGAGGTAGTGAATCATTATGTGACTATCATACATGATTAAATCTCTCTGAATGGGTGCAATAAAATATTGTGCAGATATGCAAATATGCAAAGCCCGACTGGCAAAGTTTGTCCTTTTTTGACCGAAGAAGCGCTGTACTGCCTTAACATAAAAAATAACATGTGAAGGAATGAAGTCAGATGTCAAACGTGCGGTGGATAAACATTATGCATCTACCTGCATTGTCAAAAAGTATTAAAAGCACTAGACAAAACCACCTGCGGCAAGCACATCTAACAAAGCCCAAGGACCCATGTCTACTACTTACTTCCTGTTGGGATCAAGTCCCTGTCTGGAATGAAGAGCTTATACCCATAATGTTTTTCCAGAACATCAGGCAGGATCTCCAGGGCAAAGCGCTCCTCCTCCCGAGTTTCCTGACTCCACTGGTCTGGGTCCACTTTGGTGTAGGACAGATATGCGTCATAGTCCTTGTTTTCTGAAGGGACATAAATAATTATGAGCCAGCCAGTAAATGGAATACAAATGTATTCCTATTCCTGCTGCGATTAGAAGAAAAAGCCAGTAAGAA
Source organism: Arapaima gigas (assembly GCA_900497675.1). NCBI lineage: Eukaryota > Metazoa > Chordata > Actinopteri > Osteoglossiformes > Osteoglossidae > Arapaima > Arapaima gigas. Next base: position 128,708 of record UFQX01000331.1, on the reverse strand, counting down.
CACCATCCTCAATATAGATGAACATTTCTCTGTACTTTAGGCTGACTATCAGTTTCAATACCTTTTGAGTAACATAATTTGAACATTATTCTCCTTCGGTCCACCTTCAACAAGGTGCTAAACGGACTAAAAGCTTTTCAATCATGGTCATTATCGACAGAAGACCCAAATCATGGCATAGACTCAGATCTCCTCACTCTCTTAAAAAAGGGATAATGGTGTTTCTTTTCACCGGACAAAAAAGGATATTACGGTGTATGCTGCATGTAGAGCTTCTAGACCTTTGTTCACTCCTTGTCCAGTTAATAAAGTCACCTAAACATTTCCATGATAAAGCACACGGTTTGAACAAAGTGGATCTGCTCTGGAGAGCTGCAAAGGAACAGTTCTACCCTGGAAGGTAGATTAAGACTTTTCCAGGGGGACGACTTGCTTTCTAAAGGTTGCTAATGCCGCCAGAGGAGGTATTGAGTGGAACCACTATGTGACACTGATCTCTGGTTTCTCCAAAAGCTCCAGGCCTCTGCTGCCAAGTGAGTAAAAATTGATGGAATTAAGTTGTTTTCTTCTAGCTGTCTGGTTTAGATTCTCCCTTGCTGCATTTTTAGCAGGCCAGAGATAAGGCCTATTTAAAATTCTAACAAAGATAACCAAAGGAATACTGACAAGAAACGCGGTACTATTAACAACGGATGAATTACTGCTCGCACAACATTCAATCTCTGCTACGACGCTGCTAAAGAATTGGCAACGGTGCATCTCTAACAGCTGCATATCCGCCATTTTTGTGCTGCATCTTTAACCATCTGGAGGTCTTTGCTCTAAGGCTGCTGTTGTGGCTAAAGCTGGAAAGCCCAAAACTGGCAGCAAGAATGAAAGTGCAAACAGTGATGATGAGAGAAGACAAGGGCCGTCCTTACATGGCTCTGCAGAGGAGAGAATGATGGATATGTGCTATTTACGTCTGTTTACGTGGTAATGTTTATAGTATGTTGACATTTAAAAAAAGAGCTGACTGTTTGGTTGGAAAATAATTAGAATAATGAAGACTGGATTACATTTTAAACACCCCCGCCAAAGTAATTTTAGGTTTCGCACTTCAGTCTGAACCACATCAAGGCTACTTCTGGGACTTGAATCAATGAGAGTAACATTTGTAGACCGTGTTATGTATTTCTTTCAGTGGCTGCCTGACCTGTTGGTACCTGAAGGTCGCTGGACCAAACCTTTCCACTTATTACTATTGCTGAAGTACCTTTCACCAAGATACCTTGCATTTCTTCAGCACTTAGCTTTATAATGGGGTTAACTATTACACATTCAAAGATTCTTTAAAAGTGTCAGTTAATTAATAAAATAATAACATTGCAAGCAAGTTTAAATATAGGTGAGTTTCACAGTTAAATGTAAAGGTCATTAAAAGTATCATTTTCTGTTAAATACAGCAAAAAAATGAATATTATAAAAACAACAGTGATGTTTGTAATATTTTAGAAGTCAAACCGTGAAAGCTGAGAATAGCTCAGCAGGCAAGTTTGCCCTTCCTAAGATGAGTGTGGAGGTGCTGTGATCCTCACTGCTGAAGTCAAACTTGGAACGACACGTTGATTTATGGCTTAATAGTGCTCCTTCCACGAAATCTCACTGTTTCTTTAAGCAAAATATATGTGGGTAGTGCAATGACAATTTCCATAAACTACTGGAGAGAAGTAGAGTAGGAGAGGGGTGAAATTTGGAGGTGGAATACTGATTATGGAGGAACTGTACCACTCCCACTCGTATGACTCAGTGGGCTTCACGGAGTACGCTGGGGTCTGACATATAGCGCCTTTCACACAGACTGCTAATAAACATGCGCTTATGATATATTAATGCTACTCTGTGAGCTCAGTTTAGTTATCTTATTTACATATCACCCCTGGCTACAAGAAACTTCTCTGACATGCGTTTCCATAGAGCCACTTGAAGATTTGCTTCTGTAAAAACCTCACAGAAAAGGAAAATAATAATAATAATAATACCGCATAATATCACGGTGTCCTGAATGCTGACTTAATCCAAATAACATTAGTTAAAAATAAAAATAAAAAATTCTGAAGGGTTTTGCTATAGTTTTATATCATAAGTTTGATAGATGAGGTAACTATGATTAATGTGACTATGACGTTATTGTGGCTCAATAAAAATGTTAGACAAGTTTAAAAAATAAAAAGGGGTGTATTTCAGCTGGACGTGAATCAGCTGAAATAGATTTTGTGTACAGATACCCCAGAGGTGCCCCTGGACCCAAAGAGACCCCCCCCATTATCTGTGCTTCACTGATAAAGATGAAATACAATCGGCTGAAATGAAGAAGCATGACATCAGCTTTGAAGGCTCCTGTCTACAATTCTACCCCAACTTGTCTGTTAACGTTGCATAAAAGTGGTGTGAATTTAGCATTCAGACTTTCGGTGTCTAAAGCTTTAGCCCAGCGCAACACGTATCATGGATTTTCTTTTACAACCTGTCTCAGATATTTGTCCAAGGGTAGGGTATGCCTTAAGAAATGCCCTGGAAACAACAAATGCTTTTCTCATACCTTTGAAGGTTCATACAAGCTTTTGAAAAATCTCAATTTCTTTGTTTTTCTTTCCGCTTTTTTAATGGACTTTGCTGCATTTTTTAACTTGCGATGATTTGAAAAATATTCAGGCCCCAGACCTACGTTTTATTATCTCAGATCCTGAACTGACTAAGAATTTTTCCAGCGGACGTGTACATCATAGCAAATCAAAAGAAACAAACTGAAAACCTTTCAGAAAAGTACTAAAAAGTAAACTTTGAAGTTGTGAGATTTACAGAGGATTCATATCCTTTGTAAATATAAGGATAACTTTGCTTAGATACAGATACCTTACCAGCTCGCCCAGTTTGTCGGTCTCTACCTCTGTAGGAAATGGATGGGTCATCTGTTCTCAGTTAATTTTGATGGAAAGCGCAATGGTGCACCTACTTATACAGCTGGGTAATTTTTACTGGGGCAATTCATGGTAAGTACCCTTATGAAAGGTACTAAAGCAGGAGGTGACATTCAAACTTAGGCAATTCAAGTTCAGTGTGACAGCTTTAACTGCTATGCTACCATTCTGCAAATACCCTGTATATTTTTAGGAAAAAACACAGTATTATGTTATTATTACATTTTGATAAATGGAGCAGCAGATGAGTACATTATTTTCTTTATTGCGGTACAGACATATATGCTCTGTATGCGTACTGCATTACGGATGAGTTTACACAACTGCTTCTCTTCAGTCTCCATAAAAGCTGTGGATATTCAAGACACAAAAACAACCAGAGACCCCAGATCATCTATAAGCAAATCAGAAATTTTATAGAAAAATTACCATTGTGACTAATGAAGTGCGATCATCATGAGATGATAGCACACTCCAGCCGATGGGGGCAATGCTGGAAGCTCTGAGGGTGGTGGTGGGGGGGGTTAGTGGTGGTGATGGAAGAACCCATAGCAGAATAATCATCTCGGCATTGGGCAAAGTGAGCATGGCCACCACAGAGGAAGACAAGGGCTCTGCAGCTTATTGAAACTGATCCCCTTAAACAGGGAGCAAATTGAAAATCTGTTCCCTTCTCCCACCGCTCACTCAAGTGGCACAATTAAAGGAGACAATTTCCGCTTGTCATTATGTTTGAGGAACCCGCTTTAGTCTTCTCACTGGTCTTGTTTTTAAACTGCCTTCAAGCGATCTATTATTTTAAAGCCTTGCCTTCCCCCACAGGCCCGGGGTGCCCCACACAACAGGTAATGACTTTCATAGAAATGTCTGATTTATCAACCATGGAGCTACAACTCCTTTGTCCCTTTAGTTATACTAGCAGAAACTAGAAAATACCTTCACTATCAATACCAGCTATACAGCAGCAAGTTCTAGAGTCCACCAACAGTCATCTCATATTCTTCAAACATATCCCTGCCTTTTCCCAGTATACTATACAGTATATTGGTTGGAATCAAATGTAAGTGAATTGCTCCTGGCAACATTGCTCCTAAGTTTGACTGCACTGGGACTAAGCAAACAAAGCTGTTTTGCATTCAGCATACAGTATTATCTTTTGTGGATCAATTCAAAGATGTAACTTGCTTTAAATGCTGTTTACTCCAGAATGATAACTGCTTCGATTGTCTCTTGTCTTTTAATTTATTTTTGCTTGTGTTCATTCCAAGCTCTGTTGCCCTTGGAAAGAAGGAAGTGTAGATATTACATAAAACAATTACATTGGAAAATTAAAACCCATCCACATATTTGTAAATATTTGTTGTATTTAAACTCTGGAGCCTGAGATTTTTTTTTTAATGGACCCCCCCGCCCCAGTCTGGTTTCATATTTGATCTGTTCAGCAACCAGTATGCTGTTATTTCTCCAGCAGTAGACAAGAAAGTTAGAATGCCTTACCTCCATCCACATCCTCGCTGCCAAAGTGATTCCTGTAGAACAGCATGAGCTCGATCTTGTAGCACTTGTAAAGCGTGACCAGGAACACCAGCAAGAGTAGGATGGCCCCTAGTCCTCCAGCCAGCTCCACTGTGTACATCAGCTCAGCTGAAGGGAGGCAGCAAGAGAAGGGGAGCATGGGAACACTGTACACGACTCACATCACACATACACACTGCAAACGCACTCCATCACAGAGTAGTTTCTATACACCATGTTCCACGTCTCCAATGGAAGGACCTTGAAATCTACAGATGTCCAGACGCAGTGATTGATCCCACAGCCCTTTAACGTCTGACTTTGTCTCTTCAGCCCACCATCCCATTGCCCTCATACTGTTCAGTGGACAGCTTTTGAACGCAGCATGCAACGTATATGAGTAAGCTGGGCCCAGTAGCTGAATCGGAGAGCTGGAAACTCATTCTGGTGAATAATAACCTCTTTATCAGCATCAAGAGCTGACTGGCAAGTCCCACTGAAGCACAATGACATCAATACCACAGTGGTAGAACTTTCTGAAATTGTTCTAGTCCAACATCAAATAAGTGAAATGAGGGGCTCGACTGCTTGGCGGTAGACTCTGTGTACTTGGGTTTCTGAAACAGTGGATAGAGAGAGACTTGACCATCTCAGAGGCTGTACTGAACTACTGCCGCACACCTCCTTCCACCAAAATCCAATACAAACACTGCACCCTCAAAAAACAACGTTCTTTCAAACTAGCCCCCTTGGCTCAACTTCTTTTTGCTAATGAAACACAAACAGCAGCCTCTTGGATCAAACCTTCACTATATTTCTCCCCATAATACTATCTGCAGCTCCTGCCCCAAGTTAAAATTTATTATGCGTGTCAGTAAAAGTACAGTTTCTTGTCACTTGTTATGTCATATAAATATAAGTGAGTATAAGATTATTTAGCATATAAAATGGGTTGTGCACATTTTAAAAATGAATACCTCACCACAAAGGTCTGTTTTGCCTTGTCTGATGTTTTCTTCCACCTAAGAAAGCTGCCTCACAGCCCTCTCTTCTCAATAACACATCACATCTGACGATTCTGACATTCTCGTAAGATCTAACTAAACAGCTCCATCTCCCTCGGCCTGGCACCTAAACTGAGCAGCTGCAGGGGAGATTATGAAATATTATCACCCCACGTTGGAGAGTGCACCTCACTTATGTGTCAATATACTTGACAAAGCTATAAGATTCATAATTCCCCTTCTAGCCGAGGCTGGTGCCAGGTTTAAGCATCGGGTGCGCTGCTGGCATCTCGCCTTATCGGCTGTGACATCATTTTGAGCCATGGGCCTTGTTTTGTGAACACCTCCATAGTGGAGCTGGCGATGTTCAGGCTCACTGTCGTACTAATCTATACCAGAGTGATGGGACTAAAGTGGCATAATCCATTGTTTTGACACTCAACGTGATCTGTATATTCCTCTGGTCCACCCACCAGCCCCCCACTTCAGAGGGCCATGCTATTGCTTTACGGGGACAAATCTGAACAGTAGATGCATAAACATAGTAATTCATCCTCCCCCCCCCCCCCCCCCATGTCAGTGATCCAATTGTTTGGACCACTGGACTAAAAGTACAAGTACCTCTCAGCTTGCTCATGACTCATGCAAAGAGTAACTTAAAAAGTAATCCTTTCTATCAAGATTTAAAGAGAACAGTCTTCTGTCAAGGAATGTATTGCTTTTAAACAATTTGCAAGGCATCAACAAGTTCTGGATGGGAAACACTCAAGGAAGTCTCTCCATCAGTGAGCTCAGGGTTTAAAAATGATACGTTTAGCATCCATCCAGCACCTCAACTTGACACTCAGTATATCAGATCACAATGAAAATTCGGTCCATTAAACTCAAGGTCCAAAGGTTTGTGTCCCTGCAGTGCATTCTGGCAGCTCTATAATTCCCACCATGTTTCATGCAGCTGTTGCAAAAATTTGCCACTGCAGGGTGAATTATTATCACTCTGTGCAACTAATTCAACACAAAAAAGAGTATAGTGGCAGGCTGACCTGCTGATAAACCAGAAGGAAACGTCACTTCTATTTTCAGAATTCACCTGTTGTGATGGAGGGATGCCATTAATAACTGTTAAGAGGAAGCAATTATGGCAAATTAGATAAAGAAAATTCTTCCAAATGTGCAGTAGCAGTGGAGGGATAAAGGACAGGAGTCGACTGCTTACATAAGGAGGAACCAAGATAATTGGAACTTATGTTCAGGTGACGTGTAAATGCGCCAGTTACTGCTACCAAAGGCAAATCTTCTGCGACAAAGCTCTACCAAGAAAATCTGTGAGGGGGGGGGGGTAATAATTTGTTTTAATTTGCTTTCCATATTGTTCATTATCAAGGAACCGAATAAACAATCCTGTTTAACAATCATGAAAATAGTATTAAGAAATTGGTCCAGAAAGAGTACTTGTCCAGAAATGTACTTCACTAAATGTGAATCAGTCAAGCCAAAAAACCACTCCGGTATCAATTTAATTTCATTTCATTTAAACATTATAATGTTCTGAACTACTGGCATTGTTAACTTCAAGGTGAAATTTTATATACATCTTGTTAAATCTGCTGTGCCAATACAATTAAGCAATGCCAGTTAGACACTAAATAAGTACAAAACATATTAACTATTATTTATCTTACGTTTGCCTAAAATAACTTACAATCTCAGATGTGCCCATCACGCTACTTACAGCTATTTATCAATTTGTACAGTTGGGTAGCTCAACAATTCAGAGTACATTCTTTGATCAAAGGTACTATGGTAGGAAGAAGGATGAAAACTTGTGTCTTTTGATAGTATGGCAGTGACCCTAAATCCTGCTCTACCAGCTGCTCTAAATGACTGGCTGAATGGACACTTTAACCCACAGCAGAAGCAACATACAGGCTGACAGCTTGTAGGTTACAAGTCATTATCCATAAATCCACACCATTAAGTGTAGTAGAATACGAGACGCAGTGTAACACTACTACTAACAAGGACAAAACCCAATGGCTCATTTGACAATAGCATCATTTGCTTGAATATACAGTACTGTGCAAAAGTCATACGCACCTGTGGGAAAAATGCTATAAAGTGAGGATGGTTCCAAAAATAATGCCATGAATACTTATTAACCAATAAACCTTCTAAAAAGTGTAGCAGATAAAAAAAACCTCCATCAGATCAATATTTGGTGGGACCACCCTTTGCCTTTAAAACACCATCAATTCTCTTATGCAAACTTGCATGCAGTTTAAGGTAGAGGTTGGTAGGTTCTTCCAAACACTTTGAGGAACTGGCCACAGTTCTTCTGCAGACTTTAACTGTCTCTGCATGTCCTCCCAGACCGACTTGATCATGTTGAGATCAGGGCTCTGTGGGGACCATATCACAGCATCTGTTGCAGGATCCCTTCTTTTTGCTGAACATAGTTGTGCATGACTGAGATTGGGTGTTTGAGGTCATACTCAGGCTGCAGAATGAATTTGGGAACAACCAGAAACCTCCCTGATGGTAGATAAGAATCTACCTGTACTTCTCAACAGACATCGAAGTTGCATGCCTAACACTTTTGCACAATACTGTAAATTATACCAATGACCGGATGCTGATCTGCGGTATTGCTAGTTACAGCAGCTATTGAAATGGTCTGTAGCTTAGCTGTTTGAGTGATGTACCTGAGTGAAGAGAACAATTTACAGTAGGTGAATTTGCAGCGCATGAAGGTTATTGTTGATTTGTACTCACTACTCAGTAGACTTCTGAGGTTGGTTAACCCACACAGAAGTAGACTTCACCTGCCCTCGGATGAACTAAGCCGGCAATCGGGGAGGAACAAAACTCAGTAACAACTGCTGATCGGACACAAGGCTAAACTCTGATTTTTCTCATTGCGCAGTGAAGTTTTTTAAACTCTTTATGATGCTAAGACACTCCACATATGTTATGGAATTTAATACTCTGATGATGTGCAATTACTAGTAAAAACACGTGTCAGAGCAAAAATGACCAGGACAAGTAGCTGTCACCGAAATCCACAGAAGATGTCAGCTGACAGTGAAGGGGTGTTACTAATATTTTGCAGCAAAAATAACTTGATTAATTTAAACAAATGTTAAAATATTACACAAAAAAATCGAAACTAATGAGAACAGGGCCGAAAACGTAATGAAGTAAAAGCAGTTAAAAATGAACCTCCATAAAAATAAAATTAGTTGTTGCTAAAATTTACTTTGGAAAGTACAATTTGTCCAGAAAGTGCATGTAATGGAGTAAGTGCAGTGCTATGCATCTCTGCTTACAGTACCAGTCAGAACTTAGAATACTGGACAGAAGAATCAGTAAAGGGCTGTAAAGTAAAGTGACCCACAAGTGCCCCGCATTTCTGGGAATCGCTGCAGAGGAGCTTGGAAAACATGTCGACCGATTGCTTACTGAAACTCATGAACCGAAAGCCTCGATAAGAAGTGGAAGGAGGAAAAAAAGTTTTCAGCAAACGTACACAGATTTTTCACTCAAGGAGAAGGACGGTAGCAGACGCGAGGAAACTTAATAACTGGCGCGTGGTTCTTCACCAATACCCAGTTTTCATCGGACACACAATCAAAGGAAGAGTAAGTAAACAAGTTAGGAGGAAAGAAAAAGCACATAATAGGTAGAACAAAAGCCCAAACGGAATCTTCAAAGCAGCTTTGTTCTTCACTTGAGCTTTTAAATTAGCTGTCCTGTGTGTACAGATTGTTGTGGGGTTTGCACTTTTTGTCTTCCTTCATTTATGAAAAATACATGACTCCCGTGCTTTTGACTTGTGCTAATGGGATGTGCAGGAATTGCATAAGACGCACAAAATGGGTTGTCATTAAGTGCTACCAAGATATTCAAAAATGCTGATTATGTTTGCTGAGTTATTGGCATTTACTTTCACCTTTATTTCTCCTTAGCCACCGAGGAAAAATCTGCCCACAGAACTGGCACTGCGTGACGTACAAGTGATTCTTATGCATAAATACATATTGTCCGTAATCTTGTAAAAATCCCCAGCCTTGACAAACACGTTTGGCGGGAGTATTAATACTGCTATAGGCACGCAAATGGCGATCAAGCATATATGTAGCGTTGCGTTTGGGGGACATAAAAATTGCGCGATTCAATAATTTTTGTTTGCCACAAAAATGTGAGACAGGAGACTAAACATTGTGAATAGTTTAATATATTGTATTCTATAGGGCTAAGTAGACCTTTTCTGTAGTTTAAAATGGGTATGAGGATGAAAATGCACACCAAACGTTCATACAAGGTTTAAATAGACCCCCATATAGATGTATATATGGTTTAAAGGCTCTTTCGAGAAAGGCTTGAAAACACTACATTATTCATTATTCCTTTTTACTTACAGTACTGTGCAAAAGTCTTAGGCACCTGTGGGAAAATGCTATAAAGCGAGGATGGTTCCAAAAATAATGCCATGAATACTTATTAACCGATAAACCTTCTAAAAAGTGCAGTAGACAAAAAAAACCTCAATCAGATCAATATTTGGTGGGACCACCCTTTGCCTTTAAAACACCATCAATTCTCTTATGCAAACTTGCATGCAGTTTAAGGTAGATGTTGGTAGGTTCTTCCAAACATTTTGAGGAACTGGCCACAGTTCTTCTGCAGACTTTGACTGTCTCTGCATGTCCTCCCAGACCGACTTGATCATGTTGAGATCGAGGCTCTGTGGGGACCATACCACAGCATCTGTTGCAGGATCCCTTCTTTTTGCTCAAGATAGTTGTGTATGACTGAGATTGGGTGTTTGAGGTCATTCTCAGGCGGCAGAATGAATTTGGGACCAATGAGAAACCTCCCTGATGGTAGATAAGAATCTACCTGTACTTCTCAACAGACATCGAAGTTGCATGCCTAACACTTTTGCACAGTACTGTATTTCATATGTGATGGGATTGTTTTTAAACTGGATTTTGTACATGAGAAGATGGAAGTCCAAACAGAGGGGTGCATGTACTGATCCATCAGTGTGGTGTTTGTCAAAGGTAGTCTAGTCATTCCAAGACATTACGCAACAGCTCGACCAAAAAGAGTATCATACTGGGCAGTTACTCTGCTGAATGAGGACCCATTGTTTTACGGAACAGGGTTTCTGCAAACAGTTTGAAACGCACTAACCGAAATCCGGTATCTTATCAGCATGTGCAATTTAGTTGTGGACTGAGCCGTCCGAGTCAAAAAATAAAACGTAAACCCTCCCCTACTCGTGTACCAGTGCCAGTGGCCTACTTCTGCATAAGGCTGCTGGTTTAAAAGAGGCAGAAATTACTATGCAAATATATGCACAGCTGAAACTTCTGGGAAACTGAAAGTTGTGAAAGAAACGAATTTCCCAAATAATGACCAAATCTCTTTTGCAAAATAAATAAGTTAATAAATTTACGCTTGGGAACGTACATACAGTTTTTAGAATCACGTGTTCAAACATATTGCTGCATGTTATGAAACACCTACTTAAAAAAAAAAAAAAAATCTGTGTTTGCTGTAAGTGGAGGTGGACGGTAGTTGCAGCGACAGTAACACCACAAATGGTAGGTAATAGAGTAGATAATAAAGTGATCCAGCAACATCCTTCATATTTGGACATTTATCTGGCCTAGCAACTCTATGGGGCTGAAATGCTTCATAAAATTGCTTATTAAAATGGTGGGTTTTTCAGGAAACTTTAAGTTTGTCCTCCCATTAATATGTAGCTGCATAAATAACTTGTACTTAACGCAACACCAGTCCTGTGGGCAGATTTATCCTCTGATGCTAAAAAGAAATAAAGGTGAAAGCAAATGCCAATAACTCAACAGCATAATCAGCATTTTTGAATATCTTGGTGGTATTTCATGAAAATGGTGCTTTCTATGCAATAATACATTCTGTAGGTGCAGGCAGTTTTTTCATCTATCAGATAGTTAATCTGTGTGAATGCCAGGACAGTGTGGATAACAAAAAAAACAATATCTTCTGCAACTACTGAAAAATTTATACAGACACAGATATTTCAAGACAAAAGGCAGCTGATGAGAAGGGAAAGAAACACAAGTGACACAGAATATAACCTGCTGTACGGGACCAGGATTATTTGGAAAGTCAAACAGCAGCATGTGCTAATTTTTCAGTTCCAGCCTGACACGATGTAGCATTTTGCAGAACAAAATCTCCAAACACATGTCAAAACACTTGCTAATATTATGTAATGTATATTTTATATGAACAAATTGCAGCTTCATGGGCTGAACTAGTGTAAGTGCAGCTTGGTGAGCGAGGAAGAGTAAGCTTTCTTCCTGAGCTTTAGGGTTTAACTAAAAATAACTAAAAACTGCAACACATCATTCTGAACAATGAGTTTATTCAGTATTTTGAGCTCTCTGAAGTTCATCCTACTCCATGTCCATATAAGGTTGCAAGTCTACACCTGTGGGTGTTGCTGACCATCTTCAGAAGTGTTGAAGGACATAGATCGATGTTCCTGAGGAAGCAGGGCAGTCCTGTTATTTCCTTTGCCCTGTTGTTTAAATATTGAATGCGTGCAGTTTGAATCGCTCAGTTTGCATGAGAATTTTCCATTGCTGAGGCAAGCATGAGGCTGTCAGAGGACTCAAATGCTCTAAGGACCATGTGCCTCCAGGAACAACATGCATCAGTAGAATAGCAATATTTTTACTCTCTTTCATGAAAAGACATTGAGCACTCTGTATGCCTTCAAATCACATTGAAAAACAACATAAGGAACAAGATGTTGCCCATATACATTGTCTTAAAGATAATAATTATAGGTGATGTGACCAGGCTCACGTGGATTATGATCTCAGAACACCTACAGTCTTTCAGCTGACCTCCATACTCCACTTGGATAACTTTCAGTCTAAGGAGATCCAGAAGGTCCAGCACGTGTACACCGTGGCATTGTACACGGTTCACCGGGGCTCCTAGTTCTTACCACGTTTGGTGAGCTGAACACTGGCCTGGCGTCTTCCGTTGCCATTTTCCACATAGCACGAGTAGTTACCCAGATCCCCCTCTTCTACAGCATCTATGGTCAGGGAGATTGACACTTCTTGTTCGCCTAGATGTTCCCGAATGACCCTGTATACACAAAAATACATAATTTTGTGATAATCAAGTATAATTAAATGTTTATTTCTGGACATAAAATACTTATACAGTAGAAATTACATCGGTTGAGTTTAAGTGATTTAACCATTTTGTACCTCCTCAATATTATGAGCAGGCTATTTTCTGAGACTGGAAAAAATGTATATATAGTACAAAACAACAGGCAGAGTTAAAAATAATGATTCTTACTACTGTGAGATACTGTGGAGAACGACTTGGAAAAACCCAAGTAAAAATTGCAATAATTTGTGTGGCAGCAGCTTAATTTGTGTAAATGACCTCAAGTGTAACTGACTGTATGTTAATGACCTGAGTAGAATTCAATAGTTGAAAAATAGACAACCATTCCTTTGCCAGCACAGTGGGGTAAGAAAACAAAATTATGACAAAAGAAAATGTATCTTTTTATAGCAGCTGCCATGGAAACCAGTAGACAGAGGAAACAATGTTCCATAAAGTAAATGAATCTCTCCTGCTGGGCCCGTTAGGATCAGGCTGAAAATATATAAACATGATCATACTGGACTTCATATTAATTCATATTTCCATCTTCTTAAATAATGAAAAAAAATGTCATCGACTTTTGTGCCCTTTTTGTACTTTAGAAACACACTAAAAACAGTCAACCACGACAGAAGGATTAAATTGTTTAATTTACTCATGATATGTTTTAGATTAGGAATTAGAATATACTTATTGGAATATACATGGCACGGTCAATAACTTTTAAGAATAGCTGCGTGCACCGGTAACATGAAACCACAGTAGCGCCACATGATGAGTCTTAAAACTTAATGACTGTACCACCACGTAACACTGTTGTCTCTGTCTCTGAACCTGTATCGCAAAAAAAGATGATTCTTCCATGAGTTTTCAGAAAACATCTGCAATCATTAATTTATTAAGACTGGTTTTTTACTTACCTGAAGCTTAACCTGCGCAGATTCTTATAGCTTCACGCGGCAAGATTTAAAAATAATTGTGCCGTAAAGCCAAACTCTAATCAGCCATTTTGCGAATGGCAGCAAAATTGAGTGCTACACGCTCCCACAATTCAGATACTTTTGCTCAATGTTTTCCTCCCACACAGTAGGTCGCATATAAATTTTGCATCCAAGTGGGGTTTGTTAAGGATAATTCCACACAGAGGTCCTTTGTTTGAACATTTCCCCAATCTTTACTGGAGAAACATCACAGATCCCAACTTCAGTACCAACTCCTAGCTATAGTGAAGCCTCCCGCTGACAACTTTCCTGTGGAACAAACACGGCTGTGTGACTCTCTGAATATTTTTTATATATATATATATATATATATATATATATATATATATATATATATATATATATATATATATGAAGGTTTCCTCCCTCCGATCAGTTTGTACCTCACTGGTTGAATCATAGACGACTGTTCAAAAATTGTAATATCGGGAAATTTTTGCATACCAGAGAAACACAAGTTGAAAGTCTTCCTACAGAAAAACAAGTTCAAACTGCAGGATCGTAAAGATGAAGAGACACGGTACTCTGGGCCCCCCAGATTGTCAGTGGTGGTAAATGCTAATTAACTAGCTATAACTTTACAGCTCGTGTTGCGTAGTAAAACATGCCTCCTATCTCTTGACACCTCAGCCGAAGAGCCTTTGTGGATTAATCCTTCTTCAAACAGCTGATTTAGGAGAAATAATGAGATGGCTCTGGCAGAGAAGATGTTTAACCATCATCGGTTCCACTTTCCTTCAGTACCCTCGGCTTCACAGAACTGTACTTCTCCAGTGGCTGGTCAACCCAAGCAAGTATGAGGTTGAGACGGACAACACCGATAAATGCGCATAGGTGCCAGACCACGGTAAGTTTAGCCTTGCATGTAAAACTGAAGGCGAGAAACAGGTCCAGTTTGTTAAACTTTAAATGAAACATCTCAGTGATCTAATAAAAAACTGGATTAATTTCAATATCTGCAATTATCATATTCAGGAAAGAAACACATTTGAGACTTGTTTTCAGCTTGGCTGGAGTCAGATGAAAGAAGATGGGCTCTTGATGTCCCTCAGAATTGAGAGTGACTGTGTATAGGACCTTGTTGAAAACATCAGACATCAGAAGACATGTTCCAACTCTCCAAAACTCAGCAGCTCTCAGTCCTCATATATTTCTCATATACTGTCACTTCAACTCATGTTGAGAATAGGGAGAAGCCAAAGTGTGAAAATTTGCAAAAGGTGCTGTATATATTAGCAACAGATAAACAAACATGGCAGCACACACTCTTCTAGCCTTTGCTCAATTGGTAGGATGGTCGAAACAGGAATACCTTCTGGAAGGGCAAGGCAAGGATGCTTTGCACGGACATACTGCAAATATACTGTACTATCAGATTGTTTTCATTACACAAAAGGTCAATAAACTTCAAAAACTATTTAGTGCTATATTTGAAAACTGTTTTTGCGTTGTTAGTAATTGAATTCTCTGCATCTCAAGAACAATCCCTGCTATCGCATGTTAAGTTCACTATACTGAATCATAAATCATCTCTATTAAAGCACAAGCGATCTCATCAAATAAATTTTTACGACTTAAAAATAAACACAGAGAGAGAATAAAATTAAAGAAATGCTGCAAGAAAACTAAAAATCACAAGCATATGTTTAATATTTTTACATATACACTAGTGACTTATGGTTATATAGTATTAAAAAAACCTTGGGAACGTGAGGTACAGTTCAAAAGTTGTAAACATGTGCCTCATTAAACCTGCCATGCTTTTTTCTTTACTTTTCCAATCCAGTGTCCCAAAAATACCCTGTCTTTCCATATAAATTAGAATGTATAGCTGCTTCCCTTTGCAGCAATTCTTGCATAGCTTCTGTGAATCAATACAATTAAGTACTTTTAACAGATCTTTACTCAGACGCTCAGTGGAAGAAGCTTTTGCTTATTATGCAAGTGATTCATGTGCAGTTAGAGGAACTAAGGGTGATTGCTTTTACTTTTTCTTTCACTGTAGTTTATGGTTCTAGCCAAGCAAATATAAACTGATATTATTTAAATAGTAATGTCGTTTTAATTCTTCACTCCCAGATCCTTACACACCTGAATGTGATGTGCTAAGCACTATGCGGACAATAACCTGCTCCATGTGTTATACTTGGCAACCTTTGACCTGATCTGCGTTCTTGAGATAGTGACATATCTCCGAGTTGCGACGTCCTCGTGATTTGGGACGGAACGTTTGACTTGAACCCTTCACGCGACTAATGTTAGAGATTCTCTGCCCTGTGATATCTGAAACTTCTTTGGGCATTTCTTATTGTCTGCTTAAGAGAATTTACGTTCATCATATGTGCTGTTACGCAAGCTCCCTTCGGTATGTAATGTGCTCAGGTGGAATTTGGTGAAACCTTGTGTTTCCCCACGTGTTGCTTTAACTCCTCCATAAAGATAAACATTCTATTTGGTAGATGTTTCTCTATACTTCAACAGCAGACCAGTTAAAGAACTTCTTTCAAATGCCACTCTGTACAATGTTGGATTTGCACTCTCCCCATGCTTTGGTGCGTACTTGCTGTTTTGAACTCGAGTGATTGATCTGCTGCACTCATGGATCAAGATGCAGCAAGATGGTAAAGGATGCTGGCAATTTACTTTTGATCCCAAAAAGGGTGGTGTAAAAGCATCAACATTTTCTCTTAGATGCAAGTCAAAATTGTCTCTGTGGACTATTTTATCATCAGTGGGGACCCTAGCAGTAGTCCTTGTGATGTAGTATTATTTCATACAAAAAGCCATTCTTGGTAGTCTAAAATCAAAGAAATAATTGAGTGCAGCACTTAAGCTGGAAAATTGAAAGCCATCACATGTGCAGTGTAGTGTGTTGGATTTAGGAAAGAGTAAAAACAGAACTCAACGTCTTCTGGGTAATGCTTCAGTGTAGTGCATCTGGTCCTGGGGCGATCTGTCTCTGAAGTCCAGTCACGGAATGGGCTCGCCAAGATCTGCCAGTGTGTACAATGACGTGGTAGCAGCAATGACATGGTGGAGTTTTGAGATGCTGGACCTTGGTCCCGCTTTGCGGTATCCACAACCCTGTGGTTGGTCCTGTTCTCGAGGTGCATATAAAGGTTAGACACGAGGAGGTGGGAAGGACAAAGGACGAGTGTGATATAACTTCTAGTGGAGAGCAGCCTCTCTTGCTGGTAGGGAAAACAAGGTCTCAGAGAAGTCTAGGGTGGAGGGCTCCTTGTTCACTAATGCCTGGAGAGTGAAGGTCAAAAGCCTGCAGGCCCCATGGTTTGTTGGAGTGTATGGGGCACATATACAGACATACATGCTGCACCAAGTGCTCCTTTGCTGACGGCTTCTTCTCTCCATCTGGCCTTAGTTACGCATTTCCACAATGTTCTCAGACTGAACTATTTCATGATTTACTTGTGATTAAAGCAACATCCTAAAATCAGGGGAAAAGGAGCTTACATTCACTTTGAAAAATAATCACAGCAAACACACAGAATTATTCAATAGTAATGATAAACAATTAAGGGCGGATTTGATTAAACGTCACATTATGATATATAAGATGGTTAGAAATTCCATGATCAATAAAATGCAATACAATTACGTAATCTATACTGTTTTTATCATTTGAAATGTACTTGATGCCAAAATATAATGGATGACAATATAACTGTTACGGCCTCTTTCCTATAAGCAGAAACAATGTAAAAGATGTTGACTTTTTTTGCATACTATTCAAGTTCACTAACACATCTCCAGAAATATGCGCCTTAGCGGGGCTTTTCTTTTTGTCACTTTGTTCAACATTTTTCTTTGTTTTTTTCAGTTTGAAACTAAGTTAGAAATAATTGGGAGGTCATTCAGTCATTGGAACAGAGTTGACTGTAATGCACACTGTGAATTCAATTCCACTGACAGTTCTATATGAGCACAGGCTGTGCATAAGGTTTTAAGAATTAGTCACTGTGGTTCGCTGCCAGAAAATTACAATGCTTGAATAATAGTGGCAAGGCGGGGGGGGGGGGTAAAGCAAGTCTTTTCAGCATTACTACTGCTGCTGAAGAAAAGCTTTCTCCTTTCCATTTTCAGCCCTAGGTGAAAATCACTGGATGTGCTTCCAATGTCAGAAATGCAATCACATAAAACACAGGTGTGGAACACTGCATCGCTTACTTGATATCGCTTTCCTGAACTCTGCTCTCATCGAGGTCCTCAATGAACTTCTCCCCTTTCATCCAGTAGATGAGCGGGCTGACATCTCCACTGTAGCCAAAGAAGGCTTGGCAGGTGAGGTTGACAGGGCCTCCTGTGGGTGGAACAGTAGTGACAGCATGATCACTGCAAAGCTCTGTGACTGCGATTGTGTTAAAAAAAAAAAAAAAAAAAAAAGGTGTCAGCATGATTATGGAAACAATATTTTTTCCCTCCGTGCAGAAATTAATCTGCTATTAGTAATCTATTAATCTTTTGCTGTTAAACGATAAGCAAAACCCACCCAACCCAGTGCATGATTGCCAGACTCCATTTTTCAAAGTGATTCAGTGACATTTTACATACATTTTACAGATGGGACTTTTCCCCCCGGAGCTTTTCAGCCTCATCTGCCAGACAGAACCATACTTATCCTCCAGTGAACCCAGCAGGAGACACATCATCGGGCCCGGGAAACGTTCAATTCCGATGTCCTCACAGGCACCGCTTTGGCCAATTCAAATCAATGTTTACAGAGACCTCTTGAAATGCACCAAACAGAACATTTGCAGAACTAATATCTGCATCACATCACCCTTATAAAGTATTAATTGGATACCCGCTTTTACAGGTTTTTCAGTTTTATCCTCCGGGCAGCATGATAACTGATACACTATTTCAACAATAAAGGCAAAGCTTTGCAAATTCATGATCATGGAGAGGGCTACACCGTAAAGCAAAGCACTGTGAATTCAGTACCTTGGACAGTAGTACGGTTGGAGACCCTGGTTTGTGGATTCAATATCATGAACGTGCACGAATCTTGTGAGTTCTATAGCCAAGCCAGTACAAAAGAGGCCGGTACTGTGAATTTCATCACAAGGCAGTTCATGCACAGTAGACTTCAGGAGAGCAATTCAAAAATTCAGCTTTTCTCAGCCCACAGAGTTCTCAGCAACCATATGTAAAATACAGGCCATTGTATTATGTCAGATGTTAAGTGTATGTCTGCATGCATATTTGCTGCATGTCTGCATCATACATTAGGATGCAAATTATAATGACAAGAAGAATGAGCTTTAAAACACAGTGCGTTTTTGCCTACCACACATTCAAACTCCGAGTGTGACAGCACTTTAAAAATAATTATTACTGTGTACTTTATGTTAGTGTTATTATTGTGTACAAGTGTCCCTTGAATTATAAACTGCCACGTACGACATTTTTGTTGAAAAAAAAAAACTCCTTTTATCTAATTTTTTTTTTAAATTGCACATTTTCTATTTGCGAGAACCTTGATTTAACTCACTTCCACGGTGTTTACAGTTCACATTTAGTATTGCTGATTTTAATAAGAACCCGTAAGAAGAGGAATACTATCACCGTGGAGACCAAAGACAACAAAGACAATTTAAAGTGGCAAGCAGATAAATGTTATACATGGTTATGGAATGAAATAGTGAATAATGCAATAGGATCGAAGAGAAATTTCTCAGTTTCGACCATTTTAAATTACTGTTCGTTTTTAACTCACTTTTAAAAATATAGTTTCAGTTGTGCTTGCAGGTCGACGAGTCGGGGTTCTCTGCAGTACCAGGGCACCTGTTTGAGAACACTGTGCTGATACAGCCTGTGTGTTTGCAATGGTGATCACTGTACTTGTTTTACTGCATGCGGTGGCTGTGAAGTTGCCATCTATTTTTCAGGCGAGCTCAATTTTAGACTCAGTACTGGAATGCCAGAGTAATGAACATAGCTTTGAAGCCTTGAATAATTTGGGCCATCCCTATGTGCAGCACACCCCAGTGCGAATGAATTAAAGGGAATAGCACAGAACTGCCATCACATTAAGTTTAGCATTTTCAAGTACACAGCCACAGATGACCCAAGCTGGTGCAATGCATGCTCTTGTTGCTGAAAGTGCTTACATGCCCCTCTTTTGGGTTTTACCATGATGTTTTAACCATGAGACAGGAGAAGGCTGCACATCTCAGAGCCTTGAGGCTGTAGCCTACCCTGTCAACAGCAATGACAATGGCAGCAAACAGCACCACTGAATCCAAAGTGGTTGTTTTGAAACAGGAAAAAGGCAGAAAACAGGCATTTGAACACAAGTAAGTGGTGTGACATGCTCAATAATGCTGAGCAAGTGGTCCTCGCAAAGGAAACTGGATACATTTTGACGGAATCCCACACTTATCTTGTGTTTTTTCCGTTTTATCCCAGAGGACAGTCCCAAATGAGCTCTTAAAGAATGACGAAATAAAGGCACCAGAACCGCTGGTTTTATATAATGATACCAGGACGTCTGCCAGATAACTAGGGTATAGGTGACGACGTAACTTGTCACATGAAGGAGTTCCAGAGCTAGTGGATGGTCTGTGCCTGACAGAAGATGAGGATTAGGATCTGGCCTTTGGCACAATCTCAGACACACTGCAGTCGCACCAGGAGATCTGCTGAAATGCAATGAATCATGTCACGACAGTGTTTGGGACTGATAAAACAGCGCTGTACTGTCAGGTTTTTAACCACAGGGAGAGGAAGTGTGACTTTTTTTGGGGGGGAGGGCATGGGGTTGGAAGTGAACAAGAAAATAGCACTGATTGTGAACTCAGCAAGAGGGAAGCAATACTGAACAGCTGAACATATACTTTTCACCCCTGCATTAAAAATGTAATCATGAAGCCCTTAAAAAAAGGATTTAAAAAAAAGCGAGATGGCATGACACCTTGCGTGAAATTAAGGTTTCGAATCAACTGATTTACGGATAGAGCAGCAGGATAGGTGTGCGAATTAGCGATTCCGTCAAATATACCGACAGTTTAATAGCACGAATTGTGGACACGCTGAACACGTGCATGGTACTGTTCCACGTGGGGGCACTCTAGAGCTTCCCACAAACTCTGGGACATTTTTGGGGGGAAAAAAGAGAGACGCACTTTTTTAAGCATGTCACTGGTGATAGCGATTGTTCTCTGAATGCCTTTTCTTATTAATTTCTGTCTGTGATGCCGTCCTGAAAGATTGGATGCCTGTAACCCGGGAATTTACCTGGTTTTTTGCCCCCTGTCCTCGCCACACTGCACAACCAAGTTGTTTATCTTCCATTTTCTCTTCTGCATCTTCCAGAAAGGGGGATTAAACTGTAAGCTCACTGGTAGTGCCAGGCTACCAGCCTCTCGTGGTGCAAAATGCCAACCGATTACCACACGGACTTAATAATTTCATTGAAAGTATGCTTTCTTTTGGGGAGGTCCTGACACCGAAAATCATCCCCTTTAATGTCCCGAGGCTGGACACAAGAATCCGTTTAAAACCTGATGCGTGTCCCAGCAGGGAAAGCGCAAATGCAGGTGCACAGTTCTCTCTCTCCCTGCTCTTATTGTCCTGGTCTTCCTAAACCCCCTCTTAGATACATTAGCAGGATGCTGCACCGTAGGTGGGCAGCGGTGTCTGTGCCACGGAGCCGGCAGTCCAGGAGACCCTTGCTTGCCAGTGAGGAACAGCACATTAAGGATGCGACAATGTGATGATCATGGCAGGGGAAGGGGGTTACTTAATAAACATACCGTCTGGGAAACTCCCTCTCGCATTGGGCCGGAATGCGGGCCTTTTCAATTATATATTAAGGAAAAAAAAAGGAAAACTGTGCAAGAAACATTACAATGTGTTACTATGAAGTGGGGGGTCGAAAGTACCTGAACAGAAGGACTGAGTTCCATTAGCGTAGAGCTGTACGGTGGGCGAAGTACATTCGAGGTGACAGGCCACCTTTTATAAATAACTTAAGTACGAGAGTGTGACAGGCATCCTCGTTCAGTGTTTTCTTTTCACTTATTTAAACTTTGACCAAATTCAGAACGTCTACCGTGCAAATTTTTCCGGGAACTTAGTTGACAATGTTGTCTTAATGATATTTTCATTCCTTTCATGTTTTATTTATAGGATATTCATTTAATATTCTGTTAATTACAAAGGCGTAAACAACAAATGTTCAGTAATTTATATTGGTTTAGTAACAGCAACTGCAAGGTTTCCATCCCAGGAGGAGGACTGCTGTTGAATAAAGGCTTCAGTAGCATATCCAAACGTAATGAAGAGTTCGGAAACTGTACAATATGTAAAATGCTTTTGAAATGCTTTATAAGAGTTGGATAAGCAACCAAATCATAAAATATAATATAATGAAATATTTATTCACCCAGGGAGATGAATCCATTTTGCAACCCTCTCTACACACACACCTTATCTTTTGCAAAGTTACGGTACTATAATCCACAAATAGATCTGTGGGCGGATGGACAGACAGAAATCAATATTGCTCTATGAATTTTAAAGTTGGGTAACAGGAGGGAAAACTGTGACCAACAACAATTCATTGATTGTGGTGCACTGCCTGACATTTAAGAAGTTCAACAGCTATGCTTACATTGATATTTCTAGGAAGCTAGATTCTGAAGCGCAGAGGTTATGGATCACAAGAACAAATGGGTATCATCTGTGACATACACAGAAACTAAAGAAAGATGATTTTGGCCTGGCGGGAGCAAACACTGGACATGAGGACCAGCCTACGTTCCCCTTTGCAAATAAATAAGTACTCAAAAATGAATAATAATGCAATAATGCAAAGTAACCCATAGTAAACATTTTCCCTGTTTGAATTTTATTAAAAACTGCATGGAAATTGGTGTTTCACCATCTCCATGTGCAGCGCTACAACCAGCAGCAGTTACCATAGTGGTTAAAGTCACACTAGTAGCCTGAAGGTTGGGAGTTCAAGTTGCCAGAAGTGCTGTGCTGCTCTACTTTTGAAACAAGCGCTTAACTTGAACCGTTTGGGCAATAAATAATGACAATATGCTGCAGCTGCACATATCTCTGGTGGTTCCTCTGAGGATAGCGGTACGCAGGTGCCTCCAAGTGAGGACTGCACACAGGCCTGCATCGCCAGCACATCAACAAGGGAGCAATGGGGGCACTAGGTCCGACCTCGCTCTGGCAGGGTTTCCTACAGTACCGTGCTGCACTGGACTATTGTACTGCCCTGTCTGTGATCCCACCGCTGCCACCCACGCAGGAAGCCACCTCACTGCAGAAAAAGGCTATGGGGACGTGATACTGGTTGGCGTAGTCGCTTCCCTCCCTCCTTGCACTCCCCCTGTTCTCACACACTAGCATCTCTTGCCAGGTGGTCTACATGCTACTGAAAAACATTGCAGCTTCTAAAAAATCTCCCTGCATCATTTTACCATATGCTTACTGCAATTACATTACATTTAGTGCAGTACATTTTCTAGCTGCATTACCCCAAAAAATGCTTTTCATAATGTAATAGTATATTGTACCATAAAAAAATATATATATATATTTCATGTGGCCACAGTCTCTTGGCTTTCTGTTCATTACAAATGATTTGAAAATTTCTCTCCAACCTGCTTGTGTCAAGGCAGCTGTATCATGTGCGGGGTACTGCCCAATACCTGGCTTCACACATCGCCCTTCTGGAGCTGTTCCTTCCCCACTCAATGCCCGAAATACACACATGCTGCAGTTACCGTACCATGTAGCAGGTTTTGATCAGTTTGACCATTTGTACAAGAAGGCACTGCTAACTATGCCACACTCAGTGGGTCAAAAAGGCATTCAAAACCATGTGTTACATCGGTCAAGACCACTCCTGTAGTCTCTCCCACATGGCCCTTGTGAGCAGAAACAGTAGATATATGAGGAAGCCGTGGGTGCAGAAGAGCTGGAGACACCAGAGCCGGTCCTCCCCTCGCTCTTTCAGGGTTCACGCTGCCACATGCACAATTTTTGTCTGCAGATCCCCGACTTATTTGTCGCGGTGCTTGGCTGCTCTGTTCTGGGGAAATGTGCAGAAACTGTTGAGCTTAAATTGCAGGTTAATCCAACAGAAAACATTTTCTCAGCCACTCTCACACAGCTATGCTTTCAGAGATTATGGAAATGAAGCGAAACACAAAAGAGAAGCTCTGAATAGACAGGTGCTCACACTGTATGTGTATCTGGGTGATACACTAAGTCCACTTTTCAGCTATTCCTTGGAGAGGCAGGTCCGGCAATGTGATGCCACTACATCCTCACCACTCCAGCTTTAAAACTGAAGTAGTCTCGATGTGCTTTATTGTTGCTTAAAAAAAAAATCATATAATTATTGAAGATTAAATACATGGCATGCACTGCGATTTTCTTCATAAGCTAAGTCAGTTATCCAAAGATAAGAAGCTTATCTTTAATCTGCTCAAACAAAGGTAACCTGTGTTTCTTGCGCGTGGTTTTCACTTCATCCCTCCTGTTCCTCATCAGCGCACCCAGTTCACGATGCCAAAAATGAGACCATCTGTTAGCTAAGACAGACTTCATTTCAAAGACAGGTGTACTTCAGGTGTACTTGCACTAAGCAAACAACAGTTAAATAGCGTAAGTGGTGCTGTAAGAATACCTGAACACGATACGTCCAAACTTACAAACATCACACGTTCCTTCATGCTCTCACTTATTTCTCTAAAGCACTTTTTGAAAGCAAGACGGTGAAGAACTCTGTGTGGAATAAAAAATCACTAACTAACTTAGGAGTGGAAAAAGCCCCATTTAATTCCTAATTGCTTTTAGAGCTTTTGACTTCATTCCTTATTTATTCCTCCAAAATAAGCGAAGCTCTTCTCTCTGCAGTTGTTTGACACAACCTCCATCCTCGCTGCCAATTTAATTCAACTAACTCGCAGCTGCAATCCAAAGGCTGTTCGGCTTTATAGACACGGTTTATGTGTGTGCTATGCGGACGGAGTTTTAAAACTTAGATAACCCTGTGCTGCCTAAAAAATAGCTCACGTCTTAAAACCTAGACACTTAAGCCCTCACAATCCATTTAATTAAAACAATTCCATAAATTACAAGCAATGCTATCAAGGGAGAAGGAATAAACAGAAGGTAAATTATTGGCCCAGCCAGGGAACTTTTAAAGGTGACATCCTGGACTGTGCATTTATTTGAGCTATAAACCAGTATTGTGTCCGATCAGCAGCGGTTTCGGCCAGTCAGGTTTGATGAGTCGTACCTAACAGCAGGTGGGGCAGTTGTTAAGGGCACCAACACAACCTGGAGGTTAGGCTCTGGTTTATTTCCCGAGAGGGGCAAGGGTGTAATACTCCCGAGACAGGTGAAAGTCCGCTCATTATTAACCTTCGTTTATCTGCTGCCTTCGTCCAAGACAACTTGAAATGTTAGGTAAACTTCACAATGATTTACCACTAGTAATACATGCTATCTTCACTCTGTCAGTTCAGGTGAAGTGCCTTGATCAGGGCTACTGCCACAGGGGTGGGATTTAAACCAGGGACCTTCAGGTTACATGATGACAACCTTAAACAGTGCACAACCTATTGGCTCAATTTTGTAATAAGAAAATAATAATAACAAACAAGCTGTGATTGAATTTCCCAAAGACAAAAGAAAAAGGAAGTATGTGCAAAAAACAAGGACCTCCATACTTAAGTTACTTAAGCGCTGGAAAACAGACATTACTTTTAGGTAGATGCTGAAGTTTACAAATACCCAGGTGTTGGGTAAATAGTGAGGTGTCAGTGCCAGTCAGAATAATGCACTTCACGTCGGAGCTTAGGTGATTTGGAACAAACCCATTTAATCCTCCCAGTGGGCCACGCTTCCCTCCAGTCAGTCAGACATTGGCTTGGTGGAGAGAGAAAATTTGCGAGATTTGGATTTTCTCACTTCTTTTACTCTAAACCCAAATCCTCAGAGAGTCTGAGAGTTGACACATACATTTTCAAAAGACTCGACTAATCGTGTTTTGTATGAGTCCCAGACAGAGGGCTGGTAGAACAAGAGAGGTGAGTACGTGTGTGTGGACTGGAGCCTGGATGATCGTACCATGAGCATATTGATAGGTTCCTCCTGTGATTCAATCTTATTAGTCTTCTCCATGCAGCAGGTATCTGGCCTGGGGTTCTAGTGAGTGACACCTTCCTCAATCACGACTAGAGTATTTGCATTCCAAATGGCTGTCACATGATGCTAGGACAGGGGAGCTGTCAGACAGACCCATGAGTTATCTCAGTCAGCGTGCTGTGGCTATGCGGCACCATCCGAGACCATAAAGATTCTGCAGTGCATCTGTCAGGAAATGCCAATTTCAATGCTTTCCGTGACACTAGCTTCCTCACTGCAGCACTTATGCAAATTGACTTAGCATCATTTAAATCATATGTTCTGCACACTGAGACTCACACTGGGTGAAAGTTTGATAAACTAAGACTTCTGCTGATGTGGACTAGTACCCATGTCCATACCCTTTGGCCTGACCCTCTCCATCATTTGTAAAGCGCTGGAACAGGGAAGCTGGCATTCTACCGGGGGGGGGGAGACCTGGCATTAGCTCACACACAGAGGATGTCCGCAGCGATCGGCAGTCGAGGTGCAGCGCGCTGATGCGGTTGGGCTTTGGCACCTGTTTTCCTGTGAATGTGTGTTGGCAGCAACGCCCAGCCTACACTGCTGCTTCTACCTGCCCAAGGAGTTCTGTTGGACGGCACTGTTACAGTCTGGGAACAGGAACGCTAAAGCACACACACACACACCCACTGTCAGAACACACTTGCACTCAGCACACATTCTTTCACACTTCCTCACAATACGCAAAAACAAACGTACACTCACTAAGCAGATATTCGCAGCACACACACACGTTCATATGTGCTCAGCCGAGTGTGCGGAGAAATGGTTGCTATTGTGTGCCCTGTCAATCATACTGTATATGAACTGTTTCTTTTGAACATACTGTACACACATTTTAAATGATGTCTTTGACAGCTATTGGTAAACTTTATTTGATCCAAATAAAAATAAAACTGACAAATCCTGGACAAGAATCCATTGTCATATGAATTAACTTTTTATACACATTTTTAATTTATGATTTTATATACAGTAATGCTCCCATTCGAAACATAAATAGTTTTCTGTTTATAGTGTTTTTCTGCTGTCATCGTGCAGTGTATTATGAAAAAATATTGCATTTTCCCTTGAAGCTACCTTTCTCACATTCAGGAAAAAAATATTAAACAATAAAAAATACATATTTTTTAATGTTAAAAACAAATGATGGACAGAAAGAATGTGTTCCCTGCTTTATAAAGCGGTGTTGCCTAGCAACATTAGTTACCAGCAGGGCTGTCAGAAAAAGACAAAGTTGCCCACCATTGCTTTTAAGTCTCGGCAACAGGCAAGATGAGCAGTCCCCTTGGATTAATGGATCGATAAATTCTACTTCTTACAAGAGGCAGATCAAACTGTCATAAAGAAAACGAAAACTCCGCCTCCTACTATTAAATTCCTCTTCTAAACAGAACTGCTCTGCTTTTCTCTGTAATCGTCCAGGGAGCCAGGGGGAGAGTTCGCCACCCTCTCCCACCAGATGATTCATCACTGGTCCAATTTACTAATGGCTTCTTGTTTCACTAATAGAGTATAAAAAGCTATGGCCAAAAGTACAAATGATTTTAAATCTCATTAGAAACCTTGGCACCAAGCACAAAAAGCCAGTAGATTTGGCTTTAACCGCATGGACCCTCACCGCATCCGTTACTTCGCACAATATCTATTTTAGACCTTTGTGCCATTTAACTGAGTAAATCCATGACTGCAGAAGTCCTTGAAAGAGCAAAGAGGAATCGGCTCATTATGAACGATCCCAAAAGAGCCTGGATGTTCACTTGAAACCTGTTGCAAGTCACCAAAAGTCAAGGTTCACCGTACTTTAACATTTAAGCATAGTCAAACTTTGATGCCTTACACCCCCTGTTGAGGAGATCAGATCATTCGCAACGGCTTAAACTTAAAACACAATCCTTCTATTTCTATGAAAAAAGAAAAACCTAAATAAAAGCATCATAACAGCATAATTTTTGATTTATGAAAAGTTGAGAAAAGTTAAAAAAAAAATTTAAAAAAGCTGGAAATTTGAAAAGTTGATAGACAGACCCATAGGGAACTTGAAGTGTTCTTCACACTAACCAGTGACACAGCAGTTTACCAGGTATTGGGGGGGGGTTATTAGCAGTATCAGCAATATGAACAGTGATCATTGGGGGTATCTGGTCTGCGGTTGTTGTACCACTCTAACTGCACTATAAATATTAAAATGCGTGTTTATGTTCTTAGTTACTTTCACATGTCTGCAAGATACAATTATTTTATATATTTACTTTCAATAATGCATTATGATATTATAGTGTGGGCTTTTTAAGGTATCCACTTGGGATACCTTTCTGCATTTCTTTTTGACTAGTCAGTAAAACAGAGGACATAGAAACACAGCGAGCCACCATACTGAGAACTTCAGCCTAGAAAAGTGAGCATTCAGACGTTAATCTCTGGCTGGATAACAAAGCTGTAACACTCTGGCTCATAAGGAATTACCAAGGATTTTGTGAAAAGCTGCTGGCAACAATTTCCGTGTTTCTTTATTAGCCACAATATGCTGAATGTTTGCGCTAAATGAAACTGTGTGCATGCTCGTCCCTATATGTTGGACAAGGATACCGTGTTTGAGCAAGGGCTCTACATGTTTAGTTGGAATTAAGCACAGTCTGCACAGTTCCTTCCAAACATCTCCCACATATCAATAGAACTCTGTCAGTTATCACCACAATTTTGCTGTGTCATTACATGGCATTCAAATATATAAAATAGGGTTTTCAGATGTAAAGTATAAAATGTTCTCTGATTGGAAGAATTTTTGCTATTCGGGACGACTAAATGACCCTTTTTTGTGCAGAAGTGCGCTGTGGTTTTGGGTACAGTTTGGACTGGTTAATAGAAAGGTGAGATGTCTGCTCTTGCGCAGGGCCACTAGAACAATGACGACGGTCTACTTGACTTCTGCCTTTCACAGCTATGGGGGTCAACAGGGTACATAAATAAAGAGACTGCTTGAGCCGGGGCTAACTGCGTACGATTATCCTTCGTACAGCTTCAGCGTTCACCCCGAAATTTCGAGGATGTGGTTTACTGGCCATATTTCCAATAGCCACGGTGATGACATTTTGGACCGCGATAACATTTGTACGTTTGTGCGCACGAGCAGTGTTTTATTTTTCACACAGCTGTGGTTTGTTAAACCATTCCGTTGAACACATATTGAGCTGTTTAAATGTTAAATTAAATTTAATGCATAACATTTTCAAAGCACACAAACAGTCCCGACAAACTATTCTGAAATTTTAGAGGCATAATANTGGACCGCGATAACATTTGTACGTTTGTGCGCACGAGCAGTGTTTTATTTTTCACACAGCTGTGGTTTGTTAAACCGGTGTAGCACACAAACAGTCCCGCCAAAATATTCTGAAATTTTAGAGGCATAATAAGAACCTGCTCCTTACTTTTTGTAATCTGTGTTATGTAACTGTCATTTATGGATGTGTAGCCTGCACCGCAGATAAAAGGATTTTGTGCATGAGCCCTCGTTTCTCCATCACTCTCCCTGGGGAAGGGACACAATACTCAATTTTCGCAATTAATCCATGTGTTTACATCTCATTACCAACATAAACCATTAAATGGCTATTCGGGTTCATCTACAAGCACTGGTGGGGGTTTGAGAGAACACTAGAACAAAAAAACCATTTAGGGATGGGGAGGGTGGTTCCAGTCTAAGGATTACGGACTTCACCACCAACAATGGTACAGCTGGGACAGCGGAGAACAACAATCCCACAGATCAGTCTTGGACCCCCATCACCAGACCAGGCACGTAAACAAACACAAATGCTCACAGTTTTATTGCCCGCCGCCCTTTCGTCTTTGCGCATGACGTAAGTGGCTGTTCAACTGCAAGTTGAGACAGTAAGCACGCGAACACAAACAGATCTGTATAAATATTTAACAGCGTGTTTGAACTGATATACAGGGGTCAAATAGCAGATAATTTATGTTAGCCGCTCGTGGATTTCCCAGAAGACTTGTATGCAGTGCCCTCAAGTCTCCTGCTCCCTTCAGCTAGACTTGTGTTGACATCTTGTGTTTGCCTAACATAAATGTACATGGATGGCCCAAGACATCATAATATACAGCATCATTTTAACTTAATTTCAACAAATTCCCAGGGCAAAAATGTGTCTTAATGATAATAAAAAGGGAAAACAAAACATACAATGAGAAACAATCATGAAAACAGAACTACAATTGTTATAAACTACACAACATTTAAAGTTGACATTAGGGCTTAATCGTTATTTTTCTGACAGCAACTGTTGCCTGCACCTTATTTTGTATTTCTGCCTTTCATTGAATTTAAAATGAGTACCTTGTTGCCTCAACTCAATTATCCAAGCTGAGAACACCAGTCCAACCACTGCTGTGAGTTATAATGTCTATGGATCAAGGGAATCACAAGAGTCTTATGGTGCCTACAGTGGGACTGCAGCCAGTAGTCAACACGAGCCAGTCACCGGAAGAAAGCATGTCTGTATTCACCCTTGGGTGTACGCTTGAAGCACGAAGTCATCAGCCAACCCAAACACAACACAGGTGGGGAAGCTTCTGAGATAAGCAGAGTAGAAAGTAACCCACGAGCTGACTGCCAGCCTTTGTATGACGACTCCCAGTGATTGGCATCTACTGCTGAACCTTTACAAAATGAAGATTACGGTGCCTGTACTTTTCCTGCTTTGCCAACAGGCTTCCACATATAAACATGTAAATACAGTCAAAGGAAAAAACTCAGAACAAAGCAGGGTATGATATCAGGACGTCACAGCTAGACATAAAATTTAAGATGGTCTTGTCACTTCAAGCAAGGCCCACAAAACCATGGATAGACCTCCTACATGGCCAGACCTGGGTTTAGTGCCAGCACCTGGCAACCAAGGTACCAGAGATCACGGTGTTAGCAGATACATTTCACTATACTCATTGAAGGGATCACCCTTCCTTTCATTTATAAATGCTGAGCATTCAGTTTTGCACATATACAACCTCAACCTGAGTGCAAGCCTCCATTTTGTCCTATTGTCCTATCGCTTCTCAGGGTCTTCCATCATGCTCCTTCCCTTAACCAGCTGTCAAAAGAGATAAAGATACTTACACAGACACCCCTGGATGGAACAGGCTATAAACAGACCTGTAACGTCCGGAGGCCGCTTAGTTAAGATGCAAATCATCTCATAATAACAGCCTTGACAACAATGCTGCCAAGCCCCAGCAAGAAAATCTCACATGCCTCCAATCCATGCTATCACTGGTGAAATGAATACAGATTAACTGTGTTCCTTAACCATGCCAAGAACCTTGTCTCAATTCCACCACAGTGGTGTAGCCGATATACTGCAACACTGACCGAGTGTGTCAAATTCTCAAGCATGGACTTAAGGTTAGGGTAGGGATGTCTTATTGCACAAAAAATTATTAAAGCCCTATTCTTGTCCCTTCTTGTCAGTGTTAAATCAGTTTCATGTCTAGGGTCAAATCCTGCCTGCACATCCAACAGCAGGGACAACAGATGTGGCACATGCTGCAAAAACAGTAGTGGACTTATGAAAAGATCTCACTCAACATACACTCATCCTTGAACAAACAGAAGTCTCACTGGGAGGCAACGCTCTGGCTTTTTCAAATGTGCAATGTCCCTTGTGTACAGTAAAGAGTTTTTCTGGAGCTGCATGTTGTTCACATGGCAGAGCTGTAGTTGTGTGTGTGTGTGTGTGTGTGTGTGTGTAATGGCAGAGCATTGCAAAAGCATCAGCCCCCCTGCAGGAGGTAGCTGTAGGGAACTGCCAGTCAGTCACAAAGGCTTTGCAAGAGAAAAGAGAACATGCAGGATCATGTGAACATACGTGATCATGAGCATTACTCCCTTAAAATACACAATCACATTTTTCCAGAGACTGATTGTTTTTTTAAACCAGCCTTTCATTCCCTATCAAGCTCATAGAAGCGGCAGCTACTGGCATGACAAGGGGGCAATATAAAAGCAGATGTCCACTGGGATGAAAAAGCTACTATGCACCACTGGCCTGATGACAGCAACTGGACTTACAATGATTCCACCAGCTAATACAGTAAATAGAACAACTGGTCCATTAGAAATCAGCATCCAGAGGCAGATTGCCCGATCGAACCCTATCTCATGGCAGTCTTGAACACATAAAGTTTACATAAGCTCTTTAGAACTGTACAAATTGTGTTAAGTGTATGCTCATGTGGGTGTGTGTCTGAGGAAGAGCCCAAGATACCGATCAGACTGGTGATGGAAAAGTTCAGTACTGTGCTACTGTGCAAAAGCATTTGAAGTAAAGGCTTTGAAAAGTCATAAATGCGAGCGCAGAAGTGGAATAACATTATTAAGGCTCACTGCCGCCGTGCAGATTTTTTAACTGCTCACATGCAGTCGACGTACTTTTATGCAAAACCACTATCTACACTGACTATCTAGATGCCTTCTCATGAATCGGTATTCTGTCAACAGTACGTAATGGATTAATGCCATCAGATTTATTCTCGGAATATTTCAAGAATATTTTTTTTATCAGGCCAAGGAAGCAATCTGTTTATAGGATGTGTCCTGTTTGGATGCAGATGAAAGGAAAGCTGGCAGGGGTGAGCCAAGAGCTTGCAAGTCAGAGGTGAGGAAATCTTTGCTGGAATGTTGACCCTCTTTCCGCCTCATTTTCACTTGCTCCATCACACCATCGTCTCCCACTGTCTTAGAGTTGCTGCCGCGATCCGATGTTCCCGATGAACTGTTTATGTGTCTCAGTTTTGGTGAAGCTGCTAAATTTTACTCTTTATTTGGATTAGGTTTCAGTTTGTCCCTGCAGCTGTGATGAGGGTGACTGGGCCACTGCTTGCAGTAGAATCCCTGCAGATGCCATGCTGTATCCTGCAGACTTCATTACCGAGCTGTTTGATCTTTAATTTCAGACGTTAATAAAAAGCACCGCCTCAGGCCCCCCTCTGTTGGGAGAGAAAGTTTTGGAGATATGGGGCATATCCCTGGACAAAGCAGTGGGGTCCCTTATGCAGGATGCAGCACCCTTGATTTGTCCCTCCAGGTAACTGTGTACTGTGGACTGAGGCCAGGACATTGGCCGGATAAGTCCGTGCTTCTGGACACCAGGTGACACGATCAGTTGTTTGGGTCTACGCGCTGAAACTGGCCATAGCAACTGCCAAGTGAACTCGCGACAAATTTCAGCTGGATATAAGCAGGTGAAACGCTCGTATAAAATAATAAATTAATAAATAATAAATAATAATAAATTACCTAGCTATATTATTATGACATTTTTCCTTGGCAAATGATGTTATCCATGGGGATTTAGACAGCATAACATTTTACGCATTTACTGTATGTGAATCTTTCATCACCGAACCATTATTTACTTCAAGGAGGAGCAAATAAAGGCACCAAAATTACGACTTAATTAAATGGATTTGAAATTTAGAGACCTGTGTAAATAATGATATTAAGAGGCTGCAGCCGCTGGTGTCAAACGTGTAGCGTTATGCATGGAAAAGCCAGGACCTACTTGATCGACGGATTGCAATGCAGCCCACAGACTTATCAACAAGCCCCTCATTTCCAGTCAAATGCTGGAAAGTAATAAACACATTGTTCATTCTATAAACAGAATTTCAAAGTTCCTGTCTCATGAAATATTAATGACAGAATCTGTCCTTGGTTTACCGAACTGGTGTTTGGTGGATGGGCTCCTCTATATACATTTCCAAGCAAAACACAATGGGGCATGATTTACCCATTTGTCAGTTCATATTGCACCACGCTATCTTCTGACATGATATTCGGCGAGACAAAGGGAGAAGGAAAAAATATATATATATAATGGATTAACTCCATTCCTACTCCTATGAATTTTTTGTTACAAATAATATGCGTCTTTATGATGCTACACTACTTTACTGTGAAATAATGGAATGGAGATGGGAGCCATGGATTTTCCTACAGAAAATAAAAGCTGCCATTTTTCATTCAAATATTGTTTTCCGTCAGTGGGGAGGGGTGACAGGCCCATGTGTGGAGAGACACGTTTCTCATGGGATTTGAATTGCCAGTAAATTACCGTGTGGTTTTTGACTCCGCTGAGCTCAGCATTTTGCATTCTGGGAAGAGTACTGCCCCTTACATTATCAGTGCTGTTTTTATAACCTAACCCCCCATTTTATACATCAGGAGAGGGAAGGGAAAAAAGAAAAACATAACCAAAAAAGGGAAATAAATAATAGGATGAAAAAGATTGATAACATACAAGACACCCTTTGGATGAGGTGGAAAAGCACATGAATGAACAGGTTTTTGAGGAACTGAAATGTTTTATAGTAAAGAGAATGTATATCTTTCTGTTACTTATAGAAAATACAGTCTAGCAAAGGTACATTCCGTCATCAGCAAATGCTTTTTCAGGATCTCCACCAATGGCTCCTCACCTTGCTGTGGTGGTAGGGCTGGCTTGTCTCTGCAAACCTCAGAGCTGTGTTGTCAGGAGCCTACAGCTCGTTGTAGGGTCTCTCTTGGCAAACAGGTCTACAGGGAGAATCTAGACTAAGAAACCCCCCTCATACCTCATGATTACACCTAAAACACTTTAAGTGTACGATGCTCAGATCAAGGTTCCTGGGACCCAACCCTGGAGTCAGGACTGGGGATGATCTTTGCTGGTGCTTGAAACATCAATAAGGAGCCATCTTGTGTGCTTGCTACACACAAGCAGAAGTATGGTGACATGCCAACCAAGGGGCAGGATGCGATGTGAACCTAGACAGTATGGACCCTGGCAGTGGAAACTGGCTCTGGGAATATGGAATATTATTTTTCGGGTGAGGAAGGAGACCAAGTTGGTACAGGAGATAGAAAATTACTGGCTAAAAGTAGTTCTTTGTACCTTTTCACATAGATTGGGTTCTGCAACCAAAGGGGTGAGGAGTAGTTTCTCTTCTCTTTTAAAGTTTCTCTTCATTAATAGCTATGGTTGGGGGGGATACTCAACAAGCCTATGGCTGAAGGCCATGCAGCTAGCTTTTTCCAGGTGGAAAAGATGGCTGCCTCAATGTGGCTGCGAGTCAGAAAAGAAAATTCGGACTCTTTATGCATATGCACTAAACAGCAGTTCTGAGTATTCGGTCTTCTTGGAGAAGGTTGGTGAAGTGCTCAAGAGGGTGTTGCCCACCTACCCTGCATTCCTACAAGGGATTTCAGTGCTCATGTAGGGAAAAATAGGGATACTTGTAATTTGAGTGACTAGGAGGAATGGTCTGGCACATTTGAATTTGAATGGTGAATTGGACTCCTGTGCTAATCATAGTTTCTCCATAGCACACATGGTGTTTGAACACAAGGAGGTTCACAAGTGTAGTTGGTACCAGAACACCTTGGGCTAAAAGTTAATGATTAACATTATAGTCATATTGCTGGACTTGATACGATATGTTCTTGATGCTCGTGCACAGTTTGGGCAGAGCTGTCCATTTGGTGATGAGTCGTATTCAACGTGCACGGTGCTGGCTGGACAGACCTAGGAGACCCATATGTTCTTGTGGGTTTTCTGGGAAAGACTGGTAGAACCTCTGTGAGAGATCAATTTAACTCCCTCATCCAAGGAAACTTCTCACTCGTCCTGAGTGAGGTTGAAAAAATTAAGACTGAATAGCTCATGTTTAAGACCTCAGTCATAAATGCAGCTGCGAAAAATCTGTGTCCTGAGAGCAGTCGGTTCTTTCGATGGTGGCAAACCCAGAACCCGCTG
Source organism: Arapaima gigas (assembly GCA_900497675.1). NCBI lineage: Eukaryota > Metazoa > Chordata > Actinopteri > Osteoglossiformes > Osteoglossidae > Arapaima > Arapaima gigas. The sequence continues at coordinate 93,030 of UFQX01000331.1, read as the reverse complement.
GTGGACACTAGCAATGAGGTAAGCTCTTAGGTTAAAGAATGCTCTTGGGGATCTCCTGATTTAGCTGAGAGGTTCTGTCAGACAAACAGCGCTGCAGAAATGACAGTTGCTGACGTGAATGTTCTGGCATAGGAGTTTGGAGATAATACCAAAGAGAGAAAGACCATTCTCTGGGATGTTCTGGCAAACCACCCTTTGTTTTTGGAGAGGAAGGTGTGACCTTGATTAGGCTGTGCTAAGCAGCAGCAGAGAAATGCTGACTACTTCACTTTTTTACTGCAACAATAGGAACACTGGGTCACAGAAACATAGAAACAATAGCAGCAACACAGATAAAGTAATGAGTACATCCACTGCAGCATATGCAGAAGTGATCAAGTACAATTATGCTAAAAAGTTTGTACAGAGTACCCATGAATTATATAGATTAAATTTTAAGATAGTTCATTGTTTCAGTCATCCAAACAGAGAGGGCATTTTGAAATGATAAACAGTGTGCTGAGCACTTCTGGGGAGATTGTGAAGTGGGGAAAGGAGCATTTTGAGGTGCTCTGTAACTCAGTCAACACAACCCTCCGAACAGGAGACCGTGTTTGACGACCCTGGTGGATTAGACTCCATTAATGGTCCTGAGGTAACTATGGTGGTGCATGACTTCAGTGATGGTAGAGCTGCAGCGGTGGGTGAAATTTAAAAACGTTAAAAGTATTGGACAGGGTGGTGGATGTGTAGCTTTCATGACTCTTCAATGTAGCACGGAATGCGTATAATTTACCTCCATCAGCAAAATGGGTTGGCAGTCCCTATATACCCTCCAGCTATAGGGATCACACTCTTCAGCCTCTCTGGTAAAGTCTATCCTAGGGGACTATAAAAGAGAACATGTCTAATAGTTGAGCCTCAGATTCAGGAGCAATGTGGAGTTCTTCCTGGTTGCAAAACAGTTGACTAACTCTTCTCCCTGGCAATGTTGCTTGAGGGGGTCATGTTTATATATTTATATGCCATGAGTAGGCCCTTTAGTTTTGCTCAGCAATGTACACATTTTCACATGTACTGGGCTTCATTCCTTCAGCAGCAAGCGATTGATGTATCTGTTCCAAAACCTCTTTTAGCATGGAAAATATTTCATTTCTTCATATTAGAAGAGTCTCACTCATAGTGTTTTTTTTAAATAGTCCTCTTGCAACATTCTTGGCCGTGCTAACGCTCTTGTATTGGGCAAAATGTCAGCTTCGATTCCCAGCAAGCTTGGTAAAAGCCACTCCAGCTGAAATGGCTTTCTCCAGCAGAATACCAAGTGCCCCATTGTGTCTTACGTGAATCAGAAGGCAGGTCTAGAAGCTTTTCTTTTCCACTGCATTTCCAGAGCTCTCTTTAGAATGGATTTGCTTTCTTGGACAAAGTTCAAAACTTTTGTATGGCTGCAAGAAACTTGCGTACTTGCAAGGAACCCATCTGCACTGGAATGAAATGTTCTGCATTTTGTGACAGATTCTACATTCAGTTATTCAGTAATTGAAAATAGATTTTTTTTGACAGTGAAAAGTCTCTCTCTAAAGTATAAAAATATAAACATTTCATTCTCTCTGCTTTTTATTCAGAGGTTTGCATTTAGAATATTTATAGTCAAGTGGGGACTGATTATATATTCTGACTTTTGCATCATATCAGTCAGACTTCAGATGAAAATAGTGGCACCTGATAATACTTGAAGTTTTACTGATTTGCATAGAGCTATTATTTTACATTTTCTTTATTCTTGGCCTTAGTTTTGATTTTTATTTGCACCAATGAGCACTTAATCATACATCCTCAACTCTATAATTTCCTGATGCTTTATTATTGATGGGAGAATTTACCTAAGGATTACATAATTTTTTTGTTGTTTTTTTTGTGCTATATATGCTATAATGGTTAGTCTCCTACATGAGTCACATTATATAAAAGGGGGAACAATAGATCTCTGATCTCATACATCCTTATCTTCACAGATCGGCGGTGTCATACAATAACTAATATTCATACTTGCAATCAAACCATATTAAAATCAAACCATAATAAATCTACTTATTTATTGAACTAGCTAGTTACCTGGCAGTAACTACCCAGGGTACCCAGGGTAAAAAGTGCAGCGGTGGTGTAATAACATTAAATGATCATGAAACTGTTTTATCATTAAAGTGGATGCATTTTCTACATAAGCATTGTTAGTGTCGTTGAACAGGCAAATACCACAGAGTGATGGGAGTTGGGTTCTGTGTTTGAACAAGTTAGATGGCACTGGCACCAACACGATGAGAAAGTGCGTCAGTGTTTGTGTGTGTGCGGCGAGAAAATTTTTCAGCATCTCGTATGTCAGCAAATATGTAGAGTGTGGGTGGAATCTGCTGCCATGTGTGCGCGTGTGTGGAGCAAGAAAATCTTTCAGCGTCACATACGGAGTGCGCGTGTGTGTGTGGCGAGAGAATCCATCAGTAACTTTCTGTATGCTCTGTGCGTCATGTTACTACATGCTGTGTGTGACGTCACTCCTTCTCCAAATCTTGACAGAGACTGAATGTTTTAATTTTCAAAACTGTAAGTAGCCTTTCTGGAGCTTAATGAATGCAGGGTGTGAAGTACCTCACTCAGGGTGAGAATTACCACTGTACCAAATTTCAAGTATGTGGCTTAACCAACAAAGCTGAGCAAAGTGAGCAAACAAAAACAAAGCAAAGACTGAGCGCTATACATATAGAGATGAATGCCTAAATAGTTTTATGTGAATGTGTACTGATGTGTACAATGAGCGTAAAAATATGCAGAAGATATGTAAAACAAAGGTGAATGAACGGAAAAGGTGATGCTGCACTTGTACTCTTGCATCCTCTGGAGTGAAAGCAGCTCTGAATGTCTGTGAGGATAAGAAACATAATACCTGTAATTTAAGGCTGACTGTACTCAGTGTTTTGGGCTGAGTGGTTCCAACCCCCACCAACTTTCATCTGTCAGAACGCAGCTTGCCGTGCTGCAGCTGAGGTTGCCATGGCAACCCAACACAGGTTCAGCAAAGGAAAAAACAAGGCCTCGTTCTCCCACATAAAAGGATTAATTACCCCCCTATTCTGCGCGCGTGCGCACACACACACACACACACACACACACACACACAGATAGAGAACACATAAAGTAGCTGAAAGAAGCGCAACAATACAGTTACAGTCAGAAAAAATATTGGGTCATGATTTAGGTTTCTAAGCATTGGCATCTATCATAACAGAAGCAGTTAGAGAAAGTTTCCAAATCTGCCCCTTAGCAAGGCCACGCATTACTGTTCAGATGTTTGGTCATCCCCGATTTACCAACATTAGATATATGTATGAAAGCTCGCGATAAAAAAGGTCTCCTTCTGCCATTTCCATTTTGCAACATTTCCCCGCAATAGCTAATGATCGACTTGAAGGTCCTGTGGGAAATGCACTTGCGCGTCCCTTTTTTCGTGTGCACCACAAAGCCCAGAGAAGACACAAACCTTCAGTTCGAGCACAGACATCAAACCAAAACAACATGTAGAGTATGCAGCAAAGGATGATGGGAAGGGTCTGCATCCCAGGTGGAACTGATAATGTTCTGGCAGCACAATGTTTGTGTTTTAGTGTGAAAATGGAGTGATTGCACTGTCACACACGTGCACAAACACACACGCATGCACATTGCTATACAGTTTAGACTGTGTGTGTGTGTTTATTAATATCACTTTCATTTTTATAATTGACCTATGAACTGCCTGTTGCTGCTGTTGTTCTTCCATTGCAGTGTTTTATACATGAGATTGTTTAATTTTGTTGCCTTGCTTTGACAATACAAATATGCTGATTATTATGGTAATAAAAAACAATGAAATAAAGGGATTTGGAGAATGCGTCTAAAAACCCTTGCATCTTTACCTCTCAATGCACTTCTGAATACATTCTGCGTGTCCTCCCAAGGGCTTATGGGAAATGCAGTCAATCCCTACAGAGCTGCGGCTCTCAAATTTTGCCTTGCCGCTATAGCTGTGTGTAAATAGTTATTGTATTGGTTATTTACAAACACTTATGTATAGACAGAGGTGACAAATGAAGAGATTATAACTGTTGTTTGTGCCTTTAAGGGGGAAAAAAATGCATGTAGTGTTTCACTGTTTTGTTTGGAACTCACAGGTCAGGGAAAACAGTGGTCAGGACTGGTCTGTTGTGCTCCGTCTCTCCAGAGGAAAAGGCGTAGATAGTGGTTTAACCATTCTGGGGAGTTACAGGAGAGATACTGGCGCCGATGGTGTTCAGCGTGTTTGAGAGCACCATGGTTGGTCAGTTGCAGCAACGGATGTTGCTGTGCAACACATGCCATGTAGGAGTAAAATTTTGGTTCCCACAGTCCCACAGATTTTGTGGGTCATTGGGTTCTTCAAACACAATGGGGGGGGGGTATGTTTTCAGATTTTTGGCTTACAAATGGTTTTCAGGAGTGCTGTACATTCGTAGATCAAATTGCTTAAGGTTACCCAAAATAAAGCCAAACATTTAGACACTGCTTCCCACACCCAGAAAAGGCCCTGGAATCTGCATTGATACGCTGTCTTACTGTAGGACTTTGTCTGTTCTACATCCTGATTTAAAGATACGTGGTCGATGATGGCAATACTTCACCTTGTGCACCCAAAATATGAGATCTCCTTCCATTCAGGTAAGAACAAAACAACTCGTATTTTTAGCACATATGTTAGCAACGGAGTTCTGCTTTTGCCTTGAGGAAAGTCAAACTGGCTCCTAGCGAAATGAAAGTGCAGTCCCCACTGTGAGAACTCACAAGGAAATATGAAAGTATTTCACCAGAAAAATAGCAGGATATAGGTAATGTTGCAGCTCAAGTCCTGTGATCTGATATAAGAAGATCCCAGTGTAGCTTGTAATGTTCTCACACCATAATGTTTGTATTTTTGTGTGAAATAAAGAGTGACTGCACTTACACACACACGCACGCACGCACGCACGCATACACTCCTCACCAGAAATATGTCTGTAAAAGTGGCAATTTTTACATTTCAAACAGATTTATTTATATTTGTTATATTTTATGGCAAAGGCATTATTTTGAGACAAAATGGTGCTATTTTCACAACAGTGTATTCCAAATTGTGGACCGTGAATTGTTTACTGTTTATGGCAGCAGTGCAAAACACTTTGGCCATCTCGAGGTCACGCATGATAATTTCACGGGGTGACAGAACGGACGTGCCGGTGGAGGATACTGGGAACGATGAACATCTGTCAGCGTGTTTGGGGTTTTCTGAGGGCGTGCATTAAGCCTGGCCCGTGAGTATGGCTGTGAGCGAATCCTTGCAAAATTTCTATTTGTGGTTACCATGGTGACGTGCCAAACGTCATATGACATAATAGTTGTGATTGAGTATGTGCCCAGAGATCTTCACAAAGGTAGAGACGGTGGAAACGGAGGAAACCGGGAGCGATTATCGATGCTCAGGCATCTTAACTCACATCAGTCATCACTGTGCCGATAATACGCTTCACGTCAAAATGAATATTTAACAAATTACTTGATGAAATGGCAAAACAAGGAGTGTATCAACAATTTGCAGTGAATTCATGTCTAACTGATAAAAAGGTACAAATAAATGAGTAATACAGCTTTATATGATTATTAAACTCTTCTTAACATTTTGGTGGACAGTCCCAACATGAAAGCAAAATAAAGTGTTTCTACAGCCATCCCAAACATCACGATTTCATGCAGTGTAGTTTGGACTGGAGTGCAAAGAATTCCATTATGAGAAGAACAAAATATAACCGCGAGTCTGCCGTACTTCAGGAACATCCAGGTCCTATCACTCTCTTCACAGGGAATTCAGTGTCCTTTGCTACTCAGTTGAACATCCTGGGTCTTTGTGCAAACTTCATTCAGCTTTGTTCAAAGATAAAATTTACCATAAAAAGAATTGCATTGTGAAGCACACCAGTCACCAGCGAGGTACTCATTCACTGCAGTATAACACCTGTATGCTAAAATGAATCACAATTATTTCTGCCTGCTTCCTGTTCTTGCAGGACATATTGATTTGTGGAGGATGAATGAACAGCACATCTCTCCTTTTGGCAAGCGAGGATGGTAATTGTGATAATAGCGGCAATGCTTAAAAGGCCTTGGCATGTTCAGAGGGACCAAAGGGGATTGGACAGGTCAGGTTTTTGAAGAACCTCAAAAGAAAAGGTAGGGGAATCTTTTACTGCTACATAAGACTTGTGTCCAAGTGCTTCTGTCTGTGGCAAGGATTCTTATTTGCTTATGAGATATTCACTGAAGGCCTTTGAAAATAAAAAAAGTTAGGAAAGTCTGCGAGCATAACATCCTGTGTGTTGACTAAATCAGCCATGTGATGCTTACAAAGAAGCGGTTCTATGGTGATTAACATGGTACTGTTTTGTGAATGGTCTTCAGTATCTTACTACATGGCCTGTATTTGACAGAAACAAAGCTTGGCCATAATTTGGAGTTTAAAGCTTTTACCACTTAGCTTTAAGAACTGGCCTTGAACTAGTTCTCAATGAATCTTGTGTATGCAAGTATGGAAACTGTTCTACTCCACCAAATGCATTGTTTGGATAGTGTTCCCCTGCAACAAAAAGACTGAAGTCAAGGGTTCTCACCTCCCAGTTACTTCATAGATTTCATGCTTGGGGGTGACGGTTCACGTCACAAGATGAACTACTTCTTAACGCAATCCACTTGAGGCTGCCTAAGTAAGAACGTATTCCGCAGTGCGGCTGCGATCTTCAGAGGAAACCTCAAACTTTGCTTTGGTTAAACTTTTGCGAGCTGTTATTTCATTGGCCACAGTTTCACACCCTTTTCTTTGGTAGTTCCTCCTTTTTGATAATACGATACTCAGTTCCGTCTGGCATACTTTCAAACGTCTTTGATACCTGGGATACCTAGAGGATTAAAGGGATTGCAGGTGACTGCACAGAAGAGCACTCGAGCGGATCTCTGTCCTAAAGTAATTATCCTGAGCACAAGCAGCTGTGCGGCTAAAGCAGCAGCTCCACGCCGCCCCCCTGTGCTATTTTATGCCCTATGATTCAACCAAAGGAACAGGTGGGCTCTTGGAGTGGCTGGAAATGTTAAAAGATGGCCAAATCAAAGAGTTTTAAAAACGGGAACAAATCCCCACCTTATTACTTTCCACTCTGCAGTGAGGAGCTACTGTAAGTATTGTGCCCAAGAGCATGTTTTATGAATCATACAAAAAAGCTTTGGAATGTTAAATCCCCCTCTCTGCTGGGTAGTACTTTGACTATTCAGTAAATGTAAAATGGAGAAGCTTCCTCGGTGTGGCACACGTATGAGTCTAGACTCCATCACTATGCAGGGAGGATGGCAAATATCCACTGCTAATAAATGCACCCTTAGATGAATCGCACAGAGCCAAGAAGCAGTGCCCCAAACTCCCTGACCACTTATTCTTGTAAAACAGCATGAATAAGTACATCAAACATGGACTACTAAAATGGTGGCTGAGAAAACATAACCACCATTTACATTTTACCATGACTTTTCCCTCATGGAGCACTCATCCATTTTCATGGCCAAAGGAAAAAACCTAAACTGGCCTCAGCATTAAATACTACACATTACAGAACCATCCAAGAATTCACGAAAGCCACCAGAGTACCCTGAGCGATGGCGACTTTAAGAATCGAGTACAAATCTTTCTGATGTGGCCTTTACTGAGTTGTTACTGTGACCATCAAAACAGAGTAAGTACCATATGGAGCCACACCAGGCATCACCAGTAACAGGATAACAGGAGTCATTGCTTAAGACCTGCAAGTGAGAGTCTTAAGAAGAAATATGCTTGGGAAATGTGTGCATCCAGATACCATTACAGCAAGACAATGATGTGTGGACAGCAGATGTGGTTGACAACATGGAATACAACACAAGGAACTTTATCTGAGTTACCTTCACTATCATAGTGAAAGGAGTATTTTGTTTTTCATTATTCCATAAAATATTGTTTTAAACAACTTTGATATTGTATCTCAAAAGAGGACCATCCATTTGTCTATTGTTAGTGTCACGAAGGGGGGGGGGTCAAGTGACCCCAATCCCCTTTTTTGCAATGTTCTGATCGACCACCTTATATACTCCAGAACCATCCATGAATTCATATACATAATTGATATTTACATGTACTTCACTGTACCACGTGCAAGTGTTTTTCGATTACAGTACTGACCCGCCAATTTTATTAAACACATAACATGTTCATTACACTTTACACAGGCTATTAAAATGTCCCTGTAGTATACAGTGACATAAAAATATATACACTTAAGTTATGCTGTTGATTTTCAGGACTTTTGCCATATCTGGACATGCCATCCACTAATACGCTGTAAAAAGCACTCCATCATATCATAAAAATAAACCAAGCTAAGGACTGCATTTCACTCTTTAGACAGGTGGTTAGCATAGCAGGATTTTATAGGATTGTGCTTCATCTGTTCCCTGTGGTGTCTGAACAGAGCCAAAAACCTAAAATGCATTTGTATCACTTGCCCCTTTTCCACTAAGACAATTAATGAAGCATGAAAACTCCAGCTAAAGGGTGCGACATCTTCCTGCCTTGCCGAGGCAAGACAGACTTGGCACTAGACAACCTTGGCTGACCTTCAGCCTTTGAACGGGGCCATAAAAAGATCCTTCAGCGATAAAAATTCAAATGGGTCTACAGGACAGCACAATAACAGAGGGGGAAAGTTGCAGACACAGTGGTCTCCCAATTATTCATTTTACTCCTTTAATGAGACAGGTGTGCTATCTGACTTGGACTTGAAAGGACTGGGATGGAAATGAATTAGAGAAACACGACAAAGGAAGATGCCCAATTTCACTTCAAGACAGAACATTTGTATGGCTGTCGGTGATAAAATGGTCTTTGAACAAATCACGAACAGTACAAAGTTGCACAGTCCATAAGTCTGACCTGCAATCGAGTACCATTTAAAAAATGTCCCTCTGTTTTAATAAACTGGTTGTGCGCTGGCCGCACATTTGACTGTGATATTAAGACATATTTCAGATGTGTGTCTTGCTTGCTGCTTGCTTTTTGGTTATATGTCACAAAAATCACGCTTTGTGAACGTTTCAGGACCACAGAGAATTAATAGCCATTATCACCTGAGAAATAATGTGAATTTTTTTTTTCTGCAGTGATGTGACTATACAACTGGGACACCTGCATTTTTTATTTTTTGTTTTATATTATAAAAGAACAAAGCAGAACTGGGTCTCAACACTGAATGAGTATCCTGAGAAATTTAAAAAAAAAAAAAACAAGTAAACAACACAATGTAAGGGTAGAGGGTCACAATACTTCGCGAAAGTGGACACATAGCACCTTCATAGCACCAAGTTATGAAAAGCGACAGGATTAATTCAAGTTATCCAAAGCTAGAGGGAACAAACACAATCTTGACCAATCCAGTCTGCTTTAAGTGTTAAAATCTCTGTTGAGCAGAGTTTCTTATAGTAATGCAATAGCTACTGCATCATTCTTTTTTTAAATGATAACAGTTTCACATCTCATTATATGGATCATAAAATTATACCTGGTATGTAAAGTTTAAGTGGAAAACTCACTGTAATTTCGCTGTAAAATAATGGCATCTCCAGTAATACTCTCTGGTGAAGAAAAAAGACGGAAACACTTGACCCAGAGAAATGGAAAGCAGAGAAGAAAGTAATGCAAAGAAAACAATGCTGTGAACAAGAACTCCCACAGCATCCTCCTGAACAAACCTGTCAGTCACCGCATGAATTACGGGCACCCGGTGGAAACTGCCCCAACCTGCTACTCCTATCATGTTCAGATGTACCAATCCCTCAAAAACCAATACAAATAAAATAAAAAAGTGAAAGTGAAGATCCCTTAAAAAGTTAAAATGCACAATGAAGTCTATTAACCACAGAAACAGAAATTCTGGTTTTTCAAATGCATATATGAGCCACTCTTAGTCCTCTAAACTTGAAAACACAATAAAAAAAACAATGACAGTAGAATTCCTTCATCCTGTTACATATTGGTACACTACAGGAAAATTTCCCTGAAATGTATTAGTTTGGACTGAGAAAGAAATAAGGGCACTTGGAGGACAACAATCATGTTGTTTGCAAGGAGAACATGCAAACGTAAGAAGACAGATTTAAACCCTTGTCCAAAAGTGCTACCTGCTGTGCCACCACTCATTCCACCATGCCACTGCGCCACAACAGGCAAAACTTCACTTCATGCAGATAACAGCTGACTAGATAAGCAGATTCTCGATACTACGATGCTGTAGTGTCTGTTGTTGGCTAAAGTCTTGGATACAGCAGTGAATTTATGCTGTCTGCTCATTGTCAGGCCCTGAAACGATCAGAAATTAAAATATGCTTGAAATGGCCACGCATCCCATCAAGTGCACGCCCCTCCTCATGCCCTGAATTTCCAGGATAGGCTCTAGATCATTCTGCCCATTTGTCCAAAAATCTGACAGCAGATGGAAGTCAAGATGTATAAAAAAGTGGAAACAATTCAGAAGTCAGCAAATACTACAGTGTCTTCGCTGACTTAGATTATAACCACGAATGGTTACAATACAGAAGTGTTCACATCACATCCCACAACTAATCATTTCTCTTATTACATCATGATTATATTAACATATCATTATATTATTATAAGTTCGCAACAGAAATGATTTGACATCCATCACTTTGTTTTGCTGATGTAGCCATATGTTCTAAAGGTGTTTGCATTACATTATCTCAACAAGCAATAATGGTGAACAGATAAAACTTTGAAAACAGTAATGAATAGAGGGAAGTTTAAGCTGAAGAGAACATACAAATTCAGGAACGAAGGCAGTAGTGTTTAACATGTTGATAATATTTAAATTATATATTTACATAATGTTTCCCAAATACAGTATTGTGGAAAAGTGTTAGGCATACGACTTCGATGTCTGTTGAGAAGTACAGGTAGATTCTTATCTACCATCAGGGAGTTTCTGATTGGTCCCAAATTCATTGTGCAGCCTGAGAATGACCTCAAACACCCAATCTCAGTCATACACAACTATCTTGAGCAAAAAGAAGGAACCCTGCAACAGATGGTATGGTCCCCACAGAGCCCAGATCTCAACATGATCAAGTCAGTCCGGGAGGACATGCAGAGACAGTCAAAGTCTGCAGAAGAACTGTGGCCAGTTCCTCAAAATGTTTGGAAGAACCTACCAACCTCTACCTTAAACTGCATGCAAGTTTGCATAAGAGAATTGATGCTGTTTTAAAGGCAAAGGGTGGTCCCACCAAATATTGATCTGATGGAGGTTTTTTTTGACTACTGCACTTTTTAGAAGGTTTATTGGTTAATAAGTATTCATGGCATTATTTTTGGAACCATCCTCGCTTTATAGCATTTATCCCACAGGTGCCTAAGACTTTTGCACAGTACTGCATATTTCATGCTTTCTGGTTAAGCACCTATGCTATTTCACTCAGCTGCTATAAGACGCTCTGTGAATAAAAGTGTTAGTTAACTGCAGTTATGGAACATCATGCATCAACTCAACTGTGTAAATAAGACCTACACCTACAATCAGCCAAACATCACCACCAGTCCTTTTATGTGAAACGTAAAAAGTGCTGCATTTGATACATACATGTATTTGTAAAATGAGCAAAGCATTAAAGTTCATGGTTTAAGAATGAGGAGGACATAGAAATGATTAGAATGAATGACAGAATATGATTTGCATGTTTTTGGTGGGACTTTCTTTCGCTGAAGGTGTTCAAGCTCAATATGTAAACACAATCTCATCGAAACGTGTCCCCAGCCCATTTTTCATTAGCCAAGTGCTTAAAAACCTAACAAAGCCGAATCAAATTACCCCAAATAAAACTGAAATTGACCCTTAACTGTGGAGATGCTTCAAAAAGGGGTTTAGGAAGGCTTAACAAACTAGAATACAATCCATTCCGTAGAGAAGCGTAGGGACCAGGTGTCTGCTGTAACTTACTGTGTGTTGATGCCATTCATAAATACTATAAATTATTTGTATTAATAATCGGTTGATTGTGAAGGTTGAACAAACTTCGGCTAAAACCAATAATGATCCCCAATTTTTAACATTACAAACTATAATATTAATACTAATAAATTAATTGGACACAGTTTAGCTTTGGCTCAGATATTATCTGATTCTTTGATGATAATTTTATGCTTTCCTTCCTTCCCTGGTGTTTCAGTGGCATTTTGTTGGAGAGCTTAAGAAATTGGAGTTCTTGTGACCACCTGCAGAATACTAATGGGTTCTTTTTACGAATGTCAACTTTTTAAGCTGACAAAAGCCATTGTCGCGCCTAGTTTGTCTTTTACGATTAGAAAATCACTTTCTTTACAGCCAGTTCCATACTGAAGATTTATTTTTCAGCGTAATTGTAAATAAGCGCAAATGTTCATAATAATCTAGCGACTTGCATTCACCAGCGCATTCACTCCTAATACCACAATAACATAACGTGACACCTGTGACAATAACTTGTAAGACAAAGGTTTAAAAACCAATCAGCCGGAGAGAAGCTGGAAACATCAGCCAAGAACCAGTCAGCGGCAATTATACAAAAGACGTGCAAGTATGACATGGCCTTCTAAAATAAATGTAAAAATCCACCACACACGGTAACATTTGTCTATTCTAAAAGCAGGATCAGGACTGCCCTTTGCTGTACACCAAAGGCCCCCACGTGGGACTGACTGACAGAACACATGGGCAGGGAAGAGAGCGCAGTGCAGTGTTACATCTGTCAGCAGCCTCCCTTCATGTTCTTACCTCCAGATGTGATTGACAGCTCCTGTCTCTACCGCTGCAATCCTCGAGCAATGGGTCCCAGGCCGCAATGGCAGGGTCAGATTACAGGCATATTGCAAGGGCCAGCTAGACATGGTCCAGGAGTGGTGGGGAGGGGGATTACTGGACATGTACCCACCCAGCTAGAGTCCAGATCTGCCAGTTACCTCAGCCTAGAATTGTCACTTCTAAAGCAGCCAGTTGTGATAAGCAGGACAGGATTGCTGTCTGGTTTGGTGGCAGCTAGTGAAGGATCCATGGTTGTACAGCACACACGCACACACGCAAATAAATATTAATCAGTCAATGAGAATAATGTAAAAAAACACTAAAAGAGGTGCTTTTCTTTCTTATCGCAAGACATGCCTCCAGTCATGTGTTTTGCATGTTGAAAGACACCAATAAGCTTTTATGTTGGTGAAAATGAAGCTTCAAAAAGCCTTAAAATAATTTGTATTCTTTGACTTCGTTGTTATTCAAATAAAATTCGGCCTTTCAGTCAAAGTCGTCAGGAAAAAAAAAACATTTTAGGGAAACACAAGCACTAAATAAAGGGTGAAAAGACTGAACACTTTGCTGTAATGACATGTTAGAAACAAGGAGAAAGGTACAAGTAAGCAGGACGCATCACGGCTGCTGACAAAACATCAGATTCGGCTTTAATGCACAAAGTCCAGACTTATTAGTTAGAGAAACGAACACAATTAAAAGGTTGAAAGTAAATTTATAATTAAAGCCACTTATTTTAAATGGAGCATTTCAATATGCTGTGGTGTGGTGTGGTGTGGTGGTGGTAGTGCTGGAAGCAATTTCAATATGGAACCTGCATGGGACTCCTAGGCAGGATTACACTTGTTTTCACCATATAAATAATCTGAAATCATGGTTACAAATAAAAGATTCTTTGTCTCCTTGATTGTTTCATTTATTTCATTTCTTTCATTTCATTGTTTAAACCAAATTTAAAGCTACAAACCCATTACTTGCATGAATTTAGTATAGCAACCTAGCAAACCAAAATATTTAAAAGGGACAGAGGCCTCATAATATCATAAATTATTGAATGCTGAACCTTAAGCTAAGCTCTGGATGACAAGACTTTCCCCTTTTTGTCATAGTAGTATGAGAGGAAAAAAAACATCTAAACTGATTTGAAGGGGTGGTAATGTGGAATGTGGTTTTTATATAAAAATATCTCTATGGTAAAGGGATTTTTGAGAACCAAGCCAGCCTTCCATAACTTACAGTCAATTTATAAAATATTAGATATGTAGAATGTGACTGATGATTCAATGGGAAAAAATATATATGGAACAGAGATAAAAAAAAAAATTCACTTTGCAGATTCTCACCTTATTGAGTGTATATGGGACCCATAAAAACATAGACTGTGAAGTCTAAACCTAAAGGATTTCACAATAAAAAATATGCTGCATCAACGATATGTTCATCTTTCTGTCTCAGACATGTGTCATATTTATATTCAGGATGCCCCCCCCAGACTAAACTTGTCATCGGCTGAGGAGATGGAATGTTGATGTTGCAGGAGAGGAGAGTGTTTTCTTGCTCTTTAGGTGCGTAGGTCAGGCTATCATCGGTGCTGAGGCCGCTGAGATACACGGAATCATGCATCTTAGGTGTAAATTGTAACGGCGGCACAAGGGGACGAGAAAAATACTGTAATCGCCCACAAAACAGCAGGTCTTTTCTGTCTGTATGTCTATCTGTGCTTCTTTCACTGTTCAGAACCGGCACATCTAAGAAGGTGGTAAAAGCAAGACAGATATGGAGCAGTCTTTTCAGACAACATACAAAAAAACCTATAAACCACATGGACTTAATAAATGAAAGGAGTAACACTGGATTTTGAGAAATGTTTTATAAAATTAGCAAATATGGCTCCTTTTCTATGCTCAGTCACATGCAAATCTGCCAAATTTGTTTTACTACAATGTATTTTTTGACTGCATATCCCCTGGCTTCCCGTCTGCTGAATGCATACCATTCTTGACTGCAGAGAGCGATCAGGATTTGTTGTTTTCCGGGCTTAATCTCTCACGGCGTCAATCGAAAAGCTGTTTTCAAACTATCCAGGAGAAGCGAATTAAGAAATCATCCCTTCGGTGCTCTCAGGAGCATTCGCTTCCACTAGCTTTAAAGCCACGTTGCTGTTGCCTCGGTGATTTTACCAGCTGTGATTTAAGAGGACACTCATTTTCTTGATGCTCTTTCTCAGGGTGTAGGACACTGAAATAAAGGGTTTGTTTTAATTCTGGGGCAATGTTTGAAATTGCTTAAGCGAATGAACATTGATTTGGTGCACTCATCTGAAGGCTTAATAACAAACTGTGGTCGTGTTAGAAAGCTAAAAACACTGGCAAACTAACTAACCGACAACAATATCATGCACTGCGAGCTTTGACTTTAGCACGTGTTCCTATTCCAGGCATTCTTCAGCCGGACAGACCATTTTTAATAGTTTTTTATTCAGCAAATATGGCACCGGTTGCATCAGTTTAAGAAATTCACATAACATTAACTTAGTGTCTTCTGCTGATAGAAAATAAAATCAGCTTTAGAATGTTTAGCATTGAGCTGAACAGCAGTGGAAGGAAATTTCTGAAACACTCATTCGAGTCTGTAATTTTTATATGGACTGATGGTATTATGGAGGAAACCTTGACTGCAGCTCAACAAGGCCTCTGCTAAAAACATCAGTTACACATAACTGCCTGCAACAAATTAAATTGAACCATTTAAATCAAGTTTATTTGTGTAACAGAAATCGTGCTTTTGAATTTTTAGACAAAAAATGAAACTAAATGTTAAACACTTTAGATCAGGACCCGAAATTACTAAACTGTGGAATGTTGGAATGTATTTTTACACGTATTACTATTATTATTATAAGTGTTTTAGTGTAGCGAATATCCAGCCCTTCCCACATAAAAGAAACAAAACCAAAAAAAAAACAGTTGTACCTAAAACAAGACACAAAAGTAACTTGTGGGAAAATATTGCTATCTACTTTTGGCTCTTCAACAAAATGACTGAAATGTAACAGGATCACATACTATTTCAGGCACATCTTCCCTCTTTTACAGTGAATAAGTAACCTATTCCTCATTGTTGTATAAGTACATATAGCAACATACAGCTATTCAAGACATGCACACACTCTGAAGACCATTTAGTAAGTCCAAAAGATGTTCCCAAATAGGATATAAAAACAACTCCATACATCCCTATCAGTGATTCTCCTACTGCTGTTTAAGCTGTGATCAGGGCTACACTATAAATAATCAGAATTTCAGAAAAATCTGCAGATGTGTTTCCTTTCTGGATTTCTCAAATCATTCTGTGTAGTGTGTGTTAAGGTAAACAGAACTTATTAAAAGCTTATTTCAACAATGAAAATGAAACGGTACCTATTTCAAAGAGAATGGTGCTTGCCTATGTCTGCAAACCAGAAGTTTCTCATCCACTGTGGTTTTAAAAGAAACTTTCAGTGGATTAAATGTTAGAAAGCACTCTTTGTATTGAATGACAAGTCTATAAGTATACAAAAAATAACCGAAACAATAAAACGCCGCTCCTGGATGTCAAGGTATCATGGATACATTTGGTCTACCAATATTTGTACACGAATGATTTTAGCGTTATGGCAAAGCGCCGCAAAAGACCAGCAACCTGGTGCAGACCAGCACACCGGGACCCATTCATGTATTTATTTATCTCTGCAATCCTGCAACCCAGCCTTTAAAAGCGAGAAGCTGGCAGCAATCAGGTTGAAAATGATCCAACAGCACACACCGTTGTACCGTCCTTGCTTGAGTACCTCTGCCATGTGTTTGATATTCTGGTGTTCTTGGTTCCGCTATCTGTTACCTGCATATACTTGCATTTTGCAATCCACATCTTTGCCTCGGGTCCTCTGAGCCCTCTGAAAATTTCCAAGTTGTTGTGTCACCCAATTCTGATTGTTGCTTCAAACCCAAATCTTGACACATTCACAACACAACAACCTGCACCAATCACCTTTTCCACTACATGAACTATGCACCTGAGTCCATGAACTCCCACATTCCTGACTGGTGATGAAAGTTATGATCTTGGACCAAAAAGAATTCATTCGCATTAAATGCTTCAGACACTCCTATGAACACTTGGTACCATGGATAACCTTAAGATATGAAGACATACAGCTTTTACAGATTTCTGTAAACTTCTCATACTATGAGTGATACTTTGAGGACTTAAACTGGTGTAATCTGGACAACAGGAGTCGTGTTCTGGCTTGAACTCATTTTTTGAAGATCATTATTTTGGAAGGTCAGGGGAGATTAATAATTGAATGTTCATGGGTCTCCTGTTGAGGGAGCACGCACTATGAACTAAAACAATGTCATTCTATAAAGACATTTCTCCCTGCAGGTGAGCAATACTCTGTGAGGTGGGTCAACGTTCATAGACTCTTGTTCAGCCCAAACTGTTATATTTTACAATTCTTTGTCTTCTAATCAGCTGTGCAAAGAAGCCGCCGTGCAGGGAAAATATTCCCTTCTGCATTACAGAAGACTACCCCCTACAGTATGACAGCTGGAGCCGTCCTCACACGTATCCTCATGAACTTGTCAGACCAAGCACCACTTCTATGCGGCTAGGTTTGCTGCTGCGTGCACTCAGCGTGACACCCCACTGTGGATCACCAGGATCTCATCTTGCAGGAGTGCCAACTAGAAATGCTTAACAAGGCGCCTCCTACTCCCGCAGTAACATACGTGACAAGGAGGCCGCTTGTAAGTGATCCGCAGACAGGAACGTGTGGCAGTGGCATACTTGTTGTCTGACCTTTGTCATCTGTCGTGACAAACTCTGAAAATGTGTGGCAGTTCACATGGAGTGAAGGCAATGCATCTACACTAGCGTTGAATTTAGTGGGAGGATTTAAGCATGTGGACAGAATCAAGAAACTACCATAAAAGAAACAAACAAAGATGTTCAATTCTCTTCTTTGTGGTTTGAGCTTAAATGAGAGCAGCAGTCAACAGAGTCAAGGAAATGCTGGGCACAGATAGATGGAGTCCACAAGAATCACTCTACACTCAGGGTCCCGGCTGCGGGGATGGGGGGGGGGGGGGGGG
>UFQX01000331.1:17525-74916 GCA_900497675.1 Arapaima gigas | reverse complement strand
GGGGGGGGGGGGGGGGGGGGGGGGGGGGGGGGGGGGCAAAGAGACGGTGTTCAACTTAAAGGTCACACTGGTAACTGACAACATAAAAAAGGTCAGACTGTCGCTAACAGAACATGGGCCGCACGATGAGGGTAGTCGAGGGGTGCCAGAACGAGAGCTCATTGAGAAGACTTCATGCTCTCAGATGGTCAAAGACCTCTCAGTAACAACTGCCAAGAACATCTCAGGCCTTGTTGCGATTTGCTCCTACAAAACGCTAACTTCAGTAGATTCATAGGCAACCTTTGATGAATAATGTGATAAGTGCAGTAAACAGCTTCGTAACGTGACCTTTTTGTGCCGTTGCTGCAAATCTTGAATAATTATATCAGAGATGCCACTGACACAATTCAAATCATCTGGGTAAATTTCAACAGTTAACTTGCTTTTGTAATTAACCTTTTGCGCTTTTGTTACAGCACCATTAGAAACGTCACCCTAATAATCTTCAGTACCAGTCATGATGGGGAAAAGAGGTTTAAACAAAGGGGTTTTTCCGTGGTAAATTCAATTACTCAGTCAAAGACTGAGACTGTTGAGGTATATAATGGACACGCTTATATCACCTTGCCTCAGAGAACCATACATAAAATAGAAACAAAACTAGACAAACAAATCACACATTAAAATATCAGCAAGGATCTGGGACGCCTGGTAGATAAGAAGCGGAGATTCGTCAGAAGGGGATAATCTGGTTCCTGCCAACCAAACTCACACTATGAAAGATCAAACACACTAGGCTGTGTTGAGGTGGGAATCAAAGCGAGACCTGAAAACTTCATTTCTCCACGCCTGCAGCTTACATTCTGTAACCCACATCATGTCTCTTTCTGCAGTTCCTTTCCTCAATTTAAGAAAAAAAAATAAAAGAGCAAAGAGACTGTTCTCTGAATCTGTTTCAACAAATGTGTTTTCATTACTGGTTTTTAAGGAGTACGCGGATAAGCTGGGCTCGAGGTTCCTAATAACACAACTTACAACACATCGCAAATAGAACTATTACTCTAGATAATACGTGACACTGGGTAATGACCGGAAATAATTAAAACGAAAAAGTTGTGCCAAATATTAATAAAGGACTGTCCAGATAATGAGACATATGAAGGTATAAAAAGCTAATTTTGTTCATAATGAAGCAGGTTTCCTGAAAAATACTGAGGAGAATAAACACTCTTCTGATTGCACATTATACTTGTATTATATCAGTTTTTACTGCTCCAAATTAATGAATATGCCTAAAGAGCACAGTCACATCCCCCCGACAAACAGCACTTAACTTTCACGGAAAAACGTCTTTAAACATCGCAGGTGACTACGAATATCATCACATGCTGTAACCAAAAAATAACTTTTTGAATTTGGATTATTAATTCTTTATAAGTTTTTAACGCGCATGCCGACTCATAAATCATGAAAGGTTCCCCTACAAATCTCATTTTGCGGCGGCTGAGAGCCAGCTGGACCGGCGTCAGATAGCTGCAGGATGCTGATGATTTCACCTCAAGGATGGAACAATAAAAGAGAAAGATTTCCTCTGGTTCTCAGAGTGTCTTAAAACAGACAGCTGTCTGAACTTGTGGAATGGATCTGTAGCTAATTCGGCACGCCATATTTAAGGCTCCGGTATGGGGTACAGATGTAGTTATACAGTTGACGGGACGCTCGTGACTGTGATTTATACAGACCGACAGCACTATTCGTTCTCATGTGTGATGCGGTTGCTTGTCAAAAGAGAAAAATATTCGGACCATTTATTTCATGCACAATTGTGAAAAGGCCATGGTGCACAGTCCAGCGTTTCTTTGTGTGGTGGGGTGGGATTTCACTGATCTGGACCTCACAAATGGAACCAATGGTTGGGAAATTAGTCTTCGGAATCTCGCTGTTTAAAAGTAATGGATAAAGAATCTGTATTTTTATCAGTGTACAGCGTGGAATTAATACTAAAGGTAAGTGCCGCTGAGTCAGAATTGACTTACGGTGACCAAGTGGCGTTTTTCGAGTAAAGGAGGGTACGGACGTGCTTTAGAATTGTCTTCTTCCTTGCATGTCTGCGGGTTGTAAGTGGAAACCCAGATGAGCACAAGGAGCGCATTCAACCTCTAGTCATACTGAACAGACATCAAACCCTGTCCAACCACAAGCCAAGATCCGTGAGGCACCAGCACTACCCCCTGTGCTGTGTTTAGTACTAATAACGTTTAATACTAATAGTAAACATTATTTACATATTCTTTTCTGTTCAAAACCTATGAAATTTCTTTCTGAAACAAGTCTGGCTCAATACTATACTTTAACTTAGAAAATTTGGGTGTGAATAATAATCTCATACATCAACAATGCATTATATTATGTTATTATAAGTTATTAAATGCCAATCAGTGCTTTTTAATGTATTTTGAACATGGGGGTTATATAATTCCCAAATTAAAATTCCACTACAGTTTTTTTTTTTTATAAGAAGAAATGTGTGCTGCCAGCAAATATTACGTAACTCTACCAGAGAAATGCTTTTCATGTTTTGTAAGGATGCAGCTAGTTGCATCTAGATCTTGTAAATAAATAATCAAATTAAGACTGCTTCATAAATATTCAGCAAGGCAGGTCTTGCGTGAGATTAAATTTTAGCATGGCATCTGTTGTTCATTTTGGTCTTAAGGGCTTTTGAGAAAAAAAAAAAAAGAAATCAAGAGTGCCGTGCTGCAAGTAGCACGTTCGAAAACAGCTCGAGCAGGTAATATTCAGTAAGAGCTGCTTGTCTGTCTGACAGCAGCAGAAAATATGGAAAGCAAACGCCGCTCATTTTCAGCTGACTGTTAAAGTCGCTCTGGACATTAAATTCATGGTGATATACAGCGATACACGGTATCACTGGGTCAGGTCTTTGATTGATAGGTAATAAACTAAACTAAACTAATCCACACTAAACTTAACCAGGTGTGTGGTGGTCACCCTGACTTGACAGTGTTTCTGAGGTATGTTGACCTGCTTGAGGAGATACGGGAGAAGGATGTGCAGGGAACCCCGGTATTAATATCTTCTCCGGTCTCCCCCTGGCTTTCTTCCGTATATAATTGGCTCTGAGCAGCTAGGGGAGTCAAATGACCATCACGCAAGGCAAGGTTAACCAGATTACAGGTAGAACCTGCCGAGATGGCCATTACGGCTTTGATGATAGTATCACTCAAAATTGATTTTTGTAATGAAGACCTTTTTAGCCTCAATTCCTCTTTCTTTATTAGCAAGACATTGGCAATTTGTTTTTCTGGAACCTACTGAAAATGAGAGTTTACACAGTATACCATCAGGTTTTGAAATATGCTGGATGTGTTTTTGGGATTTTTCGTGTAATAGCATTGAGCGATATTGCTAAATGGCCTGTATGATCACAAAATTACAGAAAGCTAATACAATAGCTGTCCAGACATCTGGATTCCATTAACTATTCAGTATTTTAATTAAACATCTTTGTCTCAGAGTTTTACTTTCAATTTTTTAAATCACTGCATCAGGCACACATATTTCAACTATGTGTAAAAATACCTTGGCTATAGTGTGGCAGTGACAATGAGGACAAAACCTACTATTGATTTAGCTGAAATAATTCATGAAACACTAAACACACTTTCACAAAGAGTTTGGTTGGGCTGCCAGAAGTAAAGTGAGCAGTTTAGGCCAAAACATTCAAAGGTAAACATGTTTGGCTTAACCTGCTCACAATGACCTTTTACCTAACAATGTTAAAAAATAATTTAAAACAATTTTTACACTGCGAATTTTTCAGCACCCTTGCTCCAGAACTTTTACTGCCAGTGCCTAATGAAATAGCGAAAAAAACTTAAAAAAAAAAAAAAAAAAAAGCGTAGCTTGAGACAATAAAAATGATCTGTTCTGTGCTTAGACATGTACATTATTTGTTTTGTGTGGATTTAGAATGACAGCGCTGGGCCTGTTTTGCCTGTGGAATTTAAACAAAACTGTGACTCGAAAGGAGGAGGCTGAGCTGGCCATTCCAGTTTTTTGGCGTCAGCGACTTTATTCAGGGAAGCTACCGCCGCCTTCAGATGCTCATGTGTCTGTATGAAAGCACACCCTCTCTGAAAAGTATTTCACAGAAATTCTGGATGTTTTTTAACTGCAGTGCCCCTAAGCAAATGCGAAGCTTCAAATGGTGTTATACGATTGCAAATTTTTAAACAGCGTTTTGGAAAACCATTTGGGCATTTCTGCGGACATTCACGTCAGGAAATAAACAAGCGTATTACTCTGCGGACAGTAAGAAAACAATAAGTTGCTTCTTCAGCTGTTAGACGACTAAATAATTATTGAATTAGATCTTCTCTCACCCATCCATCGACGATCGTGAAAAAGTCAAACAGCAGAAGTTTCAGTCAGCACAGGCATGGCCTCTGCCACTTCAGAAAGACCACCATAACAGGAAAAAGGGATGTGATGTGAGCAGTTGTTTCCTTACAGTCCAAAACATGAGTTCTGTGTCTCACTTGAGCATTGGAGTGGAAAATGCGCTACAAAAAAAAAAAATCATTATGTCAATCCAATAACAATACATTCTTTTGCTGACATTTGTGCTTTTTCCAATTTACACTGCTGAACATTTTCTAGGCCAAGCACCTTGCTAAACAGCACTGCTGCTTCTGGGAATCGAGCTGATGACCTGCAGGTTGGACGCCTCTGTAGCACTGCGTGCCACTGCGCTACCTGCTGCTCTCTCCAGCTCAGAACGTACCTGGTACGGCTGTGACTCGAAGAGACATCTGGGATAACCTGCAGACCACAGTCACTAATGTGGAGCTGGAATATGTATGATTTAGGCAAAGTAAGCAGCCAGAATGAAACACCTTTTTTTAATAAACAGGTAGAAGGAAGCAGAGGCAGGTGGGGGGGGCTGCATTGCCCCCCAAAACATACTTTTCACAAGGAAGCCTGAGCTGCCTCTGCTCACCATTTTTGCACTGTCACAAAAAAGTTACCAAAAATACAAAAAATGTCTTTTATCTGTTGTTCCTACGGCTGCACGGTATCGATTGTTTTTTATCTATGGTTTCCCACCTTTAATGTTATCAAACCTCTTTTTCAATACACTGCAGTCTACCTGAAGCAAATTCCCCTTTGGCTATTTTTTATTTCTGTTGCACATAAGGCAATATCAGGGACAGCTAAGGTTTCGCTTTAATATCACTGGATCTCACCGAGAAGTAAAATCTTTATGAAATAAATGCACTACTACACTTGCAGAAGATTTCCAAGGCGGCAAAACAGCAAGCAAGTGATTTTTGAGAAGCTCGACAGCAAGATGGCAAGGTTCACAATTGTGAGTTGTGCGGCTAAAAGGCTCAGTGGTAAACAAATAAAGCGCATTGTGATGTGTGAAGTCTTGGCTCAGCCTCAGTCCTCCGTCTCAGGGCTGTAATGAAGGTACAGTTCTCCATGACAGTCTCCACTTGCACCACCACCAGCAGAGAAACTGTACGCTGTCTCTCATCCACACTCTCCACCCGCTGCGCATAAGTCTTCCGATTGAGGGCTGTGGGAGGATTTCTGTGTTCTGCTACTCGTCGTGCATCTCTAACCTGGGTGTGAGTTCAGTATCACAAAGAGGCCAACCGTGCTTTCCTCCACAGCTCTGCTGGGACACGGACCCACTGTTCCTCAGAAACTTCTACCAAGGAATGCAGATGTCGGCGGAACGTCGCGCAGAACCGACAACCCCTACATTTAAATTATCTGTACAAAATTAGGGGAAGGCCGTGCCACCACAGAACGGTGTCACAGAGCACCAAGAGAGCAGTGGATGCGCTGGCTTTTCAACACGCCGAAACTGGGGCGAGGCGGAGTGCGGTGGAGAGCGAACGGAGCAGAGCCACGCGTGCACATGGCAGCACGACGTTTGCAGTGAGACCCCCCCCACCACCACCACCAACACCCCCCCCCAGCATCTGCGCTCCTCTGACGCAGGAGTCTCTTCGCATCAGAATAGCCCAGCTGAAGGCTGGTTGCTAAGCAACCACTGTTTTTTGGGGGCTATAATTATTTCCAGTGAGCACCATCATTAGCTGCTCTAATTTGATATCTTTAAGTATCACCCTGATTTGTTCGGAGTTGTTTTGTGCTCCACCAGTGAGACTCCGAAGGAAGCGAGGCTGGCAGGAAAGGTCACACTCCTACTCAGGTGCGTGACTGCCGTTTCTCCATTTGAGCCGCTTCTTTCGGCTTGCAGAGGTGTGTGTTGCGGAATTCGCAAAGCACTTTGATCATTCGTACGATCTTGCAACACAAAGAAGAAGGATAGACGGGGAGGTTGTTATTTCGGTTTGCTGTACATCGCGGACACCTTTGTACTAATAAGCTTTTAGCAATTTTACCCGACACTTATTTCTATTTGCTGAGTGAAATAATTCAGTCAGCTTGACTTTCTGAAGAGCAAACTGGGAGCAACCCTTATGGGATTTGACCTGGAACCCTGTAGTAAAATAATTTCTTAAACATTGCACTACATGTTTTAGGGATAAAAATATGACAGTAAATATATTAATTTGTGACAGACTTTCGGATGAATAAAAAAAAAATGCGTTTGGTAAGTTCCTGGATTCCTTGCCAGCTGGTTGCACAATTTGAAATACGATCACCAAACAAATCACTATTCTGTTTCAACTATTTGCATATGCAGAAATTAAACACAACAAAACACTGATTTTTTTTTAAAGTCCCTGAAGTCCTGTAACAATTGTGTTTTTTTGCCCCTAGCAGAAGCTAGATGAAAAAAAAAACAAATATTAAAATAAGGCAAAAATTACAGAAATCACCAGTAGTTATAAAAGCAAAATAAAAACTTTACAGTATTAGAAAATAAAAACTGATACTTTAAAAATACTGTGGAGCAATGTACACTGTATGTATTTGACTAGAGAGGACAGTTGAAGCACGAATCATCCCATGTGTATTAACAAGCTGGTGCTCAGGACCCCAGGGGGCCTGTCTCTCCCACAGGTGTCAGTAACAGAGGCAGCGGTGTGGTAAGTGACAGCAGTCCATCTGGGTGCCCACTAGCTCCCCACTGAGGGGCAGCGCCTTTGTCACCACCCGTATCAGTGGGGACGGCACCTGGAATTCCAGCAACCTGCTGAGAGACTGTGCTTAAGGGATGTCTGTCCTGCTATAAACATTTAAACAGAAGGCATAATGGACTGCTTTGGCTTAGTAAAACTCAGAACAAGGTGAATCGGTGTCTTCACAAAACACAGATCAGTGACGGAAGCCCTGTAGGTAAGCTATAATTCCACAAAGCGTCTTCCTCTCTGCTGCCCTGCTTAAGGAACCACGCGAGTCTGAGCTCTGTGGACTCTTCCCTTCTTAGACAGGGCTATGATCTGTGACTGGGGCGCAGAACCCAGAGACAGCTGTTTGCCCAAACCTTTGGCTCACTGGGAGAAAATGTGTCAGTGTTAAGTGTGCGATGAGTTGCAGGACCACCTGACAAGAATGAGGACAGTCAACTGCTTTGTACAAAAAGCTGCAAATTAGAGCCACAAGCTAGGAACATCCATTAAAGCTCATGTAATGATGGCCTAGTAATTAAAAATTAAACATAGTCTGTAACTACAGTATGTTCTGTAAAAAATGCGTAAAAGATTTTTAAAAAAGTGCTTTTATGGGCAGATGTGTGTATGAGTGCTGGCATGCAAGACATAGAGAAATGGATAGGGGGTAAAGAAATGAATGTATGACTCTTCTTCCAGATCTAGTGCATAGTAGTAAAACTGATTGAATCACCCGGTTGCTGGGACACACGGGTCACACAGGCCACTGAAAGCTCTGTTAAAGTAAACAGGGCTTTGTCGACAGCGGCGTCACATCCTCGAAATCCACGCTAACAAGGTATGCGTTAAAGATGTTTTAAGGTTTTCTTAAAGACTCTTAAGTATTTTCTCCCCCATATTTCCTTCCTAGAAATGTTCTACAAGCCTCCATGCCAAATGGCTTCCTTCTGGATTGCTGATAAATTGAAAGTTATGCTCCCATTTACACAAAGGAAAACAATTCTGGCGAAGCAGGCTCAGCTGAAGAAAATCCCTGTCATTAAATTATTGTCAACTCGAAAGCAATTACGGATAAATTACAGGCTCCAGCTGTTATCGGGAGTGAATTCCTAAACTTAGTCGGTTTCAAGGGAAGCAATAAAACCGGACTGTGGCCGCAGTCCGGAAAACTCTCCGAAACCTTGGCGCAAGGATGACCCGCGATGGCAAAGTTTGACGCGTAGGCCTTGATAATTTTACAAGTACTGCAGACTAAGTCGCGAGGCTGCCTTCAAATTTGTAGCAGTTGTTTTTAAAACCTAAGGCTTGCGCAACATTTTGGACAACCTTATCAAACGTGTCTAATACGAAGCCGAACAAGACTGAAATCACTGCTTTGTCATTCTTATTCGTACGCTTTTATCACTGATGACGGCAAACAAACGATACTGCAATTGTCATCCAACTGTAAAAAGGCGACATTTGGGTCCCTTTCATATGCGGTCACTGCTGTTAAGTACCTCTTGCCGGTCACATATATACAACTCCTCCAGAATGTTCAGCCCTCCCCTAGTACCTTTAAACACTCACTCTGATCAGTTTTCCACACATGGCTTCTGTGTGGTTGGCTTGTTTTTACATAATAAAATCTGTCATGTGTTGTTTGTCACCAAAGGCCAGCTTTACCTACTTTAAGGGTCTGGTAAGGGCCAGAGGATCTTTGTTGATATGTCCTGATATATAAAACCATAGAAGTGAAAGAAGGTGCACTTTTTTACACATGGATTTATACGTAAAATGCACGCTGTTATAGAAGAAAGAAGTCGCTTCAAGACCAACGATTCTGTCGTCATCGGGAAATCACAGCAGAACTCCCCCTTGACTCTGTACATTCCTACAGGTTTGATCTCCATAGCAACAGCAGCTTTAAAAGGGTAAAAAGTGGCCTGTACTGATGACATGAACAAAATAATAGGCTGGACATGGTCACTATAACATCAAAGAGCTACTAGTCTGATAGGGGATTTCTGAGTCTGGAATCAGAAGAAACACTTTCGGGACATGTGGTGAGTATGGCAATGAACTCAGAATGGTGATGGCAACAGCGTACAGTTAAGGCAACCATACCATAGTTGCACTGTGGACTAAGAGAGAGAGGGTTAGTAGGGGAGCCTGTGAAAATATACAGTACTATGCAAAAGTCTTAGGCATGCAACTTGAATGTGTGTTGAGAAGTACAGGTAGATTCTTATCTACCATCAGGGAGGTTTCTCATTGGTCCCAAATTCATTCTGCAGCCTGAGAATGACCTCAAACACCCAATCTCAGTCATACAGAACCTTGTTCAGCAAAAAGAAGAAATTCTACAACTGATGGTACGGTCCTCACAGAGCCCTGATCTCAACATGATCAAGTCAGTCTGGGAGGACATGCAGAGACAGTCAAAGTCTGCAGAAGAACTGTGGCCAGTTCCTCAAAATGTTTGGAAGAACCTACCAACCTCTACCTTAAACTGCATGCAAGTTTGCATAAGAGAATTGATGGTGTTTTAAAGGCAAAGGGTGGTCCCACCAAATATTGATCTGATTGAGGTTTTTTTTGTCTACTGCACTTTTTAGAAGGTTTATTGATTAATAAGTATTCATGGCATTATTTTTGGAACCATCCTCGCTTTATAGCATTTATCCCACAGGTGCCTAAGAGTTTTGCACAGTACTGTAAGTCATGTGTTCTATGATACAGACTGGTATCATTGGCTGAATGGAGCCAAGGTAGGTAAGGCCTTCGCCAAAGTAGAAATTTATCTGACACCGAGGCTGTACTGAAGCATCTTCAGACCAGACCTTCACTGTCAAAACAGTGAAATGCAATAAAAACTTAAAAGACCTGCTTTAGCATTCTTGTTGTCCCTGACCTCCACGGTACACATGCATAATACAACATGTAGTTCAGGGTTCACTGCATGAAGGGAGATTGAAGCCAGATGGGGGAGACGTGGCACGGCAACTAGGACAGACACAGCAGGAGCACGAGGTGGACGGAGGAGATGCACGCAAGACTATGTTCACGGGAGACAGACATGAGCAGGAAGGAGACCGTCAAGGGAAAATAAAAGTCTCCATTCCTGTTTGGGGAAATGGGAAAGTAGGACAGGTAAAGTTCGGCTCAAATTTTAAAACAAAAACAACAGGAGTTACTAAAACGCAAAAGTTACTTTCAATGGGAATCGAGACTTTTTTTTTCAGACAGGTTTTGTACAGTTTTACAGACACGCCGCCGTTGCATCTGACTTTTGACAGTGATCAAATGGGGGATTTCAGAAATCCATTCTGGATTTTATTCGGTTTTCGCTGGTCGGACACTCACCGCAAAACATATAACGGAAATTAAATTTTGAGGGTACAAGGAATTAACAATTCATTGGCATGAAAGGTTGCACTCTTTCAAATACAAGGGCCCTGGAGTATTTAGTGCATCGTATAAAGATTAAACTGGCAGAACCATGCATCTCTGTGCCCTGCAGCTATTTATAATCTTCTTCTGAGGTCTTTGAGCATTAGCACCTTTGTGTAACTGGATTAATCCACCCATGCTCAGGTACACCACCCGCCTCAAGCCAGCTGAGAGGAGTGACACCACTTACTACTCTCCCTACAAGGGTAAATCGATAATGAAAATTCTTTCTCCACGAATAGTTAAACACTAAAATTTATTTTATACATGAAATAATGTATAAATGTGTGTCTGAATAATGAAAAACAAAGTAATATGTTTTGTATTTTGCTCATTGGGAAAAAGCAAATATGCTGACTAAGGGCTTAATACGAGAGACTGAAACTGGACCTCAGGTCCCACAGTTCTCCATGGAAGCATCTCTTTGGCCATCAACAGGAATACACTAAAGCACCATCGAATAAAGAATGGAACACTAAAGAATGGATTCCTGTGTGTGTGTGTGTGTGTGTGTGTGTGTGTCTCCTAAGGAGGTTGAGAGAAAGACGGTGGCCACTGCTGTGTGCTTCTCCTAAATAATGAAGGCCAGCTATGCAAGGCTGCCAGAGAGCTCCTGGGGCTGTAAAACTAAAACAAGAGTGGGAGAAAAACTTAAAGCTTCAGGAAAATTGATCCATGTGCTGGTGCAGCAGACGGAGATGAAAGGTGACTACTGCATTACTACTCCCATTTGCAAAATAGCTGCACAATGTTTAGCAGTGGCTCCGCGTGTTACTCGGTGTGTCGTGGCGGTTTGCACTGCAGAAAAAGCCTGTGAAAATCAGGACCGTGAAGAACGCTTTCTGGCACAATCTTACCTTCACTTTACTGACTATTTGTAAATATCTGCAGACAGGCAAAAGGGTGAGATACATCTGAAACATTTCAGCTCGAACTAAATTTGAATTTTTTTTTTTTAATTAAAAAATTTATTGGAAAAAAATAAAAAAAATCACTCCGTATGGTTTGGAGGGATGTTACGGGCACGATAAATCTGCTGGATGCAGCGCAGCAACAGCAGCTGCAAACAGACCCATCCCCCCCTCCCCAAACCCGCGACAGGCACACAGTCATGACAGAGCCTTGTGGGAGAAACTGCAAAACACCACAGCCATTCCCATCAGGGGGCAGTACAGACTAGGAAATGGCGTCTTGCAGCGAAGCCTCTGAATGACAAGTGAAACCGTGCGCGTTTCCATCTTTTTTTCCTTCCGTCTTAGTGACAGCACCTTCTCCTTGTCCCAGCAGCATGTTTTTCCTACCAGAAACCAAACAGGCAAAGGCCAATTTCCTTGTAAAAATAGAGTTCACCCAAAAATCTACATTTGGGCGGCATGGTGCCATATTATGTAGCACTACTGTCTCACAGGACCTTGGCCGTGCGAGTGTTGGTTTGGATCCTTCTACGTGGAGTTCTCCTCACATTCACATGCATTTCCTCCAACAGTCCAAAAGCAGGTGTTTCAGGTGAGTTGGTGACTGGATTGTGTGTGTGTGTGTGTGTGTGTGTGTGTGTGCGCGCACCTACTTTGCAATGCAAGTGGTGAGGGGTATTAAACAAGTTTACTCTTCATTTACATGCATTGCAAGTGCTTTTGGTTTGTTTTCACCCCGGACGCATAATTTGGGTGAAATGATCTGTGGTGGACAAGCGGAATGCAAACAGTTTCTCTCAGTAATTTAGGAGGGGTTCACGGGTCAGTCTGGGATCTCAGCTGCCTGGCAGTGATGCTGACCGAGTGTTTTTCACTTGAGGAGAATGCTGCCGGTGACCCTGTTGCAGACGGACGGTGGGCCGACAGCAGACACAGCAGGTGGCCCTGCCCACACGCGTGCAGAGCCTGCAGAACACAGTCACTCTCCGAGCCCTCGGTGCCACCGCGGCTGTTCCTGCTGTTGCTTCTGTCAATAACCACTGTGGAAGAAACGCAGCCTGACAGCTGAGATTATGAATGCGGGACACCGGCACTCTCACACTCGCCGTTTATTCCCTCTTCTACTTCTCCTGTTCCAGAAGGGGCTTGAAAACACTCTCATCTCATAACTTTGAAAAAGTGCGTCTTGGGAAAAATTTCAAGGTCTCTTCTTTACTCCCCCCAGTCAGAAAGTGAATCGAAGAGACCAAACTGCCAAAACTAGTCCAGTCCCCACCCGCACGTGATAACATCAACGTGGCTCTGCCACCCATGACCTCATTCATAGAAGGTCCAGTCAAAAGACAGCTATTCGTGAACATAACAGACAATATTTCCACCGTGACTCTGAAATTCTCACATCTGCCAATGAGCGTGAAGGAAATACAGACTTTGTCTTTCCAGCTTTTACCAACTCTTTCCTTTCCTTTGCATATAATTAATTCAAGTGATAATCTACAAGTGCCCAGGTAAAAAATCCAGCTCCTTCTCTGTCCTCTGTGAGCAGGAAAGTCACGGCTGGGTCATTAATTAATACGAAAGGGTGGCGGCTGATTTAAAAAGGAGCTGAGTTGTCTTTCTACTCCTATGGAGTGCGGGGTCTTGGAAGAGGGTTCGATCAGTCGGAAACGAACAGTTTTCAATTAGCAGCTGACGGCCTCGGCACACTAAGGAAAGCAAATTTAAAAAAAAAAAAAACAAAAAACAAAATGCAGAGCTACACAATGTCCCACGTTATATTTTCAGTTCACTTGAAAAGTCTCTGCATCCCAAGGTGATTGTATAATATTGCCTAATATTACTTATTTTAAGTCATAATTCATGATCTCTCCACTGTATAAATTGCAACATCAGTTCTGTTTCATTGTGGTTTTATTTAAACTCAGTCACTCAATGGATTATTCTGGCAAAATTTAAAAAAAAAAAAAAGGGTGGGATATGGGGTATTGAGTACGAGCGCCATAGACAGTTGTTTACGGTCAACCCGTGTCAGTAAACTATAGCAAACTCTGATATTTTATGCAAGGAATAAATACAAGTTCTCACATTTATGATGCTCTGAGATTACTTATCCAGTAAAAATAAAACATGGCCTGAGGTCTGTCAGAGATGTGAAAATGAGACAGCAGAGCAATGAACATGGCAGGAGTTAATGAACGTTCTCCCATGTGATCAGATCCTTTGAGATGCCAGCTAATTGCCCAAGTGAAGAAGGTACCTGACTCAATGTGTTAGACACCCGATTATCCAAATGCAGGAGCGACTGCAGCAAACTGGCTCTGCACATTCGGCATTCTTTGCCTACAAAAGCACAACAGTGAGTCTATTTTACTGCACCGTGTCCTCCTAGGTTTCCCCCAGTCTGACACGGTGCACCGGATCAACTCCCTGTCCGTCTTTTCTGCAGCAGCAGCGAAGATATGCAGAGAGCTGACGGCGCAACGGAGCATTTATTTAAACCTTCTCGGGGCTTTCCGAAGAGCAAATGAAACTGTTCAGGACATAGTGCCAACCGCGTCTGCAACACATGCTTCTGGATTGTTTAGTTCAACTTTATGCCTTTGCTGAAACACCTATCATGATGATACACAACAGCTGCAAGCATAATGAGGTACAGTATCTTACTGTTAGTCAGCACAGTATATGGCCTGTCTTGGGATACATCAAAAAGTACACATACAGTAGCAGGCAAAAAGTTTGAATACATTTGCTGGTTCTTCTGCAGGAATTCTGAGATGGAGGACACTTGTGGGTTGGTTTGCATTCACACATCTGTCCAGTTCCTCCCATACAGGTACTGCCCAGGTTGCCCAGGGGTATTCCTCAGTAGTGCTCTAGTTGCTTACATGTTGTGGATGATGGAAGCATTAGTAAACCCACACGAGGTGTCTCCTTATACCATGATGACCCAGTGATTTTTTTTCCAACTAAAGTATTCTGAGTTTATTAGGAAGCCATTAGATCCCTTTGCAAAGTACACAAATGACTGTGGAGAACCTTATCCACACCAGTAGTTCACCATCACCCAGCCCATCCACTCAACTATCTCAGTGTCTGAAAAGTTCTCAAAGTACACTAAATCACAACTAACTGCCCAACGTACTTTTATATATTCATTTTGTATCCTTTTGCGTGAACAAAATATAATTGGAATTATAGCATCTAACTGCTGATAAGTGGCGAGATGGGCACCAGCACATGAAACAGTCTCATTAGTATTGTTATTATTTTTATTTAAATGTGATATTTGGTTGAATGGCTCAGGTTCAGGGTTAAGGGTTACACGGAAAGCCATTACGTTTGATAATAATCAGATTTAAGGAATGAAATATCTAGATTCCACATGACTGTTATTACTGAAATAAACTAGTTTTATTGCATGTGTACCTAACAGAGCTTCCTTTACAGGCGGGGTTTCTTTTTAATAAAAGTAGACAACGGGGGGGGGGGGGGCACTTAAAAATTTGGGCTTTTTACATTTTTTNGTCAGTCATTGTAGGTACTGTTAAAAAAAAGGGGGGGGGGGGGGGGGGGGGGGGGGGGCACTTAATAATTTGAGCTCTGTACATTTATTTCCCTGTGACTTGCAAATAACCTCTCTTTTCTTCCAAATTCTAAATCATATATCAGGGTTTCAATATTCGCCCAGAGGTGAATGTATGTAAGTTACAGAGTACAAGCGTTTTCACAAATGGAATAACAAGGGATAACATGGCGGAAAAAACAACAAGTGTCACTATCAAAATTTCACAAATTTATGCTGTGGCTGTATATTTGCAGAAGCAATGCAGATGAAGTATCATGGTCATAGGTAAGTTACCCTTCAACATAGCCACCATTAATAGATGAGCAAAAGTGCTCATTTCTGATGCTCCACATGAGCTTTAACATGTGTTTCTGCATTCTGCTTTACAATATAGCAAACCATGTACCGCAAATGTGCACAATGAAGAAGACACTGCGGTAAGTGCTGTCGAAATGCAGAGTCCCAGAGCAACTGCTCACCTGAGAAAGTTCTTATCAGAAACAGACTACAAGGTTTCAGTGAAGGTCTGAATTAGATACTGGTCAGTTACATAATACATAAAATATACATAATAACTATGTATATTTTTTTAAAGATTAAAACTTACAACAGTTTGTGGTTCAATTTCAATTGCGCATGTGACAGAAGACTATTTTTTTTTCAGATATTGTCATTTTGAAGACTATGACATGCTGAATTTCGGAAGACTCCTCTGGCAATAGGAGTGAAGAAGTAAAACTAAATTCTGAAGACCTCAGCAGTGCCGGGAAGGTCTTTGAGAGCCCTTTATGAAGAAGAAGAGCAGGTTGAAGTCCCGTCATCAGTGACACCCCCTGGAAAAGAAGAAGTCACTCCAAGTGCTACATTACAAGCTGCCGATGGGCTCCTGGAAAGCGAACCCCTGAATCAGAGCCTGAACTGGTACTGTGTTGCGCTCTTTGTCATAATGGCCTCTTCCATGCCTCTGCCCCCCCAGGGCAAGTGTGGTGAAGCAGAAGGGAGGAACTGAGATTAACTTCACATGCTGTTGATAAATGAAACCTAGGTATGAGGACAGGGGCACATTATATCATTTCATCTTTTCTGCCTTTTCCACTTTGCTCATGTTTGGCAAGCGTCAGGGAGAGCGTGCTGCTTCTGTGTCGTATCCAAACACCGTGAAGGAAGGAGAGCAAAGACAAGGAGAGCGGAAAGAAGATGAGAGGGAGCGAGCATAAGGAGGAGCAACGCTGCTCCGGTAACCTCATTTTGGGAGCTGGCGGCCTGTGTCACAGACGGCATTTCTGCGTGTGACTGGTCAATGTTTACAGCCAATGGTGTCGTTCCCTTCAGGCTGCTGGCTCCAAAACCCCGACTTTTATCCCTGTAAACAGGACCTTGCATATGGTACAGAGTGGCAATGTTACTTGCCAAAAGCTATACCCCCCCGCTGACAGAAAATATGTGTAGAATCAGTACATGAAACGATATTTTCGTGGCCTATATCGAAATCAGCAGTAAGACAACATACATTAGTCAGGAATGACAGTACTTACCTCGAGTCTCCTTTAAACTTGCAAATTTCAAAGAATGAAGCATTAGACCAAATGTACAAATGCAGAAGGGGGTCTCCTGAGCAGCACAATGGGAGACTGGAGCACAACTTTCCACATGACAAAGCAAGCCACCGGCTTGTGCGCAGAAAATGCCAACTGACTCCATTCTCATCTTATAAGTGACAACACTGCAGTGAGTGGTAATGACATTCAGCACTGCAGCAAACAGAAGCTGGCAGGAAGACCAAACTTGAGCGTAGTTTGATTATTTTTGGCTCTTATTACTCTGAGTGCACTAGGCACTCACAGAAAAACAGGGAAAACAGCAGAGAGGGGAAAGCCGGCAGGCTTCATACAGCTGAGCAACATCGCAACCTGCCCAGGGTCCAGGCTGTTATTCAGTTGCCCCCTGTCCCCTGACCCAGGCACTCAGGAAGGAAACGGGTCCAGAGTCGCACAAGCGAGGTGACCACCTTGCTGGATGGGTTCCAAGACAGGTGAAATGAAGGGAAAGGTGGAAGTGGCAGACTTGCTGCAGAAACAGAGTGAGCGGCCTACAGCTGGGTTCCTGCAATATAATTTAAATAAATTTATCGCAGGGCCGCGTATTTAGCCCTGATAGCCTGTAACATCACGGTGCGCATTGTTATTAGTGTGACGAACGGAAGCATGACAAAGGTCATTACATGAGAATGTGCAGAAGGTAGTTGAGAACAGCCAAATGACCTTAACAGCCAGGTCGGCCTTCTGCGTAGGTTGTATTGTGCGGCTTGTTGTTACACGACAGGGGAAGTGGAAATAATGTGGAGTCTTCAAAGCGAAAAACAAACCACTGCCTTTGCCGTTTCAGCAGATGGTGCGCGGTCATTCTAAAGGTTACAGTAAGCACCCTCACTTTCATTTTGCGCTGATTTTTACTGTTTTTTTTCAAATAACAGAAATAATAAACGAAACAAGTCACGTCTCTGAAACGCCCTGTTTCAAGATCATTACGTTGGCATTTATAAATGACACATCTTTACAAAGTGTTATTAATGTATGGCTCTTCGAAGAATATAAATGTAAGTTACAGTCAAATGAAGACTTAAAAAGCATCACATTCATAATAAAATACAGCTCCTGCCCTTGCTTAACAAAACATGCGCTTTTCCTTTTATGTTACCAGCCCAAAAGCATTGCATAAAAGTACTCTAAATGTTTGTTACCACGAAGAGGGGTAGGGTTTTTTAAATTATTAATAGAATATGTTCAGCAGAGGCCACGAAATAAGATTTGTTTAATTCATTTGCCTGTTTGATCTCACAGTGAGGTTCCAGATAAGCTGCCTGCCTTCCTCCTTGCCTTGCGTCACATTCATTTGTTGTCTCAGGGAGGAAGGACTCATACAGAGAACACATGCAGTGACTTTCCTTAGTCTGGAATAATCCGTGGGGTGGCGACTCCTCAACTCTGATACCGCTGCTACTTAAAAACCGTTACACGCAAAAATGGAATGGCGAAACAAAATCCCGAACACGACACGTTCTTGGGGACCAGACAGAAGGGGAAAGCGAGGAGAGCCGTGATGCTCTTAAATAACTAAAGAAACTTGATGATAGAGCTGGACAAGAAGCAACCGAGCGACTGAAACTTCACCGATGCCAAGCAGATCGACAAAGACGTGTTCTGGAAGTAGATGCAAATATGGTTTTAGGATAAGGCTAGCAGTTGCATGTTGTTATAGCAGTAATCTGCTGGGTACAGGAGCATTATAAAGAGACTGAAGGACTAATTTAATCAAATTTATGTCCTTGTTTTCTTAACTTGGATGGATTATATTTTAATTTTGGAACATTGAAATGGACTGAACTCACTATTCTTATTTTGCTGCAATTACCTTGGATATATAACAGAGGAAATGAACGTTTTGCCTGTAACAAAGACATACTGATGTTCCACAGTATTAAAGAAAATATAAGCTGGACCTGTACCCACTACGTGAGTGCTGATGTGATGCCTTTCTCTGCCAAACAGACTGCTCTTCATTAGGAGCAATATGACTTCCATATGGAAACAAATCCAGCAAACAAAGAGGAAATTTACAATGAAGAGTGGAACAAAGTGTGCATCAAAGCTGGATCGATCTTAAACCGATCCAAAAACCGCAGGCATAACTCAGATCAATAGAAACCTCGTCAGTAAGTCTCCGCTGTGTAATAAGGGAAAGAAAGCACATGTTGCGGAAGAAAAACATTTAATGATGCATACGTGCAATACAAAAAGGATTTAAAACAGTCGTATCGAACGGTAAGCAGACTGTTGCGTAAAGACCGAATATATGGAAATGAGAACAATTCGGAAAGTGCTTGAAAGTATAAAACTGCACGATGCGAGCTGGATCTGGTGTCCCTGTGTCTGCTAAAACCACCAAAATCTCACAGCTAGGATGTCATTTACAAAACACTCTGTGGAGAACCAGTGTTTGACAGGCCGTTTAGTACAAAACCCAAATAAAACAACAATTTATGGCTTCAAATAACTATTCCCTAGTCTTTGTGTCCATATCCAGGAGAACCTAGAGGCTAACTGCATTTTAAAGAAGCCACAAGGATTATGGTATAATCTTAATACCTTTAATGATAAAAATGCAGACGTCTGTCCTCTGTTATTTATGGAATCCCTCCATTTTCCACCATTAATTCTACTGATTAATATTATTGATCAGTTTAATTTTCAACTGCTTTTCTGTGTCCCGTGAAAGTGCTTTTCAAAATGATGCTGTAATAAGGCAGTGTCCTTCACTTGATCGGCAGATCAAGCAAATTTGCCGCTTCCATTTTCTGACCATCTTGGTTCTCTGCTAGCACAAAATCCATTGGGAAAACGTGTTGTTTTTTTTTTTTAGCTAAACGCGTAGTAGTTAGTAGAGGTCTTCGATAATAATTTTTCCCGTCTCCAGATTTCCGGGTAAAAAGCACATTCGAAGCAGATGTGCACACAGTTAACACTGTGCTGTGCCTGCTATCCCTTCTGTATTTACAAATCTCTGTGCTTTCAAGAAGACATAGCAGAGGTGGCAGTAAGGAGGGACACAGACAATGTTTGTAAAACACTGGTAAGTTGGAAGATCCATTCAAATCTATAAAGGTCAAGTATCTGCAGGGCATCCCAAGAATATGGAGGGGTGGTGAACAGCGTGTTGGAGAAGGACATTGAAAAGGAGTTCGGTTGCTGAAGTGAGAGGGTTGCTATGCAAATCCATCCAATTACTTATTCCAAATGAAACTGTTTTTTAGTACTTTTTGTACAATGATGGCCTTTTGGTAAACAAGGAGCATCTTTGTACTCCACGCCCAAAGCTGCATAGCATTTGGGTTTGTTATAAAACAAGTCATTTGCCATGTGGTTGCCACATACTCCATCAGGAAGGCTTTAGACCTCATGCACCTGGATAGGATATTCTGTCCTGGCTGGCCCACTGTACTAGCGATCTCCGGACTTGCCAAGGGCTGCACCTGCAGCTTCCTATAAAAACTGCATTGCTTTTATTCAACTTAAACGTAAACGTTTTCCATTAGACTTTTCCTGCTTCCGCTTTACTACAATACCTACAAATCAAATCTACATTGGCTACTATAGTAAAAAGATAATGCGCATTGAGCTTACTGATCACCACTATGGCTGCCATCTGGATTCCACTCTGTCACTAAAGGAAACATTTCTGCTGGAGATAATCTGGTGGGAGAACGGAACTCTGACCTCTCAGAGCAAATGGAGGAGTCCAAAATCACATAATAATTCCTGCGTTTTAGCAATCCTTGGGATTAATGCAGAACTTTTCATTGCCAAATTTGTAGCCTTACAACATCTTCTTGCCACCCATTTTCACTATAAATCGTTCACTGACAGGACAGAGAATTAAAGAAGTTGTGGTGTAAATGCCTTGTTTTAAAATCTCAATTTTCATCGGTTCAAATGAAAAAAAATGTGGACGAGAAAGAAAGAAGGGCACTGAAGCATCACTAAGGAAATTGTTACTTGGTGCCTCTTTGTCCATTCTGACTGACCTTGCTCTTCTTGCTCATTGTTGTACTTGTCGTAATGCTGGTGTGGGAGCAAAAACTGGCCACACTTCCCAGCAGGACTGCAAATTTACATCTCTTCTTGCTGAGTGCATTTTACGACTGCCTTCTTGGGATCTGCAATCCTTATTTTTCAGCAGAATTCTGGCCATAAAATAAGAAAACACCTCTGGTATATACAACATGATCTCAAATACAAGAGAGGACAATACTTGGGTGAATTAAAAATGTCCATGCTTCAGTAACTACATCTGATGTTGGAACTGTTTTGCTGTTCATATGAGTAGGGTAGAGAACTGAATATACAGCACTATAAAGGTATTTTATTGCTTCCAGGAGCTTTCCAGGGCACATCCGGAAAAAAAGAACAAAAAAAAACTCTAACCCAGATTGCTCTGTATCGCGCAAGACTTGAAACCAGGAGAAAACGTTTGTAAAGGTTTGCTTGAACCCAACCTGCTTTTTGTCTGGCTAAAATGTTTTGAAGATCGGGATTTGAGCCCCTGTCTTTCACCTCACTGCTATTTGATATTGGATGTTTTTTGCTTTTCTATGGATCAAGACAATAATTCAGAGTACGAATGGGTGACCCCATATGGGCTGGTGGTTTCAAAGAGTCAACTACAGCTGCTATAAGCCTAGGTTCCATGCTGGACACAGTCCAAAAAGAGCAGGAGAGGCAAGAACTACAAACAGCTCTAACAGGAGCTCTGAAAACCTGCATGTATTTCTCAGCTAGATTTAACTGATCATTGCTTTAACTGAAGTTTATGACTTATTTAGTCTGCCTCCTTTTGTACCTCACGTGGTTTTACTGAGATTTTTAAATAAACAGCTTCGCTGTCTCAGCCTTCACACTTCCTCTTCCAAATGCCGGCTGAAATCATTTATGTTCCCTCAGTTTTATGAAAGAAAGAACCTTTCCTGCTCCAAAATATGACAGTACTAGGTTTGGCTTTCCTACACTGTCAAAACATCTGAAATAAAGGTGGAACAAAATCAAATCAGCAGAACATCAAACACACCACTGTATATATTTGCCCCGTTGCTCCATGTAACAATGCACCAGATGAATAAAAAAAACAATTTATAATACATTGTAATAATAACACTAATAGTATCTACTTTATTAGTATGTTAGTTATCTAAACGTTCCATTTGGATGCAAAAAAGAGTACTGCAGGATGAAGCCCAGTGAAATTCAATGAAGATGTTCTCATTGCTCAACAGCAGGACTCAGCTTCATGCTGTGCCACTTGTCCATCTTTATTTCGCGTCACTTATCGGTGCTGTAAGGCTTTCATTCTATAGCACCAACAAGAGGTGTGATAAACAGCTAATTTTACATTGGGGATTAACAGTATTGGGTACCAGTTTTCTCGATGGCTCTGTTTCGAGACTAGCTCCGGTTTTATAATGCAGTTGTTGGACGGTAATTCATGGGATGACAAAACGAAGTAGCGCTGTGACCTCTGAGATTTAGAAATTGTTTATTATGCAGACACCGCATCCAGTTTTTTTTTTCTGAAATATTTAAACCCTAATCTTATTGAAAATAAATGCTTATGATGCACAAATTCTTCATAATAGTATTGTATTTATTTGTATGATGATAATTCATTGAGGCATGTGCTGGCCCTGGAAATGACACGTCTACATCTGAACTCTATAATCACGACGTGATAAGCTGTATGACTGGTATAATATATTCATAATACTAATCACCTGAAATGAAAGTATTACAAAGGATTTCATAAGCCAATCTGCTATTCTCTTAAATGCCACATTACTGAAATTTACTTTAAAACTCCGGGCGTCTTTTCCATCATTACCAGTCAAGCCTGCAGCAAAAAAAAAGCCTTCAAAATCTACAGCCGATCAGGAGTTACACTGAAATATTTAGTAACATTTTAGGAAGCAACTCAGACTGAAACTTGGGAAAATTTCCACACAATTCATACAGTTCAAAAAAAGTTATGAGACCTATATAGGAGGGCATAGAGCAGCCTCACAAGGTTTCAGAGCATCACAGATGATGCAGACCATCCCTTCTCTTCTCTTTTCAAAAAAAGAACAAGCTAATTTGATCATTTAAACATTAAAACAAGTTTTCTAAATGCTTTATTTCAAACTTTATGATTGAGTGAATTAAATTTGTCCAGAAATCTCT
Source organism: Arapaima gigas (assembly GCA_900497675.1). Classification (NCBI taxonomy): domain Eukaryota; kingdom Metazoa; phylum Chordata; class Actinopteri; order Osteoglossiformes; family Osteoglossidae; genus Arapaima; species Arapaima gigas. The sequence goes on along the minus strand of UFQX01000331.1, from coordinate 52,142 downwards.
GAAGAATACAACATACATGAAGGCCTTTTCTCAGGTAATGTAAGCCAAATTTGCTTGGAAGATATTGTGACATGTGCCCGCAATTCATAACCGAGGCAAATTCCGCGGAGGAATTATCATACTGTCTCTTGAAAATCCAAATAACTTGTTGGGATGAACTGCCAATGGGTCACATTACCCTCAAATGATTTAAACAAAATTTAAGGAAATGCCAAAAGCAGCAGACAGTCTCAAAGCAAGTGCAGAAAACCTTTGTCTTACCGATCTGCAACTCCATGGCGGTCAGTTTGTTCTCTGAAGGATAGAGGATCTTAGGGGGCTTGTCAGTCAAAGGAGCTGAAAAAAAACAAGAAAGAGAAAGGACCCTTAGATAAATGACCATCCTTTCACAGTGACATCATCCATTCCTTAAAAATTGAAAAGCTGGCACGCAGTGACAAAATTCCACATCAGACTCAGTGTCAGGGAATATCTTAAGTAATGTGCAGAAGAATTTGCTCCCTTTTCTGGGGAGAGTCAATAAAATTGATTAATCTAAGTATGGGAAAGGGACTGTGAAGCCCTGGATACCACACATCTCAGCTGTCAGCGTGACCCTTTCGAAAAAACCCTCATGTTCCCTTTCATTCTCTTGTTTTATACGTAGTGTGTCGACAAATGAAACCAGAAGGTGGTGATGGCTTCTGTTCCTCTAAAGAAGTCAGTCACACTCAAAAGGGATGAGTCCAGGTCTCCTTCAAGCACAAAAGACCTTCAATCGTGGCACAGCCACTGTAGCAGCTTCCTGAGAAGCGACCCCAGAATGGCATTCCGGTCCACGGAACTCCTCAAGTGTATGAGCCAACAACAAAATAACAGTAGTCCAGTCTGGGCCGGATAAATAACTTCACACACATGGTAGTCTTTAAAACTGGAAGGTGGGGCACAGAGTAAAGAAAAGTAAAGGCGCATAGCTTGCATAATGCAGACATTAAAGTAAACACAGTAAAGCAGTGCAGAGGAGGTTATTGCTCTCCTCTGCTCCCACGCTGAGGCATTAAAGTGCTTCCAAACTTTGTAAGACACCCATTTTGCCATAACTAACAGCTTCAGTACCTTGGGGTCCAGACGCTAAAGCGATTAAGATGAGAAGGAAGCCACAAAGCAAGTTTAGATTCAGGATTTAGGATCAGACAAAATTTGCTACATTTACTGCACAGTGTGGGCTCTGGATCTGCAACAACAAATGTATGAAATCCAGTCTTGCTTTTCATAAAGTGCACCCTTTGTTTAAAGTCATTATGGCCTCCACAGACGACCTTTACAGTCATACATCACAGCTCTCATGTCAAAATGGAAAAAAAAAAAATTGACCAAGTGAAATGAACTGGAAACAGACCTTGGAAAACATCACAACCCTGAAACGCAACTTTATGGGCCTGTGAGGATACGTCAACATAAATAGAATTTTCCGAAATGACAAAAATCGTCACGGCAGGACAAGTTTGATAGATACAGCTCTTGAGGCAGAGGGACTGTTTCTGCACAGTGTCGAGCCTGCAAAATTGGGAAAATGAAGCCAAACCACTGGCCGTCGTGAACCACCAGGTATTTTGATAATAGTGCCATAGAAACATATTTGCAACAGACCTACTGTATAGGCAACGCAAGGATGCATTATAATAAAATTTAATGAATGCACACATAAAACAAAGTTATTTTATCATATTTTCAAATTCAGATGTGAGCGAAGTGGCAGTAATCACATTGCGGACATCTTTGAGGAACAGCTTACCAGTACTGTGTAAATATTGTAAAGAAGTTCACTGAGAACCACTGACAATGTTCATTTGTTGGTTCTTCTCGTGAGGCCTCAGCGTTGCTACACTGTTTTAGAGCAGTCATAATTCGTGCAGAGCACAGACTTATTAAAGTCCTCTATGTCTCTTAAATAGTCAAAGACAACATGAATACAATGTTTTTATTCAGATATGAATAAAATTCAGTGTTGAGGACTTTTACGACTACAACCTAAACTAAAAGTTGATGCTTGGCAAATGTCAGTCTGTTGTCTGGGTGTGAATTATTATAAATTACAAACTCACTTTCATTTTCCATTTTAAGGTGAACGCAAACTAAAAAAAACGAATGGAAATGTAGACTATAGCAGGGTACCTTATAAAACAGATTAAAAAATTACGTATACGCCATAGGTAAAGGAAGTCTAATCCCAAATAAATTCCACTTTTTTCTTTATTATCCCAAGAGACTCAGATTTATATTCTTTAAATTAAATTTTAATTATATTATGATATTGCCATATTTTCAAGTAGCTGGAATATATTCATAGCCAGTAGCTTGTATGGTACCCGGCCGACAAAAAGAATATAAGCAATAGAGCGCATTGTTTGGTGTTTATACCCGTGTTTATGTAAACATTTGGAGCAAAAAAATCAAAAAACAAAGTAAAACTTACTCTGTGTATTAAATTGTTATTGTTGAAGATATGATCTTGTGTTTTTCTGTCCTACTTTAATTTAGCTTTTTTATATTTGGCTCCTTTAGAAAGAGCCAGGCTGACAAAGACCTGGGCGTTTTTAATAAAATACATGTTTAAAAAAATGCAGTTGAGTGTAATGCCCCGATCTGATAGCAACGTATTTTTCACAACCTTGCGTTGTTCCATTTTAGTGTCCCTTGTTGCCATTCCATTCATTTAGGAATTACATGGCTTTTTTTTTGCAACAGTAACAGGTACAGGCTTAAACCTTTTTTTTTTTGGAAACTCCACATCTTTTTCACGCTGATGCAGAAAAATAATTCTGAACTGCAAAGGCCCGGAAAGTTCTTTCTCCAAACGCGCTAATTTAGCCACACAGTGTACAACAGCCCGGATCAAGCAGCTGCTAAAGTACACAGGATCTGCACTTAGGGCAGCTTGTTGTTATTATTACTCTTTAGTTAGTTCTCTTCTTCAAATTGTCATTGCAAGGTTCTTAGGTCTCAGTTCCTAACTAAATGCGGTAAGGCACCCCAGACTACAGGGGAACTTTGAAATCCATTATGTAAATTGTTAAATACAACTTACTAATCAGGCAAAAAAAAAAGAAAACAACAAAATGTTGCCTTTTTTTAACTGACAAATCTCCAGTACTGATACAGGCATCACCAAGACTTTGATTTCTTAAGTAATAATCCCTCTCTGTTCTAATTTGCACTAAAGAGAAGAAATCTTCAGAACGACTTGTGAGACGTCTTCCAGTGCATGGATCCAGGAGACACTTCATTACTGAGAGGACCATTTAGGTCATTACTCTTCAATTCGCTACAGACGTGGCGAACGCCCCCGCGCTATAGTGCGGACCAGGCCTCTGGTCAGTATCACTTACAGTGCACCTTCCTATTCCAAAATGCAATTCATCTCAAGGGCTATCATTACCTCCCCTGTCTAAGGGCTTTAAATCATAATAGAGGACAGACTAGGCCCCAGCGAACCAGATGCATTTTGAGTTAGGCCCCGCCCACTGGCCACCGGGGCAATTCGCTTTCTAATTAAAACCTCACAAATCTGAATATTAATCTTAACACAAGTGAAAGGAATTCTGGCCAAATATCAAGACTCCAAGCCATTCGGTCTTGGGTATAAATGAAGTTTTCTCACATTCCATTGTGTTTCTACTGAGGTCAAACCAGCTTAGCAACACTTTGCTTGACATGCTGCTCTCTGAAATGTGATCTTACATACATGGAATATAAATTTTACTACATGCTGAACCCACTGGGGGAACAGTGCCCTTCTTAAGGTATTGCTTGGCACACCTGTAATGTGCCCTTGAAGTGACCATCCTATCTTTTTTGCCAGCGTAAATACAACATCTGATGGAACGCCATCGCACATAGAAACATTGTGAAAATAGCATGGAAATTAATATGAAATTATAATATTGATAACCACAAGTCTAAGTCCAAACCACTGATGACCGCAGTTTGTGGTCACAGTTTCTCTTTTTGCTATATTTTGTGTTTGAGCCGAATGACTAGTGAAAGTCAAGAGTTGTCCAGAAATATGTAGTTTTATCAGCAAGTTTACAATAGGCCACTGTAGAAACCAGTAAGTCCAGAGAACACACACTTTTAGAAAAAATGATCCTTCCTCTACATTCACACTGTTAAAGAGAAATGGTTCCTTTACTTTCATTTATTTCTGTCTTTCACAAGAAAGGGCATAATCACAAAAAAGCAGGCTCACTTGGTCATGTGCCTCTGGTACCTTACGATTGGGATCAAGCAAAGTGTTTTCTATAGCAGTATGACATGTACTATTTGTATATATAAATGTAACACAGAATATATTGTAAAGAACAAACAAAAAAACTTCTTAAAATAATAACAAAACGACCCAAAGCTAACATGGAATTGATCAGTAGTGAAAATGAACAGTACTTGGATTATTGGAATAATTATAAAATATTCATTTTTTGGTTGAATGCTCTTCCCAGATGAAGTGCTGAAGAACAGAAATAAAGACAGTTAGAGAAAAAGTCATAATATATGGCTGAATTGAATAGTTAAGCCAAATGGCAGTTGAGGAGAGGAAAACAAAGAACAAAGTCAAGACGGAGGGAACAAAAAGGAACCTTTAGAGGTTTCTGCGCATTTTAATGTGGTTACAGAGAATCTGTGTAGATATATCTATAGCTGAAGGACAATACTGCAGACAACACAGAGCTACAGTCTATGAAGACAGGCGGCTCATCAGGGGCTCTTCGTTCCTCTAGTCTGGTTTCCATCTTAACTGGTAACTGGTAAGTTCATTCATAAAAATATATTATAAAAAATTTTGATCCCATACATTTTGACCACATTTTGCAGCAATAGTCACCCCAGCAGATTTTCCAGTAACAAGGTCTTCATTGACTTCCACTGTGCATGTCATCTTTTGCCTTCTGAAGATTTTTTTAATATACACATTTTAATATACAATTTCACATTGTAATAGCTCATAAAACGAATTGCTTAAATGCATTCATATGCGTAATAACTGCATGGTGCTATCAGGATAGCTGCACTGAAATGCGTTTGAAGAAGCTGGGCTTTTACACCATCCTTGAAGACTGTGATGGATTCCACAGTCATGAGAGAAAGAGATAAGCTCATTCTACCGCATGGGGCCACTGCCAAAAACCGTCATGCTTTTGATTCCTGACCTCTTGTGAGAGGGACAAATGATCTGAGTAGTACTAGCAAGCAGTGGAAGCAGTAGTACTAGCGGGAGCAGAATACCCCTGTGTGGGAACAGTCATGAATTGGTCTCTGCTCTCTCATGGGATCTTTATCTTATTTCCCTGCACAGCTTTGGTGGCAAATTTTGTGCTGGCTGAGGCCTTCATAGCTCTGAGTCTCGGCTCCTGCTTTCAAGACAGCTGCTGATAAAATGTTGAACATCACTGTCTGCGACCAGTTCGCTTTATGCTTGGAAAAGATCAGTTACAACCTTGATCAGTTTAAGGAAGACACTTCTAAACTTGCCTCCCAGTGCTTCTTCACCCTCTTACAACTTCACTTTCAGATGCTGCAAACAGAGAAGTTTAATGAGTTTCATTTACAAATGAGCTCATTTTTTTGTTTTCTGTGGCATAGTTATAATCATGCAGATGCCATGGGTGGTATGCCCTGTATTGCCTTGTTGGGTGTGTCTCCCACACGCACACACGCGCATACCCACACACACACACACACACACACACACACACACACACACACACACACAATTTGGTGCACTCCAGCACCTCCTTGGCCTGAACACAAAGCCACAGAAGGTGGTACCACATAGCAGCCTGCTACAGGTACCAGTCCACTCGGACAGCTGGAGGTGTTCTAAGTAGAGACCCTCTGTCCTAGTGGAGCAACCCTCTTGTGGGCAAACCTGGCCTAATGATCACAGCCCCACAGTGTAAACAGCATCAGCGCAGCCATTTGAAAAGCAACACAGGTTCACGAACCCTGAGATCTGATATTTGCAGATGAGCAGAGGAGCTGTACCACTGCCGTCCAGCGATCCCTGATATTATCTTGTTAAACGGCTGTCCCAAACCAGTGCTTACAGATTTACCCCACACAGCAGTGAACTGGACCGTACTTATTCATATTACACTGTGGGCCTCTCCCTCAGGACAGGTAAAACACGAAGAATCAGTTTCAAGAAAGTGGGAAGTGATTTCCACGAGTGACCAATGAAATCAAAAATTTTTACCAAGTCAACAGTCTGAACTGCTTCAAATACCGTGACAGGGCGAAGTTGGAAAATGTCCTGTTTCCCATTGCACCCATTAGCCAGTGTGCATGGCCCAAGTATGCCAAATGGGCCACGATTTATTAGCATCATGGTCCCTGTTGTCCTTAAATCAGAAACGATGACTATTTGAGTTTTTATGCTAATGATATATAGTGTCAGAAATTGCAAACCGATTCAATGAAAAATAATAAAATTTGTCTACTGTCCTCTCTCTACAGCTTTGTAATCCGGAGAAGAGTGTAAACTGCAGTCATTGTCATCTGGGGACCGGTCCACTAATTCTGTCTTTTTGGGGTCATTAAAGTGAAGTGGCACTCAGCTTCTCTTCAGAGGTCACTGGAGTTTATGGCCTCCTTCAGAGAGTCTACAGCGCTGGATAACTAATCTCCATCCCGTTCCCAACACCTTCCTTTCACTGGGGATCCTTTTTATAAATGCCAGGGATGAGCCTGGTGGTGAAAGTGCTCTCCCTAAGGTGACTTGTGCATCACAAGATACAAGCCAAGGGTAATTTTTAATCCCTTGGTGAACGTAGTACTTTTGTTTCTGCACAACCTCCCAGTGACACGTTGCTCTTGTTCCTGTTAGGTCCAGAAATACAGGCAAAGAGTATCTTTTATCAGAATATAATTGGGTCCCACAGGTGCTGAGCATGGAAGCAGGGGCAGGCGACAGCTTGAGAAAACTTCTGGAAGAATGGGTTTCATAAGAAACTTCTTCTCCCTTTTGTTTTCTTTTGCTGGAGTTTTGTTTTTGCTTGTGTGAATGTTTTCAAGCCAAACTTTGTGTACTGTATTAATTCCAGCTGTAGTCATATATTTTAATATAACACAACATGTCCTGCATTGTGCACTGCACTGCTGCAGGCACTTCTGTGCTATTATGTGGAAACTGCAGGATAAGATTTCACATTTAATCAGTCAACCTGTGTGAAAAAGAGGGCAAACAAGACCACGAACCTCTCCACCCGGCACTAAATGACCAGCCAAAGGAGAAAATTCCTGTCCATGTTGACACCAGTTAAACAGATTGTCGGAAATGTTCCGGCGATAGTCGGCAGTGATCCAATAATAAGATAAATATACAGTCAACATCTGGGACTGACTGTCAAGTGGTCTAATTTTTAGGAAAAATGTGAACTGAACCTAGGTATAGAAATGCCAAAATATGTGTGATAGATAAGTCAGGGAAGATTTTTTTCCACACACGCTCTTTATTCAATCCTCTTACTCGAGTGTTACAACAGCAGAAGAGACATTAAATAAGACTTTAGGCTAAATTTGCAACAGTGTTGTTGGGGGCAGCCTACCATCCAGACTAATGGCAACAACCTTATCCACCTCCCAAGATGTTAGCAAAAGAGATACTATCTGGTAGTGTGGACTTCTTTCTAGGATTTCATTCATACCATGACTCCAAAGACTCTGAATTGGTGTAAGATTTCAGGTTTAACATGAAAGCGAGGCAACAGGTGGTGTAGCCTTTACAACTGCCATCTGTAGATGTGGAGGTTGCAGTTTGGACTCCTACCTGCTGCTCTAGTACCCATGAATAAGGTAAAAACCTTGAATTGCTTCAGCTGTATAAATGGGTTAATATACAGTACTATGCAAAACTCTTAGGCACCTGTGAAAAAAAATGCTATAAAGCGAGGATGGTTCCAAAATAATGCCATGAATACTTATTAATCAATAAACCTTCTAAAAAGTGCAGTAGACAAAAAAACCTCAATCAGATCAATATTTGGTGGGACCACCCTTTGCCTTTAAAACACCATCAATTCTCTTATGCAAACTTGCATGCAGTTTAAGGCAGAGGTTGGTAGGTTCTTCCAAACATTTTGAGGAACTGGCCACAGTTCTTCTGCACACTTTGACTGTCTCTGCATGTCCTCCCAGACTGACTCGATCATGTTGAGATCAGGGCTCTGTGGGGACCATACCATCTGTTGCAGGATTCCATCTTTTTGCTGAAGATAGTTGTGTTTGACTGAGATTGGGTGTTTGAGGTCATTCTCAGGCTGCAGAATGAATTTGGGACCAATGAGAAACCTCCCTGATGGTAGATAGGAATTTACCTGTACTTTTCAACACACATTGAAGTCGTATGCCTAACACTTTTGCACAGTACTGTATCCAAGTAGCTTAACACTGTAAGTTGCTTTGAAGAATGAATAAATGAATACATGGAAATTTTGCTTTGACTAGAGATGAGCTGTAAGTCTAATGAAAATGACAGATATTAGGCAGTCAGCAAAGTTCAAGCAGAGGCACAAAAGGTTGCAGTGTAGAGGTCTTAGGAGACTCCATAAAAGATTTTGGCTTGTTGCGGACGCAGTTTATTTTGTTGTGATGAGCGTGACAGATATGCCGTTGCTAGAACAGTGCCAGTTCTTGGCACCGACTGCCCACAGTGGAATCACTACAGTATCAAACCTTGTACACTACAACAGATTGCATAGATTGCTGTAGTACCCAGAAGTTATTGACAAAGTGGCAAAAAAAAACAAGACAGCTAAAAGAATTAATAGCATCCGCTCGTAAAGATAAAGTTACTTTTTTGGCCTGTTTGGTGCATTATGAAGAACGTCTTGCTAGTTTCACAAAATTCACAAATTTGGCATCAACATGGATCTGTTTCATTATGTCTTTCCAATGCATCTGTTTGGCAAGTTTTCTCCTCTCCTTTGGGAATCCATTACCAAAATTCTTATATTTATGTATAGATTGAACCAACCATCACTTAGAAAACATTATACAATATACGGCATGCTTCCATCCATCCATCCATCCATCCATCCATTCATCCATCATCATTAACCACTTGTCTTGCTCAGTGTTGCAGCAGTACTGAGCCTATTCCAGAATCACTGGGCACTAAGCTGGGAGATTTTATCTACAATAAGATGCCAGTTCATTGCAGGACAGCATGTGGCATTCAGATATTTTAAAATATCAATACCCACCATAGAACCGTACAGATAATGGGCATCACGAATGACATGAGCATACATTATATTTGTCACCTTACACAACTGAAAAAAAACAGAATTTTAAAATATGCATCACTTCACAAATCTGTTGCTGATAGTGGTATAGTTTGCATTTTTCATAGATGATGCAGCTAGACCTCATACATATTTATTCCAAGTATTTAGTGACAAGTATGATAAGAAACAAGTAACTTTCATTAAACACAGTCCCATAGGAAATATGGATATGAGTGGTATCTCTTCTATACCACACAAGAAGAATGTGGTAGTAGTGACATAACTGCAATGCGATTACTCTCAATGAACATCAAAGTTATCTCAGTTTGCAGAAATAAGTGGTGTGCACACCTTGCCTTTCAAAATATGTCCCGAGGGTGTGGTTGTATGAGAAACTGCACATGATCATTTCTGGAGGTCTCCAGGAAGGTGTTTTTTTTCTCATTTAAAGCACCCCGTGACTTTTTATGAATAAGATGATGGAATTTAGTAGAAGATTTGCAAAACTGAAAAGAAACAAAAAAATCTGCCGTCAATACTGCATCGTGCCTCCTGTAACTGGCCCTCCAAAGCTGATTTTGTCTTGCCGTCTCACGGCTTGTTGCTCTGCATGGTCCAGGCCAAACTATCCCGTCCTAGCAAAGTCTTACCCCGATACTTTGGCTGAGCTCAGATGGAGGTTCTGACAGTCAGGAAAAAACTAGTTTTAAAGTATGTGTGATTTTTAAAAAAAATCACACTCCGTAAAGGACAACCGGAGGTGTATTCATTGCGTAATTCCTTGCATCTCCCCTGTACCGTGCAGCTGCCGGTTGCAGTACTGTTGCTTGTTCACCTGAAGACTCCTTTGAGGGAGCTGTAAATAAAGAACACAAATTTATTTAATTAAAAAGCAAACCTTGCGTGGGCACACGGTTATGCTTGTGAACTCAAACCGAATATGCCTGAACACCCAGTTGCTTAAACAGCACTCGGCAGAGCTGTGGGTTTCCTTAAGGCCCAGACGATCCCCCGCACCAGGCAGAGGAGTGGTGCCGGCAACGCGAGAAAGCAACCTCTCGACACTGCGCCTGCTGGCTGGGTGTATGTGTGGGCTCTTCTGCCTGGACTGTAGTCTAGCATCCTCACATCAAGCACCGAGGGTTCAAGCACTCACCTGGCATTCTATAGTGACGTATCAACTGGAAACTAAATTCTAGGCAGAACACAGGCCAACAAGTCATTTCTGAGGATCGGCCTGAAACTTTTCAACATTTAACTTAAATATGTGATTAAAAAAAATATATCACAACTTATGTCATGTGAATATTTGTATCTTTTAACCCCGAAAAGTTCTAACTTTGCTTAGGGAATACAAGACATTGACATTAGTCACATGGCGTTGGTTAAAGGAAATCCACTGCTATCTCATGCCGCGGTGTGTTCTGTGCAAAGCATCTTAATTGACTCCAAACTGCAGGCATGATTCACTCCCACAAGATCATTGCGTGATTCTTTTTTTCTTTTCAATTATCCACTTCACTGATGAAGCCTTTAAACATTCTGCTGGGCCTCATCTCGGTTTCAGTAGCCTTAAAGACCCCTCTAGGGAAAGACGTGTCTGGGAGTGTTGAACAGTAGCTGCCCTCTCTGTATATCGGCACGGCGCCGTTTGTGTGTTTTGCAGCCAACGTGCTTCCTCACCTTGCGTGTCTGTATTTAGGAACAGTACAGTTCCAGGGTCCTTTACAGCTCAGATTTTTAAAACAGGTGTTAGTTTACAAGAACAGTCCTCTTTTATCTTATAGGTATTTTTAAACAGATTTAAGAAATTCTGCTTTATTATATAATGACGAGGGAGAAATAAAGGTTTCATTTTTTTGAGACCTTTCTTTATTAGTATCTTTTTTCTGGTATTTTTGCCCCAATATACTATGTCTGTGGTGCCATTTGAAAAATATTTCCCAACAAATGACAGTGTTTCAAGGGGGAATTCAAACATCTTGTCTTTCCGCAGAAAGATTAATGCCCGCAGACAAGATGTTTTCTAGTATATCTGTAAATAGGAAGCTCGTACGGAAAGTGGACCGGGTTTAATTTTCTACCAGCAGGTTAAAACAGAAAGTGATAGAAGAGTACAGAACCCACATAGGCTCAGATTTACTCATGTACAGTAAAGGTATGTCCTTATAATTATTCTCCGTGCTTTCACTCGAGATCCGAAGAGAGTTGAAGAAAAATTTAAACATTTGTACATCAAACTGCGACACAGATGTACGGCACCCCACCACGAGAGCCAAGGGGATCGGAACAGCAGGGAACGTGGGCGACAGGTAGCCCGTGAGGGGGGTGTGCTGGGCTCACTGCGGGGCATCACACGAGGGCCCACCGTCACCTGCTGCAAGCTGCAGGGGGCTGTGTGGGAACAGCAGGGCCCCGAGCTGGGCCAAAAACTGCAGGAAGGCTGCTCAGTCTCTTTGTCTGTGTTTCTCTTGCTCTCTGCAGCACCTGTTTCACCTCACTTCCCTGTTCGGTTTCTCCCGTGTGTGTGATCGCCACATTCCTACCACAGTCAGGCACAACTCACTGCCACAGAAGTCACAAAATTTTAGGTGTCACCAATTATCACGGTACAGTCGTATCAAATACTATTACAAAGCCAACAGAGCGGGGAGGCAAAAAAAAAGGATCAAAACAAAACAACAAAACACTTCCCTTGTACATCTGATAGCAATGAGCAGAACTGAGTGTTCCCCCTCATATCAACTTTGTAATCTACAGGCAGGGACCGGGGGGCTTAACAGAAAGAATGAATGGGCCCCCAGGGCCCAGGCTGCCTGGTGGAGCTCAGCGTTCCTTTTTCATCATCAATAAACTAGCTGGAAAAGAACACAGAAAGCCGCTCAAAAAATAAGACAGGTTTCCAGCCGAGACCGTTCATCACTCCTGCTTTGAGGACAACAAAAGGAGACTATGAATAATTATCACAACACCTTGCTGGCATTAATCCATACTCAAAAACTTAATTTAATAACGCACTTTTATTACAAGTTGGGTACTTTCCTGCCGTCATCTCTGGTGGAATTCAGCTTATGTAAGTAACTTATGGACTGACCAAATATAAAGTATGATGGAGAGAGTTATTGATGGAATGGTTTTTTTATGTTCTCAACGTTCATGTCTTGTAGGAACAAGCTACCCACGCAGCGAGAGGGAGCGAACGATCTAATGCCATAATCTGATCTTAAATTGCATTCTGATACACCCTAACATTATTGATATATCGACAATCTGAGGGTGGAATAGGTTATGCGTACCTCCGGATTCTTACTGCAGTCTTTTTTTTTTTTTTTTGCCCTCTCCTGAAATTCTGTGTGACTAAACTATTCCAGTCATGCTGCACTTCACAGGCTGTGAAAATAATGAAACGTTTCCTTCTCTAGACTCTCTGTGGGTGAATGAATATCATCCATTAAAACATTTTGCTTGAGTATACGTAACAGTACAATGTAAAAAAAAATATTGATAAATATAAATTCACAGGGTTAAAAACAAGAGGTGAGGATTAGGGTCAATAACTTTCCTTTTAGCCATTATAAGAAAACTGTTTCCTTGGCACCAATTCATGAATACTAAGCTAGTTCTCCCGAAAGCACTCCTATAACCTTAAAGTTAAATCTGTGCTTTTTGAAATCCGATTTCTTATTTCTTCCTAGTTTGTTTGTTGACCTCTCCAGTCCTATGAAAAACTCTGTTGGCTACAAAAGGTTTTCAGAATTTTGCACCATATTCAGCAAATATGTGATTGGTATTGGTATCTGGTATCTGTGGAAACAGTTTGCTACCGTCTGTAATTCTTTTCTTGCTTTTTACATCCTATCTAATGTAATGAATGTGTATGGTGATGCAAAAAGGTGGGCATTGAAGGTAATGTTTTTTTTTTTAAATGCTTTTCCATTCCAATCTTGTCAAGTATTTCTTGACAACAGAAGTTCTGATTTAATAATTTTGCAGTAAATAAAGGCATACAAATCTACATTCAGTCTTTCAGCTCTTATATGAAAAAAATCTTTTTAGCACATCTTTAGATGAAAGCAGCCCAATGCACAGAAACCTGTATTAGCACAGTTTGCTTCATGACCCACGAATCCTCTAATGTCCGGTGCACTCGAGCCATATTGCATTGATCAGAGGGCCTTGCAGTGAAACTAAGAATCCAAATGGCTTTGCCAGGATGTTTTGACAATGTCCAGGATCCAGGGGAGCAAAATGATCCAGGTTTCCAAGTCAGACAGCACTGCCAGCAACTGGGGGCAGCATTAAGGTCTGGGGGTGTCCTGCAGCAGCCCATACAGTTATGACCAAGAGGCCTGTGATCCAAAGTGCAGGCCAAAACTGGGCCTCAGCTTGTGCTTCTGAAAATAACAATCCAAAGTGCAGCAGTACACAGACAGGTGGGCAATAAGACATCACGTGACCTTGTTCTCGCAGGCACCATCCTCTCAGCAGATGTGCGGCTGCCTATGACTAGTGCTTCTCATTGGCATACTTTGTCCTCGGAGTGGAGACTCTCATTAATGGCAGAGGTGGCACAATGCTGCCATTACTGCGGAACATCCACGTGATCTGGGGGGGAGCATTATCTGTTTGTTTGGCACACTGCCACTTGAGGACACATTTCCACTGTTACAAAAGACCAAAAGGTGGAAGTGAGGCATAATATAATGGTTAGGGACATCTGAGCAGTCGATATTCTGCTAGTCCACGTATAAATCAGTGTTATCTCAACCATACCTTCAGCATGGGGTAAATCCTTTTAGTTGCACACACCTCTGTTCCTCCCTTAAAGAGGGAACACACTGAGAACAATTCAGTCTTTCAGACTGGTACTCGTGTGTTCATGCATGTCTTTGACCATATGGTTATTGTGGAAGTGAAACCTATCCTGTAAATTGTATTCTTTTGCAAAGAGTCCAATGTGGCCCATAAACCAAGTGAACATGATGCTGCAATAAAGTTGAGAGCCAGCAGAGAAAACAAGCACACTGGCTACAACTGCTCCCCCTCCTCAGCCCTGCTGGCTGTAGGCTGGCTGACAACATTCGGAATAACTCACAGTAATGACAAAACCCATTAGGAGCAATTTTCAAAACACAATTCTTTTTGTTTTACTATCCAAGCTCTTCTCAACCAGTAAACCAAAAATATACAGTCCCCAAGGATACAGGTGCCACAGAACACAATCTCTGTATGCTCTGTAAGGCCGCAGTGAAAAGTGGTCCTTGTCACAACCTGATGGCATGGATTCCAAAGGATTGGTGAATAGGGAATAGAAATATAATACACTTAAGGGTGGTCTGTTGTACTGTGCCAGATTCATATGTATCAAACACATCCTGGAAAAGAGCAGATGATCTGCAAAGCTCTAAGGCTGTAGGAAGGAGGGGAAAAAAAAAAAAAAAAAAAAAAAAAAAAAAAACACTGCACACATTACATAGAGGCTCCTCANAAAAAGACAAAAAAAAAAAAAAAAAAAAAAAAAAAAAAAAAAAAAAAAAAAAAAAAAAAAACACTGCACACATTACATAGAGGCTCCTCATGTAGGGAAAATCATTGCGGAGGGAAAATTACAGAGGACAGTCTCCTGCTGTACAGAACATGCATGTTCATCAATAATACCACTAACACTTTGTTCTCCCATGTTATTGACACAGAGTCTGTTAAAATTGCACAGTACCTCAAAAACCATTCCTGGCTCAAAGAGAAAACAGGAATGGGGGGAAAAAAAAAAAAAAAAAAACATAAAAGGTTGACCTCATGCAGGCAAGCGCAGAGGTCTGTCAGGATGATCATAAAGGTGGAATTAAACAAATCATACAGCACCACAGTGTAGTGACCTTCTCTATGTAATGGCAAGTACTTCCCCCCAGGACAGTCTAACCCTGGTGGCCTCTAACACCCCACTGCCTGCCCTGGAGCATCACAGCTCATCTATACGCAGACAGGCAAGACCTGTCAGCAACAGTCATGGGCAGGTCACAGGTAAAATCCATGTTTATGTATGAACACATTGCCTGACAGGCCACTTTGGATCAAGTGTGGATTTCCGTGCACATGCAATGGTCTCCATTTGAGAGAGAGAGTGGGATAGAGGAGCCAAGCCAAAAACACCAAGGTCACGATCCTCCAAAACAAATGCCAGGTGGCAGGAAAACAAACAGCACCCTGGACTATGGTCTCTACTATGACACACTGGCCAGGAGCTTCATTTGTGAATTGAATGTGCTCAGGGAAAAAGACCACCAAGCATATTTTGCTATTAAAATAGCAAGTATAAAACAGTAAAATTCCAGCTCAAATCTAGATTAAACTGTTCTGGAGGTGTAGGTCAGCCCACTGAGCTATATGGTAGTGAGGTTCTGCACCCCCATTGTGAGCTGAGCAAATTTCCCAGAGAAATTCCTGCATGAGGACTGTTGAGAAAACATACACCATATAAACTTCCTTCACAATTCATATCGTGGCAGTATTCTGCTGAAACACCCTGCATACACCTGAGTTTGAGCTCAACCAAGACTTTGAACAGCATGAAACCCCCCCTGAGTGTACAGCTCAACTATGAAAACAGCCCCCACAGTTTGATTGTCCAGACATCCATCTTTCAAATACAACGTTGTTCATACAGGGAGCACCAAGATAAGGAGACCCAGCTCCTTAACTATAGCCACACCATGGCTCAAAACCTCTGCTCCACTGAAGATTCAGCACAAACAGATGTATCCTGAGCAAAAATGGACAGATCACAGGCTGGTCGTAGAAAGGCACTTCCCACGATGCCAAACAGTGTGAAAAGTTCAAACTATGGAATGGCAGAGATTGAAACCAGTGCAGGACCATCCCAGACACACAAACTTCAGTAAACTTAAATGTCCCCCTCACACATTTGCTCACATGACCCACCCAGTAGAAGACAGAAAGACACGACCCATCTGGCTGCCCGATACATGGTGGCCCTGTTATAGTCTGAAGTCTATATTTGAACAGCTGGGTCCTAGTTAGACAGCTGCAACCTGTTTACTGCTTAATATTGTATTTGCAGGGATTTTTCATTTCCAGCTCACCTCACGCCATTCGCTTGTCAGTAAATGCATGCTAGTAAAGTTAATTTGAAATTAGAGAAAGCAAGGTTAAAACAAGTCACATTTTCAACCTTGAAAAACAAACAAACAAATAAATAAATAAATAGTGCTCAAACAAAGAACAGAACCAGCAGAAACAAAAGGAACTTTTAGAATGCAGCATGCAATGCAATCCATTAACACGGAGTGAGAGGCGCTGAGGAGCTGTCTTGTGGATCCATGTTTGAGGATGCTGTGTGAAAATCCCCAGAGGAAGAATATGTTGCTCACTCTGATGCTTTTCCAATCGCGTGAGGAAAAAAAGGAGGCTCTTATTTTGAGTCAGTGTGCTCTCTTATGTGATGTATTTCTCCTAAAGGTTCCTTAGAAACCATACAATAAAAATGAAGACTGGAGACCAGTACAGGACGAAATGAACTTGATGTGAGAGGACTTGCAGAGGTGTAAGGAGGTTTCTTAAGATCTTGTTCTAATCTTACGTTTGTTTGCATTGATATGAAACGTGGAAGCCAAAAATCTACTCGATCAACAGAATGCTGAGAACTCTGGTCAGAAAGACTTTGAGATCAAAAAGTTGTTTTTCTGAGGAGGAGAATTTAAAACGTTTGACATAATACCGTAAAAGAGTCGTCTGTGATAAAGACAGCTCATACATGTCGAGGAGAAGTAAAGAGAGTAACTCTTCATGACTTTTTTCTTTTCCTAGGGGGCAGACAGACACTTTAACAAACAAAAGTGGGAAACGAAGGAGGTCTCGATGGTGCCTTTGGCCAAAAGGAATAGGCAGGGGCATAAAATAAAGTTTATGTTATTCAATTTTGCTACGAGGAAAAAAATCTTTAACTTTAAAAATAACAGCTGAGTCATGACAGTGAGGTATGGGATTTAAAAACGTTTGAGATTACAAATTTACATGATTCCCCCCCCCCCCCACAATTTAATAATTTTACATGCTGTTGCTTCAGGGGATGTACAACAGAAATATTTAGACAGTGGCTGGGGAGAAAATCATTCATATCACTCAAACCTACAGCATTAAAAAAAAAAAAAAAAAAACCATTTATGAGCAGCAATGGGTCACAGAAGTTCTCCTTGAATTGCCTGTGTACGTGCTACGCAGTTCTGCAAGTATTATTCAGACTTCCAGAAGATTTTCCTTATGCAGTTGTGCAGAGATTTATTTGAATGCTTCACTGACACATGAGGTCTCTGCAGGGGCCAACAAATGCAGAGCATAATTATCAACATTTTACAAAGCCCCTGTTGGGGAAAGCCATCAGGTACTGTCACAAACTATTATTCTAACTGTGCTTTATTCACTGTGGCATCAGGTTGCTAAATCTCCCTGGTCTAGGGATGCCTTCCATAAAGAAAAATCAGCTGATGAGGAATCTACTGCTGAGTGGACTAAGGGCAGGGAATAAGGACTTGCTGCAAACAGAAAGGTGGGATCATATGACGGAGAGTTCTGGAATGAACACAGGCTTGTTCGTGAAACAGAAGAAAGATGTATCCATGCTCAGGGATAACTGGAGGCTCTGGGCAGCGTAAAATGCCTCAGAAATCCTACCCACTGCACTACATGAACCTCTTTTATCCCTGGTGTTTTGGTTGGAGGGGAGTGATCCTACATTATTAACCCTGAGACCACAGTGCAACTGCCACCCCCGCCCACCTTCTCCCCAACACGGCCACAGAGACACAGTAAAAGAAACTGACACCGAGCACTTGTCCTCATACTTGTCGCTGTACAAGAATCACACAGTGAAGTTTGCAGTTCAGTTGGGGGCATCAGACACTGAAGTAGCATCGGTGGACAATTGTCTTCTCAAAGCCAACTCTACCAGCCGTCAAGCTGCTTTTCACTCGGCTTTCAACATACAAAAGAAATGTTGCAGCCTTCCAGGTGTTTTCCAACTTTTGGCTGAGAAAGACCTTAATAAACACTAAAATGAAATCAATGAGGGCGGCAGGTGGGGTGTTGGTCATGGCTGTCACCTGGCAGTCTGAAGACTGAAGCAATGCTCTTGCCAAGCTTGTGCACACACGATTCATCACTCACATGCACATGGCAAAATACTGAGCACACATGAAGTGACCAGCCATCAAAAATTTTATGTAACAGATATGACTTGTTGGCGGAGAGCTCCTATCGACTCATACTGTTACTGCCTGTTCTCACTAACAGTCATAATTTACATCATGTTGAATCATTTAACTTTGTCATCAGGGCACACGGTTACGGTTAGAAATCTTGCACATAAACTGTTTATTGTACATACAGCCTCTTAGAAATTAGAGGGAACGTTGGTCCCAAGTTCAATCCCCTGGTCCTGCTGTTAGCACCCTTGAACAAGGTACTTATCCTGAATTACCCTTATAAACCATCCAGATGAACAAGTGAGTCAGTCACAGCAAAACTGAAATCATACAGCTGTTAGTCATCTTGAACAGAAGCATCAGCAAAATGAATTATAACAAAAATAACAGTAAATACACTCTTAGAGGATTAAAATCACTTCGAAGAGGGTTTGTTTCAAAAAGTCAAACTCTTACAGAATCCATTTAGGTCTGTGTGTTTTGCTGTGAGTGAGATGAGTGAAACAGCACAGCACTTCCATGCGTATCCTATCACAGGACCGACTGCACCTTCCTTTCACATTCCTCTTTTGCGGAAGAGAACGGCAGGCCTCCAGCAGATCCTTTTCTGCTCTACAGTGAGACGTTTGCACGGTTAGAAAAAGACCAGCTGGTTGTTAAACTCAAACGTGCCCCTTGGTTGTTCCACCTGGAGGTGCCGCGCCCCTCTGACTTTGAGGGCTGACACCTCGGTGATCTTAAGGGCCAGACCTCATCTCCTTTGGTTGATTTGCAGGACTGGAGGTTTCATTAAGCAGTCAAAGTGAGCAGAAAGCACAATGTTACCCAGGATTAAAAAAAAAAAAAAAAAAACAGTTGTGTAACCACAATTTTTTGTGACATTCACTTCGCAAATTACAGCACATTTTACTGCAGTATTACTGTTTACTGAATAAACATTTTCACTGAAACCTCTCTACGGACAGACTGTAAAATTAGCCAGTTTTGATTTGCTGGAACATACCTTTTACTACGTATCTAGAATAGAATCTAGAATTATTCTCATTTGTAATGGTTTCTTCCTCAGAGAACAACCCCACACACATTTATAACAAACGAAAACAGGGAGAAGAGAATTCGCCAAATTCCCATAGTAAATTTAATCCTTACAGTAACTGTGAAGGGCTGAACTGATCGGTTCCTAGACGAGGAAATGTGCTTTGCTTGTTCTGTTTATCGAAGCTTTAAGAGGCTGTCATGTAACCAGCAAGACGATGACCCTTGAAAACCACAAAACAACTTCCAATTATAAGTTCAAATAACCCAGACAGCAGGCTATCGGGACCCACTGCGACAGGCTGTGTGAGTGCAAAACTGTAAAAAGCCATTATTCTACCCTGAAAGGGGACATGGAAAAAAAAAAAAACAAGATTTTTTCCCTCTGTGTTGTTTTCAGTCTAAAAACAACCGTTTTGGCATTTCATAAATTAATCAGGCACATGAGGCTGGAAAAAAACATGCCCTCAGTCAACATTTTGTATTCCCTCATAACTTCCCATCATAACACTCGTTTTTCGCAGTCAAAGAACCTGTCAAAACAACAGAGCCTAAAAGTCACACAATCACACGGCACCGATGTGTCACCACTACTGAGCCAGTTGCTGGGAACAAAGTGTTGGCGGACGGCACGATTCTCCTCTTTAGTCAGGGAACACCCAGGTTCGAGTACTAAAAGATGTGACTCAGACTGGTTATAGAACACTGGTTCGAGGCTTATTGGCCCCGTCTGACTCACACAGGCTCGGTGAAGTTATCGCTGCTCTGATCTGGCAGAAAATGCAGCAGCGATCAATAAACTTAGTCAGCAGTTCAATCATACATGCTACACACTAAGGCTGAAGCAAAAAGAATCCTATTAGGACCCGAAAGTTTTAGATCCACCTAACACAACTGTAGACACGCTAGTTGGGTTTTTAAAAGTTAAGTGCCTGCTGTGCTGAACTCAGAGGGTCCTCATCCTGTCACCCTTTAATGTAAGTATGACACTTAGACAATTTTAAACGATATATTATTCACTCGCTTTGAAAAGCCACTTACAATGTTAGGTTTTTACACCAAATTTGATTGGTGCTTTCAGTCTGGATTTCTCCAGGACTGCAAGCCACAGCTTCGGTTTTGACCGACTACCTACAATTATGTACTTATTTATACTGTGAGGAACTTTTGTACTGGAACAAAGAGGGGCAGGAACCTTGCTCAAGAGTACTGTAAGGTGGGGTGGGATTCAAACCTGAGTCCTTCACATGATAAACCACTGCGCTAACTATGTCACCGCATGACAGCCTGAAAAGAAATGGAACCATTTGTTAGACACAGGACACAGCTGAGATTTACAGGACTGTGCAAAAGTCTTAGGCATGCAACTTCAATGTGTGTTGAGAAGTACAGGTAGATTCTTATCTACCATCAGGGAGGTTTCTCATTGGTCCCAAATTCATTCTGCAGCCTGAGAATGACCTCAAACACCCAATCTCAGTCATACAGAACCATGTTCAGCAAGAAGAAGGAATCCTGCAACAGATGGTATGGTCCCCACAGAGCCCTGATCTTAGCTTGATCAAGTCAGTCTGGGAGGACATGCAGAGACAGTCAAAGTCTGCAGAAGAACTGTGGCCCAGTTCCTCAAAATGTTTGGAAGAACCTCCCAACCTCTACCTTAAACTGCATGCAAGTTTGCATAAGAGAACTGATGGTGTTTTAAAGGCAAAGGGTGGTCCCACCAAATATTGATCTGATTGAGGTTTTTTTTGTCTGCTGCACTTTTTAGAAGGTTTATTGGTTAATAAGTATTCATGGCATTATTTTTGGAACCATCCTCGCTTTATAGCTTTTTTCCCACCGATGCCTAAGACTTTTGCACAGTACTGTATTTTCTATGAAAAATATTAGTACATGTTTATTAACGAGAAACTGTATTCAGTATGAATCAAGAGATCACAGGATGAGGCTTGTTTGGTGAGGAATTCACAAAGGCCTTTGCGCTACTTGCAGACAAAAGGGACGGCCTTGTCTCATCTTGCTGCCTGGCCACGTGACAGACGCTGCACTCCGGTCAAGCTAGTGCCCTCTGGCCTCTGCCCAGTTTAGGATGCAGATGACTTTGACACCTCTTCATCTCACCAGTCCCCCAGATGTCAAGGTTTGTCATGCAGACACCCCCTATTTCACATAGGGAATGTATTTGTAAGCATCTCTGTGTCATCTCAGCACATACATAGAAAATGCACGCGCGCACACACACACACACACACACACACACACACACACACACACAATGGAGAAATTCAGGGAGCTCTAACGCACCTGGGAATTATGAAAGTGTCTCTGCAACCCCAGTTCACAACTGAAGGGCTGTCATTGGGTTTAACAGGGGTCTGGTTATAAGAGTAGGAAAAATTGTTTTATGTAAGAAGCATAAAGAAAAAGGCATAATGACATTGTAGAATCAGAATAGTCTCCTCTGACCCGAGTTCTTCTTTCATCTTTTCTAAACGGACGGTGCAATTTTAACACTTTTCTCATGATGGTAAACGTTTCTTTGAAGTCTTTTCTCGCCTCTCACCCATTCTGCTGGGTGGCCTGCCCCTGCCCACAGGATCCGAAGCTGCCCTGCCTCACATGCATTTTGTCAAAGGCAAATTCACAGTCCTCCAGCACACTTGGACCCTCCTACAAGGGCACAGCTTCACAGCCCCGTCCGCTCAATGGGGTCAACCGGAATGGATTGGCGGACAGAGTTGGCATAATGAGACCCATTTTGTCTCTTGTATCCGATAAGCTGAGGGGCTGCAGCTTCATCTCTCAATTATCAAGGGGCTCCACACTGTCTCTGACTGTAGGTCCGCACACCGTCCGTTCTTGACATGTTGTTTCATTTACGGTCTTGACATTTTGCCCCAATAGCAACTGTTCTGATGTCAACATCGACTCACTGTATGCTGACTGTGTAACTTATTCACCATAACACTGAAAATGTACAGCATATTGGCCCTTTTGAAGCTGTTGGCTAAATGATAACAATGCAGTCTTTTCTTTATTAATAACATCCATCATCCCTGTATCCAAAGTGACATCCAAAATATATATATAATGGACATATTATTAATATCCATTATGCCTTTATCCAAAGTTACACCGTACAGCTTTTTTGTACAGTGATGTACTAATTTATACTGCAGGATATTTTTTCTGTATTAGGTCAGGGTAAACACTTCAGGTTCAGATTTGATCTTCAGATTGAACATCAAAAACTCCACCCACTGTGTGATCTGCTACATTAGTCTTTAAGACAGAGAATAACATGGTTCATGATCTCAAATTTGCTCCTTAAGCTAGTAAGCCAGCTGCACTGTAGATTCCTACCTGCAAACCATCAGATGTGTTTCCACTGCCACCTTCTTTTGTACAATTTGGATGTACATCCAGGGGTTGTCAGGTGGTGTAGTGGTTAGAACTACTGACTTGCACCAGAAGACCCAGATTCAAATCCCGCCTCTTGTGGTGGGACCCACTGAGCAAAATACTTCTTGTAAAAGGTTCCAGAGTGAATGAGAAAATTATTGTGAGTAGCTTAAAACTGAAAGCTGCTCAGGCAAAAAAAAGCAGATAAATGTTAACGTAAATGTTCCTCTGCTGCATCACTTAAGCCCCTAAGCTCAAACTGACCAGCAGAGCCAAGGCCAAAATACAATGAGGATGCAAGCAAGACCAGAGTCTGCTTCATGACTACAAGTCTGCATGATGAATAATTGCATCTCAAGTATGAATAAAGTAGCATAATACAATTTCAAGAAAGAAATTCTCAGTTACAGTTAGTTACTGTTATGGGGGGTAGCTATTATTGCATATGTTTAAAAATAAAGCATAAATCATTTAGTTTGAGCGATCAAGAGGGACATGGAGCCTTTGTGTGACATCTTAGGGTTAGACCGAGATTCTTATTAACACAGTAATGAACCAAACTGAAAGCTGTGAGATCTCACATCCGAATAAGAGGCAACAGAACAATTGAGCCTACAAATGATTCACACAAAAAGTAATACATTCATTTCAGAACAATGCATGACGAATGCAATTGGAAAATGAATAGCGTATCCCCCTAACCTTCCATTGTTCTTGCATCAACATTCATGCAAGGTTGGAAGACCGTGTCAACGGAAACAAAGGACGGTATGCAGACGAAACAAATTTGCCCCGATTCATGTCGGTGAAACGGGATTCTGCCCGAGCATCCGAGCATGTCCTTGGAAAATAAACGGCGCAGACAATGCATCTGTCATCCAAACTGCGCAGCATACATTACCGTACTTCGGCTATTTGCGGGGAATAGCATTAATCCTCCGTTTACTCTTCGCTTTCCCACCGAGGAGTTTCAGTTCTGTGCGTCACATTCTACTTTTTGCACCTGGCCTCGTGGTTCCCAGCGCTCATTTCTGTCTACACACGGCATTACCTGTGGATGCAGCCTAAAGCCTGTTTAGTGCCGCAGGTGACTCAGTGCGCACGTTTAGAAGGGAAGCGCATACACATTCCTCTCCCCAGATACAGGAAAGGTGTTCTGAAAGTCCTTAGTCATCTCATTCCCATTAACTAAGTTTACTGAGTCCCCACATTTGTCACATGTTGATGCTAATTAAACTTAAACTCTAAACCGACAAGACATTAATGCGGTGGTGACACGTAAGCGTGGTTAGCGATCCCAGATGCATGAAGTCATGGACATGTGTGTTCAGCGCGCCGAATTCATTAGCAGAAGTGGCACAGAAGAGAGCGGGCCTGGAGAGCAGTTTACACAAAGCCGGGTGAGAGCAGTTCAACCAGCAACACCCCCAGGGACTCGCATTGGATGCGAGTGCAAGGTTTTACACTGCATGTTCTAAGAGCGTTTGCACACCCGTGCAGAAGCCTGGGTACCAAACCGAACAGATGACCCAAGAAGTGGAGTCCTTCTCGCTTTCAAAAATTACCTTATACTGACTTAATACACTAAACACTCATGTCGCATGCAATTCTTCAGGAGCGGGCGGCTGTTGGGCTAGGTAATGGCTAAATGCAATGGGCAGAGATGAGCTGGACACAAACTGCTCCATGTCAAAGCCAGTTTCAATTTTGGCTCCTGGACAGGCTTGTTCAGCTTTGAAGACAGGTGTCAGAAGAGGAACAAACAAGCAAAATAAACCTAGAAGAGGGACTGAACATTTTTGTACACATGGTGACCTTCAGCTGGAGTTGCAGTCGTGTCACTGTGAAAACAGAGGCTCTCCTGTGCTCTGATTCAGCCTGAGAGCACTGGCGTGCACTTGAGCTGAGAGGGCAAGTGGACTGAATCCAGCAAAGGGCCCCTGCTGTTGTACCTTCAACATGGCACTTAAGCTAACCGGCTTTGGCGAATATGCAGCGGAAATGAGAATAACTGCGCTCAGATAACCATTGAAGAGAATCACCCCCACGGAGGAGAGAAAAAGCATCAGATACAGGTTTGTTGAAGGCTTAAATTAGATCAGATTTATGAAGCTATTGGACACAAGGGAAAAGAGCAACATAGCTCAAAGGAAAAGACGGAATAAGACAAATAGCAAGGAAATGCTGCAAAAAAGCGATTAATCTCAGGAGGTAGTTTTAGAAGGCGACACAAAGAGTAAAGTAGAGGCGCAGCGTGACATAATTATCTCCACATAGCAGCCTTAACACGTTTGCTGTTATTGACACAATATGTCTTTCCTTGAAATTTGAGTGTAATAAAATCAATTCATTTAACTGAGCTACAGAAGCTATGACCAACGTCCAAAATGGGGATACTGACTGCCACCCTTTGTCTGTTGACTGGCGTGCAATATTTCTTAAACTAGTGAACCCTGGACCTCTAGTCCTATCGAACCCAGTTACAATCTCTGTAACACATTACCAATTCATATGACAGGTCTACATTTATCTTGAGAAAAATCTCTGCGCTTTAATAATAGCTAGCAGACACAGGATGAAGCATTGCCTTTATCCATAATGACATGGAACGAAAATGTTTAAGTTTGGTTTTGTTCCCACTTTGAAATCCACAAAAATGTTAACAGCAGCAAATATAGCGGAATATAGCTGATAGTCACAGTGAGTCTCCTTTTTGATGGGGGGGGGATTATTTTTTAAAGCATCTTTTAATGCAGGTTTTGAATCACTGCAGTTATTTCCATTTAATGTTTTCACGGAGAAAACCCTGAGAATCAACTTTTTTTTTGAGCTAAAATCCAACAACACCACATGCAGACTGCTGTAATTTCTGTTCAGTTAAAAATAAAGTTGAGAGCATCTGTTCTAAAAATGTTAGCGGCAGAAAGTGTGGTGAAAGATTTTCAAGTTTTTGTGTCTTATGTATTTTCACATAGTTCTGAAGGATGCTGGTTCACCTTGAATAACCTGTGAACGGATACATGAAGTAACAAAACTACATAAATATTCGGCATCTCTCCTCGTGAACTTGGGGTAAAAATAGCAGCCTGAGATGCTTTGTCCTATTTTAATGGTAAAATAAGCATAAGCAAGGCCAGTATAAATTGGAAAAATTACTATAGGTTATTTTATAGATACCGTGAGACCAAGCACAGCAGGCAGATGAGTTATTATGGACTCTTCCTTATGTATTGAAAGAAAGCGACATTATAACAGAAGTCCATCTATGTATAATCGCAACTCCGTTAAAGTCTGACAACTGGGGAATATAGATTCATGATGTATCATTAAAAATGAAATAAAAAAAAAAACAGGGAAGCAGGTCGCAATAAAGGTTAAAGATGTGAAATTTTTCAAACTTTTTAAACATGTCATTTTAAGGTTCATGGTATAAGAGTATGAGGTAAGCAGCAGAATAACAATTCTTAGGAACACCACAAGCAGGTCAGGTTAACGTAACTCTGAACTTCACAGGGACGGTGCTTCAAAACTAGGCTGTATCCACAATTAGCCCAGGAAAATGTAGATTATTAAAATACGTCCATCCATAATCATTACCTGCTGTATCTGGTCAGCACTGTCAGAATCGCTGGGCGCTGGCTATGAAACTACACCCCTAAATGGGATGCTCATTGCAGGGTGACCACAAACACACATACCTTTTCGCTTTAGGCAATTTCGAGTGGCTAAGCTGAAAAAGATGTCTTTGGACTGTGGGAGCACACAGCAGAGACCTACACAGGTACAGGGAGCCCATGCAAACCCCACGTAGACCGAGTCGGATTTGAACCTGTCCCTGACCTACTGAGGTGCTATGAGCTGGCAGTGTTACTGGCTGTGCCGCCCTTAGATGACTAAAACAAAGGCCTAAAGTACAATCGCAACGACATCAAACAGTGCGAACATTTCAACACTACCTTTTGTTCTTGCGTCGTCGTGTGGAAGGGCGTGGAACAGCCATGATTAAGGCTTATTCGCAAACAGGTGAGGGTACCGATGACACCAGCACCAGGTGACATTAATTATACCTGCCGGTGAGATGATTTCTCACCCGGTAGCACAGGAGAAAAGTTTCTTTCGAGGTCCCGGCCAATTACGGAGCGACAGGCAGGGACTTGAGAGAAGGTACTAATACTCCCGTTCGAGGAAGTCTCCAACATGGCCACCTGATTAACACACCCTGTTCTCCTTGAAAGAGCGCCCACATGTCAGCTTTGAGACGAGTCCTTTCTCATTACAGGACCAGGTCAGAATTGCATTCAAGGAACACATTTCCTTCCATTATCATCAATAGCCGGTCCAACAAAGCGCCGCGGTGATTCGGAGAGAAGCTGCCGAACGCAGAATGCACTGCAGGGTGGACTGTGGGAGGGGTGTCGATCTGTATGTCTTGTTTTTTTTTATTTAAATCCACGGAAACTGGAGCACCTGCGTGAAACCGATGTGAAAATAGGAAGATTATGCAAACTCCGTACAGACCGAGCTGCACCGAAATGCCACGGAGCTTTGAGGCACTGCCCAGTACCCGCTGTGCCAGTTTGGTTTCTACCTCTAAAACTAAATGGGAGGTCAGGGTTAGCGCTGGCAGAAGCACCTAGTTCTAACATCTAAGTAGAGAAGAAGGAGACAGCCATTTGCACAAGGAACCACTGAATGAACTCAGCACAGCATTGTGCAGAGCAAGGTGAGACTCCATGGTGGAAAAGAATGACTAAATGTGAATGTAGGAAACATCGTTTTAGATTAAATAGGCAGGGTGTTAAAATACAGGCCCACCTCAGTGTATACAGCAGTCCGCAAATGATAGATGAAGTGTTTTCTCCAGTGTTAAGGGAGGGGGAGGGGGGCATCATTACAGCACATTCGGAAAGGGACACATCTGTCATTGTTCTCAGCTGTAAGGACATGAGAAAAGTCCATGTAATGGATGGTCGCAAAGACTTGAATCTGAGCAGTGGCAGCACAAAGGCAGAATTAAAGCACAATGCAGTAACAAGGAGCAAAGAGGGACAGTGAGAGAGAAATAAATAATACTAAGTAGTGGGGATTACGCTCCTCAGGAGACGGTGTTTGCCATTCCGAATAGTCTGCTGATATGTTACCACTGTCGATAAAAATGAACTCCTGCATTCATTTGGTCTCTGTGTTGCTTTGTTAATACCATCTGAAGCTCACACCTGGGATATATTAATTTATAGCAGATTTTTTATTATTGTCAGCCCTCTCATTTTTAAACTGCAGTGCTTCCCCATTATACTCAGTAGGTGGCATGCTGTCTATTATATCACTTTTCATACCAGGAATTCGTTTCCCTTGTTCGAACATAATAGCCATCACGCCGAAATACCTGTGATGAAGGTGCCCTTAACACTAAATCTATACATGGTACAAGATCCTGTCCATGGTGACCCAAAATGTTCAGCCAAATGTTTTATTTGAATCAGCTTTAGCATTTCATTTTAACAAACTCCTAATTTATTCATATTTTTACGTATCAAATGAAGGAAACACACCAGAAATTTAAAAAAAAAAAAAAACTGCACGAATCCAAACACTCAAGAATTACTTTCAACACAAGGACTAGAGTCTGTCCGTGGTCCACATTGGTGGAATGGGGTGGATTTTGAAACAGCTGTACAGGGGAAATGAACACAATTAAAGACCTCGCTTGAAAGCTGACTTATGACTGTGATTTTCCTCACTCAATAACATCTTTAATTTTGCTTAACTTTAACCCAAGGCGAAAAAATAATAAAACTGAACAGGGAAACAGTGTGAGATTGATTGTTGACAAAGCAGTTTTCATTAGCTAGACACAGATGGTGTCGATTTTGGTTCAATTAATTTAATATGAATCCTGGGCCTGTTTCTAGAAAAAAAAAAAAAAAAAAAAACTAACCGGTGACCTAGAGTAACTGAGCCTTTTAAAGTATGCATAGTGAGAATAAATGTAATTGTAATAATACAATCTTTGTCACTAAGCAGTCATGGAACAGTAACTGAGGATATACGAAGTCAAAAAGTAGAGTTAATGTAGTTATGAGCGTTATAAACAATTTTATAAACTTAATGGCTTTAATTATATTTCATTAGTTAGTTCAATTACTCACTGAAGTTAAACAGATTTTTTCATTTGCAGACAATACAATACAATACAGCAGGGTGGACCTTTAAAAAATCTGGGCATGTTTTAATATGGCAACCTGGTGCTGCCCAGGTCAAAAAAATGCAGCAGTGGGAAAGTGAAAAGGAAACACACGTTATATTATTACCAAACTATTTTTGCACTAAATTGGTTGTATTTAGTACATAAGGATTTTAGTGTTGTTGGAAAGGCGAATGCCACAGAGAGTGATGGGGATGCCGGATGTGGTCAAGTGGAAAGGAAGAGAAACAAAATACGTTCTGCCAAAATTTACCCTTACAACACTTTTGTGTGCGGTGCCGTGTGTGTGACGGGTATCAATTCTTATTTTGTACATTTTCATTTGCTCGCATGTAACAGCTACTGGCTCCTGTGATAGAACATGCAGATGGGACTGACAGCAAAGGGTCTGACCGTAGTAACATGTATACAGTAAATGAGAAATTATATATCGCCAAACTTTGTTACCTTTTCTACCTTTATGTGTGTGTGTGTGTGTGTGTGTGTGTGTGTATGTACATGGCATGTGCCGTCAGTAATAAATTATATATTGGTAAACTGTATTATCTTAAAATTTGTGTGTGCTTGAGTGAGAAAGTACGTCTGCATGTGTTTGTAAACCATGAGGCGGCTGTGCTCCTACGTGTGTGAGAAAGTGCATCTGTATGTGTGTGTGGAGTAAGAAAATCCTTCAGTATCATGTATGTCAGTGTACGCGTGTACTGAGAAATTCTGTCAGCTTCTTTGCCTACGCTCAGTGTGTGACATTACTACATTACTATGTGCTACATTTAACGTCACTATTCCCCCTTCTCCAAGCCTTGTCAGACACCGAATTTTACATTTTAAAACAACAAGTAGCTCTTTTGGACTTTCATGAACCTGACTTTACAAAATGGCCTCTAAACTTGAGCATCGGTGTCCACAGCCATGTTCTGGTCTAAAGTGTAAAATATTAAGTGGCAAACATGAACAACTGTTAAATTCATTGACATAACTTTGGATTTGGAAACACTAGAGAATATCAAAAACCACATGCAGTTATATGACCCCCTGTTATGTATATAGCAGACCTGGTCATGCGATAAGAGTATTCTAACCCTGTTCTCAGAAAAAAATGTGGTTGATGCTGAATGTGGACTCAGGTCTGAATCCCCCCCCCCTTGCAATGATGCCACTAAACAGGTTCTTAACTTGAATTGCTTCCATAAAAATTACCCAGCTGTACAAATGGGTAAAACTCAGACACGTTTTCTGTCCTCTGGTGGCCCCTGGCTGCAGTGGTCACCACAGTACTCCTCTTGTTGCCTGGTGAGTTGAGGATTTGGCAGAGAGCTTCTCAATGGGGTCCAGCAAGCTTTGTTAATAAGCACAAAGGGGTGGGGTCACATGCTGATATGATGGGTATGATGTCTGTAGATATCTCGGAGAAGCAGGCCTCAGTTTGAAAATGCCTAACCCTGCAAATCTCCAACCAGTGACATGTTTAGCTTTTGCGCATCATGCCAAAGGCCTATTTGACTGAGGATCTACACACTAAGCTATGAAGATCCACCCTGCACCCCTCTTTCCTACACACTTTCATCCTTCCCACACGTCATTCACCCTTCTTGTTTTGCTCTGCTGCACCACTTTTCAACATCACTTTATCCCCTGTTAACAGGCACTATTACACTGTCCTCAGTAACGTAAAACTCTGTAGGACTGCAGATAAGTCTCAGGCAGAGAATGCAGTGAGCTGAACTGACAGTCCTAGAGGTTCACGTACTTTTTAAGACAAAGACATTTAATGTTGGATCGTTTCGATCAATAAATGAATGAATGAGAAAGTAGAACATTTTATGTGCTACTTGTCTCGTCGTTCCCTTTGTATCTCTTTTATAGGACACTAATGGAGATCTGATCACATTTTAGGTTAAATTTAACCAGAAAAGTGAAATTCTCAAGGGTTCACAAACTTCCTAGCACCTCGGTACCAATGCACTGGTCTATACTGTATATGCCTCAAGCGTGAGGTTTGATGTTAGACAGAGGATAGGCTACTGTGGAAAGGGCATTTCAGGACATCCACCAAGGCTATCAGATTTTGACCTCCAGTGACTGCCATTGTTAAGCTCTGAAAATTGATTCTAAACTTGATGAGGGAATCGCATCTGTTGCAAGCAGCTTCCCTGACCCAACAAAGCAAATATCCATCAGACTCCACATCATTCAGTCGAGGTGAAGATCCCACTTGGCGATAAACACAGAACCACACAAAAACACACGCAGCCACACGTGTTGCCCTTGATTTATGCGCATATAGTACTATACGCACAAATTCCCTTATCGAGCCCTTTTACACACACACACACACACACACACACACATATACATTTTTGCCCTCTCATTTTCTGCTGTAAAGCCCAGAGGAAATAAAAAAAAAACTAATTATCTCTGAATAATACTCACAAGCTCAGCTGAAACACAATGATCTCCGAGAAACTGCACATATAATATATCGATCTTTATGTGGGCAAAGCTTAGCAGTTCTTCTAAATAAAGGCTGCGTGGGTAGTTTCCGCCAACCCTTGACCGTGGCCTACTCAAAATGTACACCAGAGCGTGTGCGTGCGCACACACGCACACACACACACACACACACACACACACACACACACAATCCTAACATGGTCTTGAAATTCCTCAGGTTTCCTCTTTGTGCCAGATTTGGACAAGCAAATTATACTGTATCTATTAAAAGTGCAGTTAGCGCTTACCATCACTCTGCACTCTTCATATGCTAATAAGTGTACATTAGAGGCGGCACAGGGAATGCCTTTCCTAATGGGCAGAGATATGCGGCAGTGATGGAGGCTCGTGAATTGCTAAGTAGAGCATGAAAAAAACTGAAAAAGAGGGTTATTGTACAACAACAACAAAAGCATAATAGTGACTGGCAGCCTTGCAGAATCAATGCATCATCATGGGTGTACACACTTTAAATTTGCATGGAGAGACATATACAGTTCATTTCAAATGGTGACCCTTCCCTTTGCTCCTTGTGGCTCTGAGGCCAGCAGGCTGTGCGTACAGTATTCATCTCCCCGGTCAGCATGAGCGCTATGTGTAAACTCCCGTTGTCAGACGGGAATGATGACAACATGGACGATACATTGTGAACCATTCAGTAATGTATGCATTAAAGGGATATCACTGCTGTATATGAATCAAACAACAGCAGTATGTACATATGGTCATTTTACCCTCCCCTATTATCTGCCTCCATTTCAGGACAACGATATTTGACATGCATGTGCAAAAGATACAACGCATTGGCAGATACAAAGCATAAGAATGATCTACACATTCACCGCGCTCATGCTAATTTGTTCCGTGCAGTGCAAACCATGCTGTACACCTGCTACCTGTGTAAAAGGAGGCACCTGTGCTTCTAATGTGGACACGGAAGGAGTAACTGGTGATGCAGGCCTGACACCAGTTACTTCTGGCTACACTGGAATGCCTTCTTACACAGTAAGGAACAGGGCTCTAAGTGGCCTGCTGAGATGGACTGTCTCTGTCCCAGCCACATGTAAATAAAGATAAATTCCTCCAGAACAGCAGCTTGATGCTGGCACAGGAACCTGATCCTCCTACTCGCCATGCATCTCTAATATCTCACTCATCAAAGATGACAAAAATGAGCTGCTGCGTGGCCTCGAATTTGTGCAATATCTTCTGTGTGTGTGTGTGTGTGTGTGTGTGTGTGTGTGTGAATGTGCACTGACGCATGGCCATGTGTGCAAATGCAGTACCAGAGGACTCAGTAAAGTCTGTAGATATGCACATCTACAGTATGTGATTATTTTTATACATATATGCATTTATGTATATGCGTCTTTGCCCTAATGCATGCGCTTGATCATTTGCAAGTGTGTTTTTGAGTGTGTTCCTATTCTTCGCAACAGTTGGGGCCAGTAAATGAAACAATTATGTCCTGTACAAGGGAGGAGCAGGTGGTGTCATAATCTGCATTATTATATTCATTCCCGACACCTGTGAGGTTTGTCTGCCTCTAGCGATGGCGTTGCAGATGAGATTCAACCTCCTGGCATTTGTGTAAATGTCTAACTTGAGATTAGCATGTGTATTATTTCTTCGTGCGGGGCAGAGTAAGGATTTAAGAGAGAATCTCAGCCAGTTTGGACGTCAAAGAAGCCGCATTTCTCCCGTTTCCAGGGGCTTACAGGGGAACGAAAGTGTGCGAATGAACAAAGGCAAACGCCAGTGTCCGTCCGATGGAGCGGTCTTGCGCTTCAGCTCCTGGAAAACCACCACAGGATTTTTGCAACTAGCATACTGTAAAGAAATGCTCCACATTTTGCGAATAAACAAAGTAAAACAAAACAAACAAAACGTTGCGCAGACCACTGATTCTCAAGCCTGGGTTGCTAGTCTTTGTTGCCAGGTGTCCTCTTCGGTAGTTTCAATTCGACACACTCTTCAGCCCAGTAAAACTGATTTTGTGCCGTTCTCTGAAATTACAATTGCTTTTTGTGGCAGAAAATTACAGTATGTTTGCCTACACCGTAATTAGATAATTCCTTACGTTCAGTAAAGCCAAAATAAATAAGCATAGAAATTAATTTGTTTGTTTCCTTGGTGTTAGGAGACTTAAAATTGCATAATAGAAATAATGAGCAACATTCTGATCAGTGTAGTGTTTTAGGAAATGGAGCGGTCCCATCACGGAGCCAATTACTTCGAAATACTTTCATGGAACATGCGGCTATATAAATGGGGGAAATACTTTAAATAGCGCTGGATATAGGCATTAATGGAAGCCATAATTCAATTTCGACCACGGTTTTTCATTTTGACGTTGCCCGCTTAAAACGATGCTAAAAAAAAATCACTGCCGACACTTTTGCAGGTAGATACACGAATGCGGTTAAATACAATTAAATTCGGTTTCATTAAGTTGTTAGCTAATTGTGTTTAACATTGTTTGAATTTTGCAAAGAATTCAATCAGCAACTCAGTCAAGCATAATTGATTAAGAGCTCAGCTGGAACAAAAACCCACATACTGGGGTTCTGCCAAAACCGTGGCTGAGAACCACTAGTGTACACTATGTTTTTGGGTACTTGTCTATTCCACTGCCCTGTGCTTGTATGGTGAACTTCAGTGGGATCAGTTATTGGTGAGTCACTGGCACGAGGGGGTTGATGTGATTTTTTTTTTTTTTTTTATTGTCCAGTTTATGGTTCACAAATTCAAGCGAAAAAATAAAAATAAGCAAAAAAAACATTTGTTGTTGCTGCTCACCACCTTCGACACAACAGACCGAAGAGTCACCGCAGCAGCAATCCATCCCCTGGCTGCTCGTGCATGATTACGAATGCAAAGTAAATTTTAGGTAAGATTTGAACTGCTGCAGAGGGAATGAGAGAAGGAAAACGGGAACGCATTCCTTCAGACATTTGATAGTGGTGCCAGAGCCTCTTTTTTTTTTTTTTTTTTTTTTTTT
>UFQX01000331.1:0-17441 GCA_900497675.1 Arapaima gigas | reverse complement strand
TTTTTAACAAATGTGTGTTGTCAGTGCTTTGAAAATAAATTGAATTAGATTACATTTATTGATACTCTAGCCCGAGGAAATTCATTCAGCAAGAAAGCTGACAAATTCGCAAGAGCCAACTGGATTAATAACACAGAGGAAAAGCCAATGGGAGAACTAGCACACATCTGGTCCGAGATGATTTTATTGAAACAAAAAACTGTTTCCCTCTCTTTTTAAATGTAATAAATGTGACTTTGGGTCGTTGTGAATACGGCTGCTTGAGAAAGCGAATTTACTACTGTACGTGCTGCCTGTGACGTGAGAGTGCTGTGGGGAAATAGAACTGCACATTTTAAGATTTTAAAAACAGAGACAAACACGAGTGCGAATAAAACTGTTCCGTTATTTTAGTACTGGACGGCAAAGGTGGTGGCATCATTAGGGACTTCGCGGCGGCTTGGTTCTGCTCACAAAAATGAGGGGAAGGGCACTTGTTTTTCTCACATTAGCTAAATCCTATTTGGCTGAAATCATCAGCTGGGCGTGTATTAAATGTAGACTTAGTTAAACATGCAGTGTTTCAATAAAGTTCACGCTTTTAAACGAAAAAGAAAATCACAAAGCATGTTAATGAGAATTAGACTAATTCGACGTCTAATTCTATGTAGTGACAGACAAATGCGTTGCAGCAAGAGTCTGATTTTGGTAGCTCTGCAGTGAGTCCACAGACCAGATATGGATGTACGCAGCCATTACACGGCGATATACGCCTCTGCCTACTCGATACGACACATCTCTTACATTAGTCCCTATATGGACTCTTTTGACCCACCTCAATCAGGTGCCATTGTTCAGAATCGCACCATTAACTGCAAGTTCCAGGTCTGCCCGAAAACAACATTTCCACGTACAAATCCGATCACCATAGCAAAGCCATCTCAAATGTGTCAGCAACAGTCCATGCCTATTACGGCTAGTCCTGTGCAGGTCACTAAAGACAAGAAAATCTGAAATAAGTTACCAGAGAACCCAATGAAATTGAATGCGTTCTTGCGCAGAACTCATAAAATATCCAAATTAATTTATTCTAATGTATATTTTTCACCGTTCATTGTGGAAGATGAGGTAATTAAATTTAATAGGCTTTGAAGGCAAACAAAGTGAACCTGACCCTTTTGTTCACACCACAGCAACAAGGAAAATTACAAACTTTTCTATGCATAATCTTTGACAGCAGTCAACAGAGCAGGTTCATTTTCTAATATCGGACTTCAGCTGTGTCTCCCCTCCTGTTGGATTGTAACACGGAGACATGTTTTATGCAAAATTTAATTTAGGGAAACTGCATACTATCTAGGTGCTTGAGATTAGCATAGAGTTTTGCAGACTTCATCCGGTGATCCTTGCAGCTAATTGTATATGACAAACCAAACACTTACAGCACTGCAAGGAGTCATATTACTTTTCTTATTTGTATACACAGTTATGTGGCTTGAATTTCTCATTACCAAAAATTTAAGTCTTGCTCTGTACCACATATATTCCCTTACTCCCCGCACCTGCTTTCACCTGTCATATCGACTTAGCGTTGTACCTGGAAGAGAATAGCAATGTGCTGATATAATCAACCCTTCCATAATGGTAAGTTTTCACCCCCAGAAGTCTTCCATATATTGTGTATAACAAAGTTTGTACCTATTTCCTGTCAAATATTCAGAAGTTTAATTTTTTATCCAAAATCAAAACGTAGGCAAAAGCATAGATGCTTATTAGTTTATCGTTGTTGTGAAAACTTTAAAAGGAACTTCTAATCTTATTATATATATATATATATATATATATATATATATATATATATATATATAAAAATCTTATCTCATTTCAGATATTTTCACTATGNAACGTAGGCAAAAGCATAGATGCTTATTAGTTTATCGTTGTTGTGAAAACTTTAAAAGGAACTTCTAATCATATATATATATATATATATATATATATATATAAAAATCTTATCTCATTTCAGATATTTTCACTATGGGAAAATGACTAGATTTACCCTGTATTTTACCATGCAAAACACAGTACAGGAATTTGCATGGAATTCATAATTTTCCTAGATGGAATGAAGAGAAGCTCCTGCTTTTGTTTGCATCGATAATGGCACAACTGAGGTGTCTAAATTTAGGGGTATTTATATATTTATGTTTTTGGTTAAAACGCCAATTGTAATTACCTGCCCCAGGTTGCAGAATGAATAATAAGAAAAACGTCAAGGGGATAAAGAAGAAGTGCACAGAAGAACGTGACTGGTTGCCAAAATTGGCATTTAACAAAATCTGGAACAGTTTTAAGAGGATAATAAATCATAATCAGTACAAATAGCACATTTGACCTTTGAACTTTATCTGTAGCAGTAGCTGACACTTTAAAAGACAGCTGGATTTGTAATGTCCCCTCACAGCAACATTTTCCATGGTGGACGCATCGTGAGTCTAATAAACAAATTGTTTGCAATGTTGAAAGAAAACAGGTTAACAGAATGTATGTCTGTGCACGAAACAGTATTGCATTGTCATGGATGTTTATGCCCAGGATGGAAAGGCAGCCATTTGGCATCAGACACCCAGAGGTTTTTTTTTTTCCCTGTACCATCCTTGGGAGTGTTTTTGTTTTCCTTTCTTCTGCTGCCATCTGGCATACAGAAAATATGCAAAAATAAATTGAATTGAGCAGAGTTGTGAGAAAGAACATTTCCAGTAGACACTAGGCATATGCCACAAAACAGCACGGCACATCTGACAGATAATATATGTGGCACAGCGCAGGCTTCATATAACTAAATGTCTTCAAGCCCTGGTCTAAGGAAAGATTAGCTCAGAAGACTGGTATGCTCCCAACATCCAGGGGGTTGGCTTTTGGTTTGGTTATGTTGGTTTGCCTGCTTTTAACTTCATTATCATAGAACTGGAGTGTTTGCTCACAATGACTAATATCCTATGAAGTCAGTACAACAAGGACTGTATTTTTGATGCACAGTCAACAAAGAGGAAAACATGGTGCTGTTGGGAGCACTTGGTCATAAAGGAAATTTGATTGCTACACAGCTGAGTTGTGTGACCCTAAATCTATAAAGACTTCAGTTTTCCAAGATAGGTTCTTAAGGTCAGCCTTGAATATTTAACCAATATTTTTTAGTAAAAAGTGCTGAAGACAATTTGATCAAATACATTCCTGCAACGAAGTTAATGTTCCTATTCTGAAAAGGCCAGGTCGTCGCATGAAACCGCCTGAATAATCTTCTTTGGTACAGAGCAAAAAATGGCCAAACAAATAATAACAGCCCATCCTTTCAAATAAGATCTATAATAAATTAATGTCCAATAACAGCAAACTGCAAATAGACCAGGAACCTCAAAACAACGAACTCACGATATATTTATGTGTGAGTTTATAACAATTACTTTCAATGTGAAACAGGTGGCAAAAGAGAACCTAGTGGTCACAGCACTGAATATAGAGTCACTGCGACCTTCAACACGTACAACACAAAACGCAGAAGCACAACCTGCTCGGCTGCTTCATACCTGTAACCGTCAGTTCTGTTGTTCTCCGCACCATAAATGCCCCAAATTGTAATTCACACGTGTAATTTCCAATATCGTCTTCGCTCACTTCTCGGATGGAGAGAGTGTCCTTTCTTCTCTCAATACTCTGCCTCCACTGCTTCGGCTTGCATTCCTTTGACACAAAGCAAAGAAATAGAGTTGGAAAGACATGGAACGCTGATTTTTTAATTTCAAAATTACACTGAATTCTGTAGCTGTACAGATATTCACATGTGCAATAAATCTCAATGTGTGACAACAAGCTGTAATGCTGCAAAATGTCATGAACTACAGTTGTAAAATTTGACCCTGCCATGGACTGGCGTCCCATCCAGGGGTTGTTAGATAGCCTGCTGCCCTATAATTCTGAGATAGGCTCTGGAGTGCTGTGACCCTGACCAGGATAAATCAGTTAATAGTAATAATCCCTGGATAGATACAGTTGTAATGTGATGCTTTTCTTCTAAACAGGGTTTTTTATTAGGTAGCTTATGAAGTTCACGGAGTTGGAAACAGGCAGTATTTAGATGCTGCCTCCCACTATAGTCCTGGCTCACTCTTGATATAGACTGGAGCTCTGTAAGGTTCGGTTCCACCTGTGCCCCCGGTTGCAGGATTCAATAAGCTCGAGGACCTCAGCCATTATCCCTTTTTTAATTTAATTCACCAAGAAAGAGGAGAACAACTGTGGCCATCTAATCCCAGACTGATCTACTTTAGATGAGTTGCCCTGGGCTCCTACCACCTCCCTCCTTTAACCACTGCATGCTTGTCAGGGACTGGGTTTCAGATTGCAACGCTGTGTGGGCAAAGGCATAAGGTTTGAGGGAAACTGGGGAATTTCGTATGGATGATGCACTCAAAGAGGCAGTAAAACTTTTTTGAGGTTTTTGAAGAGCAACACAATCTTTCTAACTTCGGTTTGTGTCTCCTGCGGGGAATTAGTCTAACTCTAAATGATCATGCTATACCTTAAATACCTTAAAGCTGATGCACTGCTGCATGAGTAATTCTGTAGGGAATTACATATTCAATCTACGCATATAAAATAAAAATACTGCAATGTATTTTTCGATGATCACATTCAGTGCATTAAGCTTAAACTTATACGTCAAAGTTTTATGCATTGCAAACTGGACGGAGCAACACCTCTGACTTTTAAAAATGAACTCATTAGCAGATACTATAAACGTGTACGAAAGCCAACATTTGAAGACAAATGGTCCTCAAGAGAAGGTTCTTCATGCTTTTGGTGAATCGTCGAAGCGGTGCGCTTAAGCAGAGATGAGACGTGCTAGGTAAAGGGATTTTTCAAAGCCTTTGCGTGACTGCAGTGATGGGGATAAAACAAGGACGATGACCCTATAGTAAAGGTGATGGCAGTGGCAGGGGTCTCTTACCTTGTACCAGACGATCCCTGGATCCTTCCCAGGCTGCACATAATCTTCAATGTCAGGGCAAGTGATGTCTTTGCTTTTACTCAACTCTGCCTTCTCCAGGTACCTCATCTTTGAATTGTAGCAGAGATCAGTGTCATTTTCTGCCACAGTTAGGGACATGGACACCTTCATGCAGTATGTGGAATTCCTGCAAGAGCCAAATAAAACGGTGAGGTTAGAGGTCAGTGAGGTTTGCTGATGAGGTGACACAAGCGCTGTACACCACTGTGGTAATGTGCCAAGGGCATACAGTCACACCACAATCGGAGGACCCTGCAGACATCTGAAGGTGTGAAAGCAATGCTGAAGAGTTTATGCACTGTAAATAGTATTTAAACTATTTATTGTCCCATTATATACAAAACAATAATTCATGGCAGTGGTGCAGTGACTGTTATAAGTAAAATGTGAGCCCAGTACCAGCAAGCAATGCACACAAAAAGACAAACGCTGCTATGTAAATAAAATAACTACCAATTAACTAAGTATGAAAAAGAACTGAGGCCGAGATCGGTACTCTCTTGACAGCTTATGTGTAATGACACAGCTTCTGTTTACTATAAATATGAGGAAACTGTCGCCAACTTCACTCAAATACAGCCTCTTCTAAGTGGCATTTAATGTATCTCTTACCTGCTCTTAAAATTGGCATTATGCAAGCATTTCAATTTTTTTGTGGATCTATTTCTTCAAAAAAACGAATTCATACACACTAAATTCACATTTTCTCCCCAGATTATAGGTCTAACCATGTGTAGACTAAAAAAATGTATACATAATCGTGTTTTTGTCACTGGGAGGGGAGGACTCTGGGAATCCAGCCACTGTCAACACAATGCGCCTCTCATTTTGCGAGGCAGAGGCGCTGAAAGGGTTAAAATTGTTTTTAGTCCAGTGTGAGCAAAAGTGAGCTGTTACCATGTGAACAACAACCATTCTGCCTGCATGTCTATTCACATACTTCTATAGCGCGAATGCGCACGGATTTATTTATTTATTTGTTTTTCTCACTACGATGCTTTTATCCAAAGTGACTTTGTCCATATACAGATGGATATTATACTACCGTTATTCAGCTTTAGTACTTTGCTGAAGGGCACTATAGTTAGATGCCTGCTGGGATTTTTACCATCATTGTTAACCACCATTCCAGCCTCTGGCCTTCAGTCCCGAGATGTAATGAAGCAGCACCTGTTGTTTTGTATCTACAGACTTGGCATTGGAAAGGGCATGTGCTACAAATTCAATGGGGATTTTTACCACTGTTTGCAATAAAATGACTAATCAAATTAGGAAACAGTAACGTGACCAATAATGCTATGGTATGTGTGTGGCATACGTTTCACAGCTCAGTACTGTTTGTGTCACTGTTGACACTTTCCACAGTATATTAATTGATGACATATTTAGCTGTGTAAATAAGTTTTTATTTCTAAATGGGTCAACAAATCAACTTTCCATATTTTTGTATTAATATCAATTTGAAATTGCTTGAGTTATCAATTCTGTATTTAAGCAGATAGTGTAATACGGGTGTTTTATAGATTTTCACGCACCCATCCATCACACACAGAACCAGGTGGGAAACTACACCCTGGATGAGACGCCAGTCCGTCCCACGGGAACGGCACAGGAACACACTATGGCCAATTTAAAGTGACTAATTAAGCTGAAACACACGGCTTTGGACTGTGAGAGGAAACAGGAGCACCTGGGCGTACCCCGTGCAGAAACTGGGAGTGTGTCAGTGTCTCAGAAAACATAACTGATACAGGATACCATTATACACTTTAGATCAAGAAACGTAATGACATAAGCACCCTAAACACCCCTTTTTACAAAAAAAGAAGTCATATAAGTATTTTGAGTGTAAGTGAGGGTAAGTATTTTGTTAGTCACTACACTTAAAGCTTCTCATTTAGTAGTAACAAAAATAAAATAATATATGGTTACCGTGCTGATCGAGGCGAAGCAAACTGTCAGAAAACATTGTTGTGCATAATTCCATTGTTAAGTTTAATTGAGAGTAAAAGGGGTACAATCGTAACAATTCCGTATTAATGGAACTGCTTATTATGTTGAAATGAATGCTTATTGTATGCCGATTTTAAGCCGCTCTACTTAGGAGTGTGCGGTATGTAAATGAATAGAACATAATAATAACGTATTTGTAGAACCTTGACCACTACGGATACAACAATGGATTAAAGCAAGACAAATGTGACATACTGAAGAGATGTTTCGACAAACAATACGGTATTTATAACCTGACGTCTCCACTTAACCAAACCCTTCTTGTTGGGCAGACCGCTGAAAACAGAGGTGCCTTGTTTCTCCTCATACATCCAGCAGCGCATGAGAACAGAATGGATGGGAGAGATGAGCTCAGTTATCGCCAACTATCCACCAAAGCCTGGAGCCACGAGAAGACACAGTAGATAACCCGTTGAGCAGTGAGGAGAAGAACAGAGGTAAAGAGGCTATTCCAGCTAAAACTGATCGAACCTTTTGCCTACATAGTGCTAGTTTGCCAGAAAAAAAACTGCAAAGTTCTGCAAAATGAGAACCCCTGGATGTAAAAAAGGCAAACAAAATTCCTTAAAATAGCTGACAATTATGTTTCTGGGAAAATTTTAAAAATGAACTTTTACATACATTATGTACTTAGTCGCACAGTTGTGTATTAATGGGTTTTAAAACCAATTTTGATGGTTGACAAATCTTATTAGCACTGCTTAAACTGCCTTTGCAACTGATTAAAAACTCTAAAATCTGTCAGATTAGTCAGCCTCAACAAACAAATACTACAAAAACAAAATCCGATTGCAACATTTTCCTCCTAGACTTAGGCTGCCGGATCTGCTCGCCACTGTACTGTGTTACCTTGAGTTATTTTTTAGAACAGCGTGAGCAAATTATTAACATCTTTGAATTAGCAAATGTTTGCATTAAACCTCCAGAAAGTTTGACCGCACTTTAAAAGGTATCAGAACCGAGGACTGGACGCAGTTTGTGGAAGGCCCTGTTTGGAAGTAGTATGGTAAACCTGGTTTAGAGAATGAAGAAGTTCAATGAATAAGAAGCATATGCCTGGCGCAACATAATCTTTGTAGTTAGACGTTGAATTGTGGAAAACAACCCAGCCACAAATCACAACCAAAATGTCCTACTAAAAGCTCATAGTGACAGAGCAGTTGATTCGAACTAAACAGACTGGTGGGCAGCACACCAACCAAGGGTGAGTTTAGGAAATGTGTATGCAAATGTGACATGATGCACAGATTATAGAAGACAGCTTCCATCCGATGAACACCTGTGCAAATGAGATCCCTTGAGTCATGCCACTTCTAAATATTCTGGGCAGAGGAGATAAGCAATCCTTCAGGGTTTTTTGATTGTTTCAGTTACACTTGACAGGTCAACACTTCTTTGTGCTATCCAATACCACGGTTACGCTTTCCAAAACAACACATTGGATACCTGTTGGGGGGGGGGGGGGGGGGCAAATAAGGGGAAGCTTGTCCAAAGAGAACAAAGGGCCATAGAGAGCATGAGCTGATGTGTGTAGCTTCTCGTGGTGGTTTTAGGACCCACTGTAGCTGTGAAAGTACTACTGTTTTAGTTTGGCCCATGATATCTTTGCTATGTTTTAAAAATGGCCACAGTCAGGATTTAAGTTTGCAGGTTCATCCTCCTGTGTAAT
Organism: Arapaima gigas; assembly: GCA_900497675.1. Classification (NCBI taxonomy): domain Eukaryota; kingdom Metazoa; phylum Chordata; class Actinopteri; order Osteoglossiformes; family Osteoglossidae; genus Arapaima; species Arapaima gigas. The sequence goes on along the minus strand of UFQX01000331.1, from coordinate 8,712 downwards.
GTAAGTCATAAGCAGTACAGAAATTGTAATATAGCAGGTATCAGTAGAAAATGCTTTGGAAAAGATGTGATATTAATTCTCTGGATTTGGAGTTCACACACAATGTGGGGCTACATGTAAAAGAACATGTGAAAATGTGTAAATATGCTTGTTTATTCAAATAAATTTCATGGAAATTCATATACGTAATTCTAAACTCATAATCAGCTTATGCTCCTCACGTGGATTCGTATTTAACATTGCAGGACGGTGCTTTAGAGAGTTTCCTATAATATTTTGGCTGCATTGTGTTATTCCTACACATGTGAAAAGTCTTGTGAGAAATTTCACGGCACAGCCAACCCTGCGTCAACTCCGTTACAGACAGGAAGAAAGTAATGGGAGTCTTTTGTCAAGATGGAACTGCAATATTAATGACACTGTGGAGATATGTCTTTCTCAACTGGACAGAAAGTCTCGTGTGATATTATGACATGTCATACGTCTAACCCAGCAAGATTTCAAAAGAATGAAAAAAAAATAGACAGTTTTGATGTAAAGCCCGAGGGATGATGGAGAGTATCCACTCATTACAGGAAATGTGCTGCTGCAAACACAACTATTATTTCCTGGGCGCTGCAGAATATGAAGAAGGCTGAAATATATATAGAAGAGTTGCTCACACTGTGGACTACTGTGATGCTTCCAATCCCTTCAAGGTCAAACGGTAAAATCCTCTTACTGGTTAAGCACAAAACGCATCTCTTTTCCATCCATATTTTGCACATATATGCAATTAGAGAGCAGACATAGCGTGTCTCACTTTCCAGCTACTTGGAGAACTCAGAGTCTTAGACATCTGCACACAAAAGTAGAGCAAAGTTGCATGCACTCTTGCATCTGTTTGTGAAATACCGGTCACAAACAAAGCCGGCCGTAATCGGTGTGGAGAAAACAGGAAACAACGGATGTAAAGCTCGCACTTGGAAACAGCGAAACAAAGCACAGACATATTTGGATGACTTTTGCATGGCAGAAGGAGGATGTCGGAGCTGATCTGGGACTTTGACAAAATAATAGGACACGTTTGAAAAGCGCAGCTGTTTGGTAAGAACAATGCTAAGCAACCTGCGCTTCCAATTAACTTTGGACTGTTGAAAAAACACGTAAAACGTATGCAAATACAAAAAAGTAAGAAAAAGAAGAAGACCGCATCCACAACACTGTTCTATAGGTTCGATACAGCGTCTACAAAACAGACTTCAGAAATTTTACTTAAATCATATTAAGGTTTTTCGTCCGACAAAAGGCTGGTGTCAGTTCTGCTCTCTTAACACAGCTTCCTTGATATTTTACAATTCATAAGGGAAGCACACTCCAAATAGGATATGACACAACAACAAACATCATATCTATCACAATTTGTTCTCTTTGTCTTGACAGACAACTGTGACATTGCGTATTGTTTTTCCCAATCCCAAGCCCTGCAATTCACTATAGATTAACCAGCGAGTATCTTTGCACAATTAAGCCTTTAAAGTGCATTTAATTAAAATTTTTCCAAATTTCTACACAGCTGAGCATCACGCAATTTGTCCTTTGGGTCTATAGAAGGATAAAAAATATAGGGACCCATTTCCAGAGAAATCTAAAACAAACTATTAGCAAAAAAATTCAATCAACCATAATGCAGTACAACAGTGTCTGTTTCTAAAGGCGTGAGGTGAACCCAACATTATAAACATGCACAGTCATACAAAAAAGTAAAATATTGTGTGTGTGATGTTATCAGATAAAAGTGTGGACTTCCGTAATAATGAATAAAGGTTCCAAAAGAGCATTATAGCTGTAACATGCATATAAAGGCTATAATCGAATAACTTCACACATCTAGTTCCAGACCGGGTTCTTAAAGGGACAAAGACATCATAATATTGGTCTCTTTATTGAATTCTTTGGTTTGTCCAACAAGTAATAAGGGTAACTTTCTTCTGGGTTTTTACTGTCAGGATAATTCCTCTGTTGGGAATGTGTTGGAAAAACACATACAGTTAAGTTGACCCTTTGATAGGACAGTCAACCTCAACAACAGGCCACTTTTAGAAGATTATTCTTATATCCATATTATCTACTCAAATCATGACAAACATGCTTCCTAGTGCACATGCATACAGTGGATATAAAGATCTCTGGTGGATGTACAACAAATGCTTATAAATTATGCAAGGCAGGTCAATGAAAAAAACTTATTGGGGTGAAATACTGCCCAAGACCTGGACGTTTATGCCTTTTACTGAAAAGGAGGAAACATTCAGATCCTATTGCAAAAACAAACCCCAGTTAAAGTACTGACCGAATGCAGAACGTATGCAATATTTATGAAAGTTTCAGCTTAGTGATATCTTTCTGAGGCATGACCAGGTAGATATCTTCATCCCATATCTTCTAGTCTTTCATTTAAAATAGTTTCAACATGACATGGAACTTTACCAAACCAACTTGTAGAAAGAAGTTCCTCAGGAGTCTGGCTTGCTTGCAGCACAATGTTCTGTTTTCTGACTGATAGCAGCAGCAAAGCGGTTCGATCATGTAGTGTTTTTTTTCTGGTTGTAGATGCGATGTGAGAGAGACAGCACCAATTTACAATTTCAGTCTGACATTTCGTATGGGAGATAAACCGCACAACACAGAGAGAGAAGGTCAGTTTTGCTATCAGATGCTGTTGTCTTGGCTGAAGGCTCCCTCTGAGCGTACCCAGTTTGCGCAGGCAACGTGTTGGACGTGTGTGTTGGGGATTAGTGGCAGAACGGGGCCTCTGTCAGACTCAGGATGGGTCGGGGGGGGAGCCACAAGGAGGAAAGCGATTTTGCTTCTGCTATTTGAAAGCTGACTGCTGGGATGTCATCCAAAAGCAGCAGAAAAGTCACAGAAACTTAGTAACTCCCTGTGGGCAGTTCCCTGTATGCCTATACCTCGGCATCCCAAGTGTAACTGGTTCCTAGAAATTGCTCAAATATCGGGAAGCCGTTTCCATTATTTGTTACGAGAAAAATTATAGTTCGTTCTGGGTTCATCTGAGAAATATCCCAAAATATCCCTTTAAAAAACCTGTTTCACTTTAAATAACAGGTCCTTAATATGCGCTTGTGTGTTTATAAGCAGTTACTTTTAATTTAGTCATACATTAAGGTTCTTCTCATAAGTAGTAATAGCAATGAAAATTTGATAGTCAAGTTTATATAAAAAATAAAGAGACAAAATGATATATAAGAGAAAACTACCTACTGCAACAGACTTTTACTGTAATGATCTGTTACTGAGGTACTTGCCAACTAAACAGAAGTGAACGAAACCGCAGAAGTGGAGACTGGATTTAAATACAGGCCACATGAGGCAAAGCCTGAGAACACAGATGCTGAGGGCTGGGCTGCTGTCTGGGTTCGAACTCGTGCTTGTACCAGTTTTGAATATTTCTTGGACAGCGCTTGTCATACCGAACTGGGTATTAAAATATACTGCTTGTTATATCTGGAACTCAGAAATCGGGAAGTCATATAAGAAGGTATAGTGTGTACTCGATTAAGAAGCAGCTTAGCCATCTAGCACAGTCACTTGGTTACTCTCGTACCTCCTAACTGCTTAAATGTAGGTGAAAATGTCCAGCTGGACCGCTGATAGCCGGTGTGACCATCATATACAAGAAGGTGATATCAGCTGAAGGGTTAAAATGCCTGCAGAGGTGACCACTGCCTCTCAGCATCTTCAACACAAGACACTGTCCTGGGAAAAAGGGGATCTGTATAGCGGCTATGGCTTTTATCGATGATACTGCTACTAACTCAGCAGATGACAAAACCTTTTCATTCTGCTGCAAGTAATGCATCGCCTCAAGTCTGATCCCATCCTCTTTAAGCACTTTTCCGCAGATCTATTTTCCTACCTTACAATGTAGGAACACGAACATGAATGCACAATCATCAATTCAGGCCGGCTGGTGTGTGTCCAAGCACTCATTAACTGACAGTTAGTAAAAATATCCTATTATAACTGACATCGCAAGTTATCCTGGCAGAGACGACATTTTTCAGACATTCTGCGTGCACTAACGTATAAATCAATGTGACATAATTCCTCTAAAATGTATTGGAATTTACTCTGAAAGCAGACCTAAAACTTATGACCATGTCAACAACTTGACACGTCGAGGTAAACGGCGGTTACCACACATTTAATTGTGATGACAAGGTCAGCAAATTTACAGGGAATTTGACATTTTCTCAGTGTGTGCGCGCGTGTGTGTGTGTGTGTGTGTGTGTGGGGTAGGGGCGAGTAACTCAATGCTATCCACTCCTGGTGAAGTACAGCACGATTAGGTTAATAATTATTAAAATTTGACCTTTACACTGTCTCGAGGAAAGCGGCACTGAAGAGTACGATCACCTGCTCCCTTCCACATCACGTCTTAACAGCATGCCCTCGTCAAACCGAGTGAACATTGAGCACGAGCCACGGAAAGGACGACTTGACTTTTGACATGTACATGTGCCACACGCCGATTGACACAGAGTGGACGATTTGCCCAGAAGTGCCGGGCTCTGACATGATGACTCACAGCAGCGAGACACACGCCGAACATTAAAATGTTACCACGAAATAACTCGGTAGCTTTGATGACGCTCAAAAGTCTGCATATCCAATAAACACTAATTATTTCTGTGATACTGCAGTCTAATGTTGACATTTGCATTACAGCTGGTGTAAGAACATTGACAATAAAGGGCTCTGTTAATGTAGAGCTGACACTGGAGATTTTGTGATAATCCTGATAATTGCTCAAAGAAAAGGATCTGCATGTCCGAAATAAATGATGAACAAATAATCCTGCGTTGCTCTGGCGAATGTACAGTACTGTGCAAAAGTCTTAGGCACCTGTGGGATAAATGCTATAAAGCGAGGATGGTTCCAAAAATAATGCCATGAATACTTATTAACCGATAAACCTTCTAAAAAGTGCAGTAGACAAAAAAAAACCTCTATCAGATCAATATTTGGTGGGACCACCCTTTGCCTTTAAAACAGCATCAATTCTCTTATGCAAACTTGCATGAAGTTTAAGGTAGAAGTTGGTAGGTTCTTCCAAACATTTTGAGGAACTGGCCACCATTCTTCTGCAGACTTTGACTGTCTCTGCATGTCCTCCCAGACTGACTCGATCATGTTGAGATCAGGGCTCTGTGGGGACCATAGCATCTGTTGCAGGATTCCTTCTTTTTGCTGAAGATAGTTGTGTATGACTGAGATTGGGTGTTTGAGGTCGTTCTCAGGCTGCAGAATGAATTTGGGACCAACCAGAAACCTCCCTGATGGTAGATAAGAATCTACCTGTACTTCTCAACACACATCCAAGTTGCATGCCTAACACTTTTGCACAGTACTGTATGTTACACTAGAGTTAAACAGCAAGAGAGGGAAATTGCCTGGTTGTATGACCAAAGCTCTAATAGTTACGCTACCTGCTGTTCGCCTACAACTTTACTGTGGTTTATCTTCAAAATGAACAAGAAAACCAGATGGGCCTGTAACAGTCAATGTTGTTGACCTATAAGGCAAGCAGGACATGATAAAGCCATGTATTAAGCAGCCCTCTAACTGTTTAAAAAAAATCACATGCTTATTTATACTGTACACAGATGCTTCTCTCAAACACACGCTTTCCGTATGGGTGGCTTACGGTGATTTCATACGTCACGTTGGTCCCAGCAGCCTCTTCCACACAGTCCAGAAGCACCTCCTCGCCATGTTCATTGTCACCCTCCCACAGCCCACACTGCAGGGTGTCGGAGTTTTACTCACAGCGAAACTAACCCTCTGGGACCTTCAGCTGCCCACAGACGGACAGACTCTGCTCATGGCGACACCCACACATCCCACAGCCTAGTCTTCCATGGTGTTGCATACATTTAGAAAGATCTCTCACACAGATTATGTAACTTTCCATACTGTATGTTAATGGTAGCACCCTCTTACATTATGCCTCAGTTCTTCCTCATGGTTGATATATATATATATATATATAAAGATACTGGACAGAATAAGGCCAAAACGGTCATACTGCAAAAATCTTATTGGTTCAAATACTAAACACCTGACGATTTATTAAAATGCTTCAATTTACCCTGGTGTATATAACTGAATCACCTCGATGCCAGCATCCTATAAATAAACAGCAGACAGGCAAGTTTGCTTCTGATATGCAAAATCATTTCTGTGTGAGAGGTTCAGAATTTGAGCAGAAAATGGGAGCTGCAAGGTGTGATGAAAGTCTAAAAAAACTTCACACAGCCAAGAGTGCAACACAGGCGGTAGGACATCAACATGACTCTCCAGCCTAGAGTACCTGTCCTACCTTGTGGGGACAGATAAAGCCAGGGCGGCGCTCCAGTAGGCAAAACTGAAATGCTCTGTGAATGCGGAAAAAAAGCCCCGTCCCCCTGGGCACAAAGTGGTGCCACTCGATGGGGGAACAAATAAACATGCAAAGAAAGAATTGTCTGAAATACTGAGGACGGCTCTTACTTCAGCATCATATACTGTTCGTTTCGATTAGGGGCACCTCTGGCAGAACCACCCCCCCCCCCCACTATTGCCCCTCTCCCCTGCTGACTGGAGTACAGCCTAGGATTAAAACTGATTTCACACACAGATTGCACATGCATTAAGTTGCTGTCTACAGAGCTCTCTGAAGGATGTGGCTAACCAGTTACGTTTCTATTCGCGCGGTTGAGCATCGACATTTCGGAACTTGGCGGTGTGGACATGGGGGAGAGAGCGGGGTGAGGCAGGCCACACGGGCGCCCTGTATTTTCCTGCTCACTGAGCACTGGCCGGGGGTGTGGGAGGGGGCGGGGAGCTAGGTTGATGGATGCGGCGAAACAGGTAAGATAATGGCAAAATGGGGTAGGACAGCAGTCAACAAAAACAGACAGAATGAGCTTGTACAGAGGAACACGTACACCGACACAGAGGGGGAGTGAGTAACGCCTTCAAAATATGTCTCAGAATGCACACATTGCCATCCAGAGTAGCCAAATAGCACACATACATGCTACAAAAGGTAACAGTCTGGAAGGTAGCAGCCACAGAGATGTGTATATTCTCTTGGCTCCTTCATGTAATAACAAAGAGCTTTTTTAACCTTCAGACAGCAGTACTCCAAAGAACATGTAGTCTGGCTAAGCAGCAAGCCAAAGGTAAGGTTAACATTTGGTGAAAAATGAAAAATGTTAAATTCATAAGTGACATCCTTCAAGTTGCATGGGGAGGCGGTGGTATGGCAGTGTCACAGAGGAGGAATGATTCACTCTATACCCTGCAGTAGACTGTAATCCCCCTGCCTCTAAAAAGAGATGTTGCCCTCTTATCTCCTCATTGTGCAGACAGTGTAATCCAAATTCAATATGTTAACACATGCAAGCAGCTTGTGCATTTAAAACGAAAGCCCAAAACAAAAGAAGTGATCCCCTCCCGTACTGTTCTGAAGTGAGAGGGCAGCAGTGGCATCTCTGTCCTGCTCCCTTAACTGGGGGGGTACCTTGGAGTTGCATTTGTGATAAGGGAGCATGCGGATTTCTGGGACCTGTCTGCACTGCTGTGATGATATTTTTGGGTCTGATGAATACAAAAATATTCTAAAATGTCTTTACTATCTTTGACGGTACTTGTTATTCATTGCGTTGCACTACAAGGCAAACTGCTGCTTGACAATTACGAATAAGCAACCTATTTGTACCTCCAGCAGTTGGACCTTGATGGACAATGCAAATACTGGTTTTTACATTCACATGTGACTCCAAGCCACTCTACTCAATACAAAAAAAAAAAAAATGCTGTATTGCTCCTATACAAATGGGAACATATTTTGCAATACAACTCCACGGCTTGTCAAATGCAGTGTTAACATAATCTTGTTGTTCTATCCAACGAAATCGGGATGGCTGCGTTCTTAGTGGTGAAGTATTGAATGGTTTCTTGCCCCCCATGAAAGGACTGGAGTTAGTACTGATAGTCCTCAGACTCATTTCTTCCACCCTTCACCTGTCCTACAGCGGCGTTTGAGGGGGGCACACCTGACACTGCATGACAGACAGCAGGTAATCCTGCCCCCCAGCAATGATGCCAATTTCATGAGGGTTACTCACATGAGAACTCTGGGCACCGACTTGACAACAAATAATTTCAGCTTTAAAACAAGCTGCTTTAGGCAGAATGATAGGCATAATGTGAAAAGTGAGGAACAAAATACATACTCAAGAAAAAGAGGGTGTAATAGTTTCGAACAAACGTGTCTTTTCTTTCTGCGCAAGGCCTTTTCACACAGTAAAGGTGTTGTGTTCTCTATGAGCGTGATTAAAAAAAGCAGACTAATGAGTCATTTATGATAAGGAACACTTTACCTAAAAGGTTAATAAGTTATTAATATATAATTATGCACAACACCTTTTTAAACAAATTACACTGAGCTGTTTTTTTCCTGCCCTGCTCATTTTAAAGCAGCTCAGTGAGGCATCATTAATGGGGTGTGACAACCAGGGGAAAGTTCTTTGGAAGCACCGCAGACACAATGCTGTGTAAAGCAATGGAAAAGACTGGAAAAGTAAAACATCTACAGTGCTGTGCAAAAGTGTTAGGCACCTGTGGGAAAAATGCTATAAAGCAAGGATGGTTCCAAAAATA
>UFQX01000330.1:623086-633584 GCA_900497675.1 Arapaima gigas | reverse complement strand
GGGGGGGGGGGGGGGGGGGGGGGGGGGGGGGGGGGGGGGGTCCTGTTGTACATCAACTACACCCATTTACCCAAAAAAAATCCTTTGGCGTGAGTGAAAATAAATACGAAATGTATTTCCGGAAAGGTCTGCCCTTGGCTGTGAGGGAGGAATTCTCAGCATTTTATTTATTGTATGATCTTGCCCTGTAATACAGCATGGCAGTGGAGCCGGTGGACTGGTGACCTCAAGTGCCCTCATCGCCTGCATCCAACCCCCAGCGCTGGAGGCAGACAAAACCCCTGTGGATTCTCTCGCCTGCTCCTCCTTTCAGGTGGCAAGTGCTGACTTTAAAAGAAAGGAAGTCACAGGGGCTCCTTTCTTTCAGTGCACCAGTGTTTGGTGAGCTCAGAAGAAGAGCGGCGTGCTCAGAAAACACAACTGCCTTATTTACATGTTTTCTCATGGCGGGTTCCTTGTTTTTGTTGGCCTCCTTGGTGAAAGACGGCGCCACGGTGACTTCTTGGCGATAAGGGACTGCTGTAAAAAGAAATGTTGGTTGAACCCGTCTTTCTTCTAGTGGAGGACAGCAACTAGACCTCTGTGCCAAGTGTTGGTTTTCAAAATGGGGGGAGGGGCGAGTCAGGAGAGGTCAAGGGAGCCTCACAAAGAGGATGTTTCTTTGTGGTCCAGAAAGCAGTTGCAGAGAAAGGGCTGCTGGCCACCATGGAGGTGCCAGTGAACGGTGGAGGACCTGTTCTTCCTTGGTCGACCTGCTTGGTTAGAAAGGGTCTCCGGGTTGTCGTCAGGGGACACCTGTGAGAGCTCCACCGGGGGGGCTGTCTGCTGCTCAGGTTTGGTGATCGGTGAGGATGGCCAATGTCCCCATGATGGGTTGATGGTCCTCCAGCTGTCACCACTCCAGCCAGATGTACTAATATGTTAAAATGACGTAGAGAACAAGGAGGTGGTGGAGCTGATAGAGGGAAGTGACAACAGACTTGACACTGAACATCAGCAGAACAGGGGGGCTTGCTGTGGCCTTTGGGGTCTGTGTTTTCACCTCTATAAAGGGCCTCCTCCCTGGGGTGGAGTTTTCTCTTTACGATCTACAGCTCTGCAGCTCCGACACCTGCCGCTGCAGTGAAAAGTTAAATCCTACCATGGACAACAGAGAAGCCCTTCATTCTGTGAAAATGTCATATTTTCTGCCACCGTTTTCCCACCATTGTAGCACTTTTGCAGCTCTTTCTCCTTAACCACTAATGCACGAACCCGAAAGAGAAGTGATCGCATCAGGGATGAACCCGGTTAATAACCAGACATACCACCTTATCTAACGAAAGTTAGTAAAGGGCAAAAATGCACTGAACAAATGAGGTTGTACTGTCTTTTATTGTACTTATTGTATTTATAGATAAACACACACACACACACACAGAAACACACTCACAGAAACACACTCATGGCAACAAACAACTTACAAAAACAATAGCTGCACTATACTCATACCTGACGGTGGATAAGAGGGGCTGTAATGCAATCAGACTCATGGATCAGTGACGAACCTGAATATTTTACTTCTATCCTTTTCATTCCTCCAGTATGCTCCCTTGTTGATGTTATATTTAATTCCCCGCAAATAATAATTTATTTGCACCCCGCTTCTGCCTGGTACCCGGGACGGGTGGCGCCCCCTGCAGGTCTGATCTGACCTATCAGAACTTGACTTGCCGCCAGGGGTCGCTCTATGTCCATCCAACAATCGAACAGCAGTTCAGGGTGCGGGTGCCGTGACTGTTACTAATCCTGAAGAGCGTTTTAAATCAGTAGCTAAAGATAAAAGTGTGTACAGTATATGAAGCAGGGTGACAAGAACGTCCAACAACCTTAAAATATGCACTTTATTTACTTATTTGAATCTTGTCAACAGTCGCACACGTAAAAAAAAAGAAAATCCCAAATAAGGGAAACGCACGTCATGGGTCAGGTGACTTTGCGGAGGCGTGGCTTCGGCGGTGTTGACAGAGTTCTTCTTCCGCCAGGTGAGGGTTCTTTTTCCGGCCGTCTAATAATATACAGCTTCCCTGTTTACTGACCAACATTTCTACGCTGTGGAAAGTTCGTTTTGTTCTGTTTTAATTTTTTTGTGTAGGTATTTCGGCGCGTGATGGGCGAAGCGACATGACTGTGCGGTGCGAAAAGTGCGGCGACAGGGACGTGGCTCTAAAGTTGGGCTGCTAGTTAGCATCGCGACCTGGCAGGTGTAGTTGGTCGCTGGTTAACTAGCTGGTGGTTAACTTAGAATAAATCCGAGTTACTGCCTACACCCATTTTATGGTTATTAGCTAATGTCGTCTGATGTTCAGTTAACAGGACGTACAGTTGGGTAATTTGCTATGTTACTATGATGACGTCATCAGTAAGATGGAAGCAACAGTGAGGAGATGATATACACACCTGAAGACTAAAAGGTGTCATCTGAGCAAGTCTGTTTTTAATGTCAGGAACGACACGCTTCTGTATGTGAGTTTTCTCTGTGAATGTCTCCATAGTGTCTCCTTTGAGCAAATTGGACTTAAGTGCAGTTGGACGCCTCACATATGGACCAGAAGATCCCATATGATGACTACCAGCTTCCTGTGGTCTTCCTGCCCTCTTATGAGAATCCCCCAGCTTGGATCGCACCCCAAGATGTAGGTTTGGGACCATAAAATTGTTTATGAACTTTTGTGACTTCAAATGAACTGCGTCTTGTCCGTATATTTACCAAAGCAGTCTGATTTAATTTGAGAAAGATACTCGTCCACATAGTATCAGATAGGAAGGCGGAGATGTTCTGTTTGTGAGCTTCATCTAACTGCTGCTTCCTGGTGCCCTGAGTAGCGCATCCACCACCCAGACTACAACAATGAGCTGACGCAGTTCCTGCCTCGCACTGTGGTGCTGAAAAAGCCACCAGGGGCACAGCTGGGCTTCAACATCCGTGGTGGGAAGGCCTCCCAACTGGGCATCTTCATCTCCAAGGTGAGTCTGTGGTTCCCCCATGTTGGCTGCTCACTCTGCCTTGTGCCACTTATTGCCCAGCTGTTTTTCTTTGCGCTCCTGATGTTGAGCACCGCCGCGGTTCTCACTCGTCTGGTCAGGTGGTACCTGATTCGGACGCCCACAGGGCTGGCCTGCAGGAGGGAGACCAGGTGCTTTCCGTGAACGATGTGGACTTTCAGGACATCGAACACTCCCGGGTCAGTGCTCCTAGACCAGGGTCACGAGGCCTCAATATCTCCAAATTGCAACTCTCAGGGTTTATTCTGCGTGTGATGTAACATGTTCTAGCTGTTGCACAGGATACCGTTTTCTCCCCAGCTGAGGTTACTACCTCAGCTAGTTCAGTTTCATGGCTGCAGTTAATAGTTTGTGATTCGACTGATTAGTATAAATTTTTGAATAGGGAGCCTCAAATAGTAATATATCCGTTTAACCATCAGGCAGTTGAGATCCTGAAGACGGCGAAAGAGATCCTGATGAGGGTGCGGTTCTTCCCTTACAGTAAGTGTTTCCCTTATTTCTCTCCTCCTGCTCTTTTGGATACTTGAAGTGTCACACTCACACACTGGAGCATTGAATTGTTGGACTGCAGCATCTTGTGTCAGCTTTTGAGCACAAGTATATTGCATACTGACTATTTCACAAATAAATCAACATCAAGGTTTTCTGTGTTATTCTGCACTTGTACGGATGTATGGGAGAGAACAAAACATAGTTTCTCCCGGAGCTTGGCGCACAGTACGCAAAACAGACAAAAGACACAAACTGAGGAAGATGTGGCTAAGTAAATAGGCAAATAAATAAAGTCTGTGGTGATCGTGGAGATGATGCTGTGGATGGTGATCAGTCCCTATAATTTCTGGAATTCAATAGTCTGGCAGCCTGCAGGAGCTTGGGTAAATGTGGGTAAATAAAATTGACAAATATGGCTTTATTTCATGATTTAGGGTTTTTTTTTTTGCAAGATGAGACAGGACTACTGTCATTGTTTCTGTTTGTATTTTGCAGTAATTTCATAAATTTTTGTCTCCTCAGACTACCAGCGGCAGAAGGAGAGAACTGTCCATTAGGGGGTAGCATATTGCATTGGAGTGGGTGTGTCTGGTCAGTCCAAGTTGTCGTGGCTGTGGGAAGATGGAAGACATCGGCAGCTTCCCACTGCCCTCTTCTCATCCTTATCAGCAGGGCACTGTCAGTGCAGTCATTGTTCCAGACACACCCTCACCCACGTGTGTGAACACACACACACACACACACACACTATCAACTAGCTATGGGAATAACCAGGAGCTTCCTAAGTATTTGCTGCCAGAGTGATTAATCATAGACAGTACACTTTGCTGGCATGTAGAGGCCTCAACCTGGGGGGCCTCACCTCCGCCGGTCACTTTTTAGAGTTGTCATTGTGTACACACAGGCGAGTGGGACAGGTGATCGTAACGCAGCCCGAGAGCCGGATTACCATCCATTGCTGTCGTCTGCGAGGAGAGTGGAGCAGGAAGTCACCACATCAGATGACAGCTTAACACGTTTTACCCTTTTCATTTACGTGTGTTTAGTAGCACATCTGAAGCTTGATTTTATGTTTTTCAGATGTGCCTTATTTAGATGAGATTTCTAACACTACTGTAGGGAACAGTTTGTAAGTATTTGTGTCTTAATATAACTACTGAGGAAAAAAAAGTAATGGTTCAAAGGTAACAGATCTGAATTGCTAATTAAACGTTGACCGGCAGAACTTTAATTTGGGCTGCTGTGAGGGAACGTTCTAGCATGTGGAGCGTGACTAAGGGGGTGTGGCTGTTCTAAGGTGTGTTTTTTATTGAATGGCCCAGCCTTTGTACACTAAGCAGCACTATCACAGCTACAGTACTGTGCAAAGGTCTTAGGCATGCAACTTGAATGTGTTTCGAGAAGTACACGTAGATTCTTATCTACCATCAGGGGGGTTTCTGGTTGGTCCCAAATTCATTCTGCAGCCTGAGAATGACCTCAAACACCCAATCTCAGTCATACACAACTATCTTCAGCAAAAAGAAGGAATCCTGCAACAGATGGTCTGGTCCCCACAGAGTCCTGATCTCAACACGATCAAGTCAGTCTGGGAGTCTGCAGAAGAACTGTGGCCAGTGCGTGCATGTCAGTGTTTCCACACCACTGTGACCTTTGTCTGCATTTGGAGGCTTAGTGCTTTTAAGACAGGTGGGAGTGCCAGCGATGGAGATTCATGCCAAGTAAAGAGTGAGGCAGCAGAGTAACTGTGACTTCTGTACAGACAAGGTTATGAGCTAAAGGATGGAATTTGTTTCCTGTTGTGTTTTGTCTCACATTAGTTTCATTTGAGCATGTTTTGCCCACAAGTATTGACTTCAAATTCCTACAGGCAGAATAAAACCAAAATGTCATTTATTGAATAAATAGTAAAGTCAATGGTTTCCTCTTTCAATGAAAGAATCATAATTGTGTCTATAGACATTAAGTAAGTTGACATACTTTCACCCAAAGGAAGTTAGGCTGCAATGCAAAGGCACTTTTTACAAGACAACGTAACTTTGCACTTGAGTCAGTAGCTGTCAAACCTGTTGCCTGACACTCAATCCTGCAACAAGATCTTCTGTAGAAGGATCTAAAAGCAACAGTCACTTCAGAGCACTGCAGGCAACTTTACATAGAGGGATATCATGGTGATCTAAAGTACAACAGCAGGTCCAGCACCTTAGTGTTGCAGGAAAAAGTTCAGTTTCTTACACAAATTTTGTCTTCCACTGTGACATCATGCCTTTCCTGTTTGCTAGCCCACCAGAACAGCTGGGAGGGGGACGTAAAGAAAAAATAAACTAAAAAAAAATAAACAAACAAAAGTGAATTTACAGAATTTCTCTTAATCTTGCAGATTTGTGAGGGTCAGAACTGCAGAGCTTCATGACGTCAGCGTCACCGCGTCCTGGAAAATCTTTCTTGCACATCAAACAGTGGCTTCAACTTTGTTTGTACCAAACAGCTTATTTCTAAACATTTTAAAAACATAACTGACTACATTATACCCTCAGTCTCCAGTGGAACAGTGGTTTCAGGACAGCGCAATAAACAACAGGGTCAAGAATGTGAAGATTCCACACCTAAATATTTTGATCCCGTGCAAACAAGCTGGCACCGTCGTGAACATACCATAAAAAAAGGAGCCAATTCAACCCTACATACTTCCTGTTAATCCAGTTAACACAGCGACTATTATGTGCACCGTTGAGCCCGTGTGCTCCATGCTGCTCCCTTTTATAGGAGTTTAGAGATGAACCAGTGAGAAGATGGTCGGCAAAGACAAAGAGACACGTGTTCTAATGGAGGTCAAAATGAATCTTCCAAGTTTCTTCAGTTTTGGAGATGCAAACCCAGGCCTTAGACTGTTCTCACAGAGCCCTGCTGTTGCACAACATGTAAACTTCTATGGCATCTCTTTGCCAGAGAAAGCGATATGGATATTGGGTACAGGATTCAGAGCGGGACGGTGGAGAGGAGGAGATCTGTGAGCGCGAGTCCAATCCATCGTGTGGCTGTGCCCTCAGCTGCTGTCCTCGGACGCCTCATCCTCGCGAGGGTCCCGGCTCGAGCTCTCGTCCACGTTCTCCAGCGAGTCCCCGCGCTGGATCACGAGCTCTGAGGGATCCATCTGTGGCAGGTTGTTCTGCTCCGGGTACAACCAGGGCTTCCGGTCCGGGAAATTCTGCTTTTTCCACTGGGGGTAGTTCTGCCCGGCTTTGTGCACACACTTCAACACCTGAAGAAGTCACAGGAAAACAGTACAGTGTTAATTTTTAACAGCCGAATACATGAGCAAAAGGGCAGCAACAGCAGATCAACTCCTTGGAACTGACCCAACAACCCCCCACAAACTCAGCCTCTGATTGCTGTAGCAGCCTGGTGGCTCAGCAGGTAGCGCTGGCGCGACGCATCTCCTGGGCTGTGGTTTCAGATACAGGTTCAAATCAAAAAGAAGCCGATCATGAACCACATCCATATCCTGGCCTTCTGCAAACCAACATCAGTGGTCAACCACTCGATTCCACTTGCCCTTTCATGCCTACCAGTCATACTGGGAAGTTGTGTTGTTTACAAAAATAAAAGATAAATTACTTTTTTTAAAATAATAGCTGACTAAAAACGTAAAGGGGTAAAAAACCCAATTCATCTGACTCAGAATCCACAACACAACCTTAACACTGGAAGATCAGGTCAAAAGTTCTCAGTTGGACTCTTTAGACTAATCTCAGTTTCTCAAAACATGAAAGGGGGAAAAAAGCTTAGGCTTGCATAGTTTTCAACTGCATGAGTCACGCTGAATAAGACCGAAAAACCAGCAGGGCGGGTTTGACGCCTGTTTATTGTTTCCATTTCAGGTCACTGTTTTTAAAATAAATAAGATACTGAATGACCATTGTCATCAATATCATTCTAGAAGCGTCAAACTTCACAGCTCAGACTGAGAGCTCTACTTGTTCTGAGGCAAATTTCTTACCACCTTAAAGGCCATGAAGGAAACTACAGCCAATTTAGTGAAGCACAATTTCAATAATTTAACGAAAGATTATGACTGAAAAGCAAACAAGCATCTACTTCATACAGCAGAGAAAACTACAGCAGAGTTTAACTTCTTCTGCAGGAAACTCATAAACATGCAGACTCTGCACATAAAGAGCCCAATTCAAGCGCAAATCCAAATCCCCCACCCAGGAGCTGTGAGGCACCAGCACTTCCTGTTGTACCACCACATTGCTTTCATATTTATATCTCCATGTAGAAATCCTGGCCCAAGGGCCTGATGCTGGTTACCTGGCGAGACGGGATGCATGCAGGTTTTCGTCCAACTAGTTTTGACCCCTGACTGAAGCAGCTGCTCTCAAAGCAACACAACTTATTCCACTTTCTCACAGGGGAAAAAAAAAAAATCCCACCAAACATCTATAGGAGGATTAACAGTTTCTCACGCCGCAGCTCAACAGAATCAGCAACAACAAAAATGAAGTTTTGTGCAAACAGCTAAACAAGGGAGATAAAACACTTACTTTAGGAGCCACAACCTGAGAGGCTTTGTTGACCACCCACTTTGGAAGGGAACCTGGAGAAAAGGGAGGTCAAGCAAGGTGAGGGTCAAGCCAATATGGGTAAGAGAGCAGAAGCAGGCAGTGATACATCCTGAATCTTGGATAGGGTTAGGAAATGAATTAGGTGGTGGGTACCTGGATTTGGGGCTGAATGTATTACCAGTTCATATCACTTAGGGATTCATGCACTTGTGAGCAGAGCCTCACCTTTGGGGTCGGCCTGAGACAGGTAGGTAAAAGTGCAGCTGTTTGGCCCAGTAGCCTTCACCATGTAGCCCGTGATGATGGAGACAGCTCGCACCAGGTCCTTACGAGGGGGGTACTTCTGCAAAACCAAGACAACCTCAGCAACATCTCCGTAAACAAATACGTGACCCACCTGGGAGTCCTCAGCGTGAACACAGCTGGGGGCGAGAGACGGTTTTCACCTACCGGGTGTTTGACAGAGTAGTTGACAATCAGGTACTCATCATCCATCACCAGCCAGGAGCGAAGCGTCACCACGTCCCGGTTCTTCAGTGGCTTGGGGCAGAGCCCTGAAAACGAGGTATCACAGTGACCACATAGTGAGACGCCACCCCCCCAAGCACCACCTCGCTTCTCACGATACCCCCTGGTGAGCAGGGAGCAAGCAGATATTTCAGCCAGGTATAGGAGGAGGACTAGCAGATGAAGGGAACTAGTTGTGTGAATAGGGACACAAGTGTCAGGGACAAGGCCACCGAGGGAGGCGTGGTGGGACTCACAGGCGTAGTACCCCACGTCAGCATTGGCAGACAGGCGGGCGATGTCAAAGCTCTCCAGCACTGTGGGATCCCACTTCTTGCGGTACTGGGAGTCGTGCAGCACGTCATACATGGTAGCCGCCGACACGTCCCTGATGACCATGCGGCACTGAGACGGGCAAAGCGGGGGGGGGGGGGGGGGTCAGTAAGAACCAGCCGGAATGATTCATTCTCTACATTGTTTGTCTAGGAGAAAAGCTTCATGCGGCAAAAGGTGAAGAACACCCAACTAGCAAACACAAGCGGCAGCAGGAGAGACACCTAGCCACCCCACAATAGCATTTCTAAGATCTAACATCAATCTTCTCCACACACATTTCGTTGGTGACTCATGTGTACAAAGAACCAGAACCACCTTGGTGGACAAGGAGACACTTGAGAATCCAACACCATAGTTTGTACTGTATAATCTAACATCTCACAACATGTTCCTGGAGACTACAGAATTAATAGTCATAACTTAACAATAAAGTACATTTCATGATTCAGCCATCAAAACATACATATAACAGGGAAAACTACAGGACGTGTTCAGCTGAGTGTTAAAGTGTCGAGATGTTTCTAAAGCTCCGCTTGATCATGTACACTTTGGGGAAGACTGAAGAGCGTTGAGATGTTTCTACAGCTTACCTTGATCTTTTGCACTTTGGAGCCGTGGTTTCTGTTATTCTCCGTCACCGACGGGGTCTCTATCCACACCTCCATGTCGTTCTTCTCGTACTTCTTGAGCCAGTTCTCCGTGGACAAGCACTGCCGTCTGAAGTCGGCGAAAACCGCGTCGTCCGGAATCACTCCCGACATGTTTCCACAGTCCGCCGAACAGCTTCTCAAAAACCCACTGGAATCTCGGCGAAAACCGTCCGGTCGGCGGCTCGAAACAAACTGCGACGAACAGGAGCGGCGACGCTGGTCCTCTGGTGCGACAGGTGACCTCGCGGACAGGTGAGCCCTCCAGGTGTGTGTTGCCCTCAGCTCGCGACTCTTATTAAGTGACGGGCTGGGCAGATCAAGATCAACTGGATTTTTGTGTCACATTCCTCACCTGCCAAAGTCCCTGCGTCACACACCGATTCTCTCTCTCTCTCACACACACACACACACACACACACACACACACACACACACACACACACAGGTGTGTAGGTGTATTTTCAGAACATTGTTTTTTGGGATGATGAAAACAATGGTGGGTACAGTAACAGTGACGTAATCATTTCACTGTTTATTAAAACAGTTTAAGTTGGTTGAAACAATACAAAATGTTGCATTTCACGTAGAAATGTTTCTGATAAAACTAATCGCTGTCCGTGCTGTTCCAACGCTCCCTGTGTGACGGCTTCTGTGGCCTGACGCGAGGCATTGTGGGTAATTTACTGACCACCTGATCATCCACACTGGGACTGTTGAAGTTATTACTAACGACTGAGTACTTGAGTAAACTGATTTCATTACTACCCAGTACCTGAAGATCCACTGGGACTGTTTAATAATCGCCTAACTACCAGTATTTAACCAGTGGTGCTGAGTAATTAACCGATTACCTGGTTATAAAGTAAAGAGCGAGGTCACCCCCCCCCCCCCCCAGCA
>UFQX01000330.1:545970-623055 GCA_900497675.1 Arapaima gigas | reverse complement strand
AAAGTAAAAGGCCAGGTCCCCCCCCCCCCCCCCCAGCAGTGAAACTTAGGGATTTATTATTTAGTGTTGTGTTTAATGCTGCACCCTTTCATGTTAGTCTAAAGGTAATGAGTAATAATAATAATAATAATAATGATGATAATAAATGTCTCCCATTGTAAGGTTTTCACTTACCATTTTACAAGAATTGAAGGCAAATTATTAAAACATCTGAGATCAATTATTTTATCACCATTTACCTGTAGCATATTTACTGTGGAATTAATAAAGGGGATAAAAATTCATTCCTTTATTTTGCTCAGAGATTTGCTACCCAGATGGATGAATAAATGTGATGCGAGACGTTGCACTTTTGTCTGGGTGGTATCGCCGGCTCAATTCTGGCCGAAACTGAGATCGCAGGTATATTTGTCTGGCCGTGAGTCACGTTGCACCTGTGACAAGTAGTACAGGTGTTGCACAAACCATTTGTCTGCAGATCCCTCACACACAGGGAGGGAGATACAGCAAACGGTGTGGCTACTGTGGGGTCAATTCCCACCTCTGGAATGGCAAGTTTGACCTGGCCTGGCAGAAAGCAGATTGTTGTGTAAATTTTGGGAGGGTCTGCAGGGGTCTGTGTGATACTGGGGGGGCAGATTGAGAAGGTTGACTCCCAGCTGAGTTGCATCATAATAGGGGTTTAAAGGGCAACACCGCCAGGTACAGCAGATGTAGATTCTTAGGCTTTTAAACCACGACAGCTTCAAGATCCCAATCTTAAGCCCCCGAATGAGGGCAAGTTTTACATTCCGCTCCTTGTCGGTCTTGGAGACCCCCAGTTCATTTTAATTAACAACTCCTGTCCTGGAATTAGTTACACTTTGGGAAATGGAATAAAGGCTGTAAAAATGTTACCAGCTGGTCCTGAATTAGCTACGATTAGAACATCCGTGGGTTTCAGGTGGCAGCTGGGGGAGTTTCTACTGTTGCCACACTGCAGTTGAAAGGCTTGGTTTTGTTTCCCTCCTCCTCCTGTTGTACCCATGACAAAGGGATGAAGTGGTGAAAATGACCCTGCTGTAAACCTCATTCCAAGTAGCTTGAACATGCTACTTTGGAGAAGAATGTCATAAATGAAGAGTAAAATCTTACCATTTTTGCTGATCAAGTTATTGTCCTGTATATCGTCAGTATTATTTCTGCAAATAAAGAAATGAAAAACTGAAACTTGAGACCCTCCCCCACCACCAACCGCTGATCTCTGGCTGGAATTATTCTGGTTTGAAGAGGGTGGGAAAGTTCCTTCAAAAATAATGAATTAAATTAAACATGAGCCACAACCAACTACCTCACAAAATGCTGTTGTTATTGAGCGTTTTGCCTGGAAATAGTTAAAACTGCACAGAAACAAGGAGCAGAGATGCTGTTCAGTGAAACTTTATTTCATGTGATATACATCAGTTTTCATTCCTTTCCTCTTTTCACTATAGATATTATACATACGTTATTCACAAGGACTTTGCTAAAGACTAGTAGACAGCATGTTTCAGACAGACAGACAGACACTGAAATATACAAAGCTGAATATTCAGTCCGTGACATAGGAGACCTACTGCTCTTTTATACAACATAAGTAACTGTTTCTACAATATTTAATTTAATCTGATAAACGGTTTCAAATGTGTGCTGAAGCGCGCATGTGTGACACGGAAAACCAAAGGATGGTTGCGATGCACTGGGGTCCCAACACGCACGTTCAGACCAGTTCTACTCCGATGTTCATCACGGCGGCTCAGGTGCCACCGAGGCAAGATGAGATTTATTCAATGCCACTTAAAACACTCAAGCAAGTCGTTAAAATGGACGCGGCTCCAAAAAAAGTCTCATTTTTTTGGTTAAGTTAACTCCAGCTGGGCAATAAGTACAAATTGAGCGAAACGTGACAAAGTGAACATTTTCTCCTAGGATCGAACCATGCATTTTCACCACAAAGTCAAGCAATGGCTAAGTTGGAACTAGTGTCTGGTTTGTGTCCACCTGTCGCTCTGCAAGACGATCAAAGTGACCAAAGCTGCTCCTCCCAGGCAACAACGTTCAGGATATAGAGGCTGGTGAGGGCTGTACGGGGGGGGTCTAAAAGTTTCACAAGTTCAGTTTATAAAGGTGCAGTAGTGATTGAGAAACCTGGGGAACGTCAACATCTCAGGGGAACAGGGTTGAAGGCGCTAGATTAACATGGGAAATCCTCCTCCTTCCTGATTTAAAAGGCCATTCCTGCAGTATCTATTGTAGGACACAAACTTATCGACAAGAAAGTTTCGCAGGCAGCAACAAGCTGTGAACATGAGGTTTACCATGAAGGAAAGGTTGGGTAACGGGTCGATTCCCTTTTTGTCCCATAAAAATGCACGTGCTCTTATGGCCCTCAGCAGCACACTCTTTCTGCAGCTTCTTGTTACAATTTGCATATACAAACTGGGTTACTACTACTTCCAGGTCAAAGGTTGCCTTCTTTGGCTTGTCTGGAGCCTTTAATACTGTAAATACCCCTTCACTATGTACACTAAGGATGTCATTTAAATTAAGTAGGATTAAAAGGACTGCGTTAACAGGATTTGTTACCACTATTCTGTTCCTTTACACTCCAATAAGACACAAATATAACCCAAAAAGGGATTAGTTTAAAATACTTTTGCCACTTAACCCCCTGGTTGGTTACCCCCCCCTTGTGATTTAAGGCAAGGTGCCAGTCAATGGGTGTCAGAATTTCCTTAATGTTTTTCCATATCAACAGCAAGAGGGGAAAAAACTTAAATGTATAGCTCTTTAATACTACGGATGCACTTTGCATTTGTGTTTTGATGCATCAGAGCCGCAAAGTGCCGCTGTTGCTGCCCAACGCGTGAAAGAACACAGCGAGAGAAGCCACCACCAGGATCCTATACAGGCCATGCAACTGGAACCAAAAATGCATCCTGTGGTTTCACTGGTCTTTTTTCCCCCCCACCAACACTATATATAATTTTTTTTTTTTGCCTTTGTTTTGATTAAGAGTAATAGCACATCCACACGTTTACTCCAAAAGTCACTGAGTCAACAGGAAAGAGGTTTTCTTCGCCATGGCCCGTGTGCGCGGCCAACGGGACGAGCTGCTAGGGCGAGGGGAATGCGAGTGGGCGGCGGGGCGAGGTGGGCGTTAGCAGGAGCAGCTGCTCTCCGTGACGGGATGTTCAGCTGTCCTCTCTAGCTTGATGTCGATCACTGTGGGAAACGGGGTTCAGGACAAACCAACATGTGCAAGTGGAAAAATCAAACACCACAAGTTCAGTTCAGTCACTGATGCTTTTTACATACTATTACTTCCCTATATTTACATCTAAGGATTTAGAATATGCTTTTCTCCAAAGCAATGTATAACGTATAATAACCAAGAGAGCAGCATTAACAGGCTAATCGCTTTGGACGCCCAGGCGCATTCGTCTCTACCAAGTTTCTTCCCATAAAAACATTAAGACTATTTTGGTTTCAAGACCAAGTACTTCACAAAACAGCAACACAACAATAAACTTTCTGGTCATAAGAAGTTTAAGCTCTTTGCTTCCTGCAACTGTACATGAAACAGGGGAGGCAGGGGGTCCACCACTGCATGCTTAAGTACATTTCCCATTCCAACCCAATACCCCTTCTTTTCAAGGATACTGTCCTCCTTGCTCTTTTCGGGTGTGCTGTCCATTCCTGGCAGGGCTGCGGCCACACGGCGGAACAGCTGTCAATAACAAGATGGGCCAGTTGCCATGGTTACCTGTTGCCTGCCACTGTGGCACATGGTTTGTTGTCCATTATACTGTCCTTAATTTACATTTATTCATTAAATGGCTTGTAAATTTTTCCTTTTCCATTTTAACAACCCTGCATTCCACCTCAAACTGATAAGTAGATGGTTTTACATCCCCATTGAAGCTCAAAGGTTGGGTTTATGCGGAAGTATTTTTATACAGGAGACAAAACCAACATCCGTGTGTTCTGCAACATTTTTAGAGATATGGCGCCGACAAGAACACATCCAAAGAATGACACAAATACAACTATCCCCCATTACCTGTAATCTCTCTACCTGAAAACTCGTTTTTACAACTCTTGTAAATTTATATCCAAATCAAAAACCCAATGTAACAGGCAGCAATCAAAAGAAAGTGCAGCTATAAAGCTGGCAATAAATGCATTGGTGCTCAGTGGATTCCTGCTTCATTTATTACTGATCATCTGGGAATTACCCTGGAGTAGTAACTCGGCACAAAACTCCCTGGAACTTTCCACCATGGTCAGAAGCAGACAGTGCACTGCAACTGGATCTCAGCCGTTCTCTTGATGGGTCTTGTGCTTGTGTTGTCTATGGATTATTGCCACCATCTCCCCTATATTACTGAAAATTTGAGTGGAAAAGGTTGTGAAGAAATCCTGTGTGGAGTGTTTAGAGTGTTCCACTGAAATTTGGGGAAAATTGGTCTGGATATGCAGGGTATACATTATTTTCCCCATTGAAAATAAAGGAATACAGACTTCCACTATCAGAAAATTTTGGTATCAGGAATGAATAAGAGTCGGCTAGCAAGGGATAAGTACACGGTGATGATGTTTCACCTCACACCAAACAGCAAGAAGAGACGTGTATTTATCTTTCTTAAATACAGATTAAACACATAATCTAAAGAACCTAAGCAAAGAGGACTGGCAAGTGGACTGACAACTCCAAACACACAGGGCACCAAAGAGGCAGTGGAAAGCAGAGAGAAAAGTAAGGAAAGAAAAGAGATGGGTGCCATTTTGGGGGAAGGGAGCTGGACAGGACCACCAGTATCCCAGAAATCACTACCTGCTTCACATTGTAGCCAGTCTTTGCGCTGGTCTCAATGAACATGACATTCAGCTCCTTAGCCCTCTGCTCGCCTTCTTCAGTGGTGATCTGCCTGCTCCAGCCAGAAGAGAGCGGCGCACGAACAGACGGGCGCAACCGCAGACAGACACACAGGTCGATAGGGGAGTAACAAAACAAACCAGGAAGACAGAAAGAAGGAGAGAGACAGAGGAGCTCAGAAAAGTCCAAAGTTAGTAGTACAAAGAAGCCTTGATCAGGGGTTAGGTGTCTCGATCTCTGACACCAGCTCAGAAATGTCACAACAGGTGGACAAACCAGACTCACAGTCCAGATGGACACTTGGAATGTGAATCAGACTAAGAGTATTTTCTGAGGAAAAAAGAAAAAAATCAGGAGCAGCGCTGACAGAGACACAGCTCCTGACTGCTGGTGGAAACCCACCTGTTTGACGTTATAACCTGCCTTGGCACTCGTCTCTATGTACATCACATTGAGCTCGCGGGCCTTCCTCTCCGCGGCCTCTACAGACACCTGTCTGCCATGGTTCAAAGGAAAGGCAGGGTGGCCGTGGAATGGATGACGTCACATGATCAGTGTGGGTTGGGGATTATGGGAATGAACAAAAACAAAAGTGTGGAGGGTGGTAAAAATACTACAAAACAACAATGGCAAACAATTCAAAATATGCAAATGTGCTTATAAATGACAAAAATTAAATAAAAAATATGCCAAATGCTAAAATAACAAAGCAGACCAACCAAGTTAAAGCTAAAGTAAAATGAAGCCGATGTTGAAATCCGTGCGAGTGAAGGAAAGAACCAGGCCACGTCATACAAAACCTTGTACCTTTTATCAGCCAAATCAGTTTTGTTTCCAACCAGCATGATGATGACATCACTTCCTCTCTCTGTCCTGACATCATCGATCCATTTTGAGGTCTGCTGGAAGGAGTTGAGATCTGTGGGAGAGGAAAGAAACCAGTCTGAGCCAGAATGCCAATGAAACTATCCACAGATGCAGCTCATGTGGAAAGGATGCCGATATCAACAAGCAGCAGCACAGAAAAAGAGTGAAAAGAAAGTGTTAGACCACCATTAGTCTGTTTAAAGCAGCACAGACAAGACAGAGGACTAGGAAGACACCAGGGTAACTCAGCCAATGCTGAAAAGCACTCTGATCTGTATTTATGGAATGAGTCCACGCAGGTCGTCATAGCAACCAAAGCCTCCAGGCAAAAGAGTGCAGGTACACTACAGATGGTATCTCCCTGCTGACCCCAAAACCAGGGTCCCCCTCCCAGCCCCTGACTCACTGGTGATGTCATAGACCACCACAGCGATGGTGGAATCACGGATGTAGCTAGGGATGAGGCTCCGGAAGCGCTCCTGGCCTGCTGTGTCCCACAGCTGGAGTCGCACCTGCGGGTGGATGGTTTGGAGGAAGGGCAACGGTGGGAAAGGATCCGAAAGAAAATTGGAAGGAGAAAAGGTAAAAGGAGAAAAGGAAAACATAGCACAGATGTTAGAGGCACAGCAGAGAGGATGCCAGGTTGGCTGGGGGTTAGGGCGGTGAATGGTGGCAGCGGCGGGGATAGGTTCCAAGCATCACTGAGCGTGACTGGCAGTGCCAGGCTGCAGCCCCACATGCTCAAATCCTGGGCCTGAAAGGATGAGAGAGGGCACTGACATGCCTGCTTGCAGTACAACAATGCTGCATCACCAGAAAAATCAGAATGACTGCACTACTGGGTGTAACACAGTTTTTGCCCAACTGCAGTTCAAATTTTAAATTTAAAGTAATTTGACTATCAAGCACAATTGTGTAAACCTGTCTGACAGCAGGAGCCAAGAATCCCAAAGCAGAAATTTTTAATGTCAGCAAACGGTGGACAATTCCTAAACGTCACATCCATCACCTTTAGAAAATTCTGGGAATGCAGCATTTTGTGTTGCTTGCGGCTCAGAGCTCAAATGGACTCGTTTTGCTTTTCCTCCTGTGCCACCTGACAATAAGGCTGATGGAAGCAGCAGAGAAGGATCAGCTCAGTAAAAGCTGCAGCAGACCCTCAGCTTTGGCAACCCCCTTCTCCCGTTCAGTTTTGAGGGAACGAGGGTGGGGGGGGGAGTGAAGCAACCTGGGTTACGTACTTGCTATGTCATAGACCACAACAGCGGCGGCGGAGTCACGGATGTAGCTGGGAATGAGACTGCGGAAGCGCTCCTGGCCAGCCGTGTCCCATAGCTGGAGACGGATCTGTGGCCGACCACGTGGCAGGCAGATGGGGGGTGGGTGCAAGGGCCGTGGCAATAGGAGTGGAAATGGAGGACAGAGACAGAACCAAACTTAAAATAGCAAAACAGAACAAAAACACACAAACTCAAAAATACGAAATGTGCACTGAAGAAACAAGAACAGAAGTAGCATGGGACTGAACACTTAATACTTGACCAAAAAAAAATAAATAAATAAAAAATAAAAAAAACCATGGAAAGAGCTGCAGATGGTGCACCTACCGTACGGTCCTCCAAGTACATGGTTTTCGACAGAAAATCGATGCCAATGGTGGCCTGTAACACAAACAGGAAGCAGGAAGGCACTATGAGCGTCAGGGTGCAGGTGCAAAGCAGTCGGGCCAAGTGGTCAAAAGGTTCTCCAGACATTCCTGTCCACCTCAGGACTTGTCCTTATGACTGGAGTTGCTGCTTCAACAGCATGTTCCCTTTCAGTAGGTGGCAAGGCAGGACCCTGGTTCTAATCCCCAGTCCTGCTACAGTACCATGGATCAAAACACTTACCATGATTGGCTTCAGTCTGAATACTCTTTTGTACAAATAGGTAAAATCACTGTAAAGTTGGTTATTTAACAGCAGAAGCTGTCTTGATCAAAGAGGGTAGCTGAACAAGTGATAAATAAAAGGAGGGCTAAATCCTAAACACTGGTCTGGTCAAATATCCTCTGGCTTTCACCCCGCATCCATTTTCATCATCATCATCATTATTATTATTATTATTATTATTATTATTATTATTAATAATAATAATAATAATAAAATATTAAACCCACATCCAATGATTTACCCACTTAGACAGCTGGGTAATTTTATGCTGCATCAAATCAGTCTGTTGCAGGGTTTATAGGAGAAGTGGGATTGAAATCTGACCACAAAACCCCAGCACTGCTTTCAAAGGTCAACTGTGCTTCCATTACTTCTGCGTCCAACCGAAATGCATTTATATCTGCAAATATTTTAATAATGGCCATGTTCTTCTGGGAATTCTGAGCGCCAATGACAGAGGAAAGATGGCCATAGTTACCTGATAAGTGTTGTCAAAGCTGTCGTACATAAATCTGGTGATAAGCGAGGTCTTCCCCACTGCAAAGACAAGCAAATAACAGTCTTATTTTTTGCTTTTGTCTATATGTGTCAAGCGGCTTTTTTGGGGGAAAAACGTGGCACAATTTCTTACCATAGGGTACAAAAAAAAAAGAAAATAAGTTGATTGTGAGTCATGAGGTCAGTGGGATTTGGGAAAAAGTATTTATTATTGCCATTGGCAGTATTTATAATGGCAGCCACTCGCATCAATGCCACATTCTGTCATGCAACCTGTGACCATCCTCAAGTGGTCAAATATGACATTTTTATGATCTCGTGCTCCTTGGAGACCACTGTGAGAGAGTCCTGTAGGTGGTGGTATGACAGAACAAAGGCCAGCTTATGATGTCCACCAGGTCGGAGACCTGCCACCGGTTACATAAAGCAAATCGGTGTAAAAGTGCCTCCATTACAGCATTTCTCACCGATCAGCAGCCACTACTGAGGCATCTTCACCATCATATTACTGCACAGCATTTGTTCATCGGCTCCGTGTAATATTTCCAAAGCGTGTATTATTCATTATTCATGACATCTCATTAACATACTTTATATACCTCGCCAGACAGGTGGCCAAAACTCCCGCACCCCGGTTCAACGTGTGGAACTTCGTTTATTGTCTGATTTATTTAAAAGAGCGTTAAAGGGCACTGAGGTGGATAACTGTCCTCACGCACGAGCCGTACAAACGCCGCCGCCGCCGCCGACCACCTCCGTGCTGGGTGGGCCCGACAGAGGGCCTCGCAGCGCGGCGGACCACAGGGCTCCCGCCGCGGACCCCGTCGTCAGCCGTACAGCCGCGCCACTCACCGCTCTGCTCGCCCAGGAAAACGAGCTTGAATTTCCGCAGGGGGTTGCCGAACTCTCCGCCGCCGCCGCCGCTGGTCGAGGTGGACATCTTCCCTGGCTGTGTGCAGCGGCTCGGCGGCTTTTCCCTCAGCGTGTAACTCGACGTGTCTATTTAGTGCGCGAGTCGGAGGCGGCGGGACGTCCAAAAGGCGCTTTTTTAAAGTTAAATCTGCTAAAATCCCGATTATTATTGACTGGGGTTCGAGAAAGACGACCAACGGAACGCAGAACCGGACAGACCGGAAGGAACACGTCACCGCGACGGTGACGTAGACAGTGCGAGGGCGTGGCCATTGCGTCATTTCCAATGACGGGGAGCGGCCAATTACGTAATTGTGTAGGTAGTTGTCTAGGGGCGGCCATAAATGCAGATATGACTAAACAAGAAAATTGAACTAGAAAAATATAAAAGCAGGTAAAGTCGAAATGCCTGCACTGTATTTTTCGTGTTAAATGAATGAATGAGGAGTTTAGTTTATGATCTGGGGTTGTGAAAAAGTTCATTGGCACCTGTGATGTGAATCTGCAGGGTTGTTTGTTTATGAACTGCAGGAGCAAGAAAGTGAAACAAGGTATGAACACGTTCGTTTTATTCGACACCGAGCATCACACACCAAGAATATACCAAAGACTTTCACATGTGATGTAAATCAAATGACATGGATTTGATTAGTTTTTTTTTGTTTTTATCTAAAAATACTAAAAGTACAGTACCAGGCAAAAGTTTGAGTACACTTAGGCAGCACCTATATGGGATAAACAAGACAGAAAAGTCAAAGTGTCTTTTATATCTGGGAAGAGCTGCTGAAAAGTCAGGATTTTGCTAACTGGAGTAACTGACAAAAAGTAACCCAGAAACACTACAGCACAAACCTCTAGCCTTTGTTTCCCCATTTTTTCATAACCTATTTACACCAACAGCTTGACAACATTTATTTCCACTGAACTTACATTATACACCTTAGCTGCGCTTTTCTAGTAAGTGTTGCAGATGCTACTTTCTATGCATAATTGGCTTCCTATGAGGCAACTTCTAAACAAAGACGACGGATTTGGAGGCAGAATAACTAAAACATGGGGTCGGCAGCAAAAAGAGAGCAGCATCCTTGTTGCAGCACTGTGCTGATGTGGTGTGTTGCAGCAAAAGTTGTCCCCAATGTCAGAAGTCACAACAGTCAAACATAATGGTGTTCATCACTCCCTCCTCACAGGGACGCTGTCTATAAACTTGCCTTAATTCCACAGTGCGGTAATGCTCTGAATATTTAACATTTCATTGCACAGTTACCAGGATGATGGTATAAGAAATATTTTTGGTTCAATATTTTTGTTGATGTCACAGGGTGTAAAATATATATACAAGCATTTTTTCTGGGGACATAGAGACATTAATAGCCTACTGAGTTTCTTGTTCTGTATTTATTCAAAAAAATACTCCTCTATTGAACAGGATTCACTAGTGACACATTTCTGTTGTGTGATTCATTGATACTTCGAAGGAGAGAGTCCCTTTTGAGACAAAGTTGTACGGTATAAATAGCAGATTTATTTTGGGTTTCAAAATTCTTTCTGTGAGGAGGTGTTGTTTTGTTTTTTTTTGTTTTTGGACTTCCAACTGGCCGACTGCCTTTCTTTCTGTGTGTCTTTTTGCTCTTGCCCAGCTTTCTGCTCCTCAACGTCCTCCTTTCCATCCAGCTGTGGCTTGGGCAACTACTCAAATTTAACATCCGTTCTGGAGGTCACAAAACAACACACACAGAGTCTCAGTTGTCTACCCATTACAGGTTCCCTTTCTACATATAGATGTACTGAAGATTTATTCTTCAGTGTAGAGAAGAGAAGGCAAACCAGCACTTCTCATTTAATGATAAAACCATTTAATTCAGGACCTTTTTGCTTCCATTCAAAAACAGTTAGGAATTAACGTTTGGTTCTTTCATGTGTTATAAACATGACTGTTGGACCTTAGGAATAACAAGGAGGTAAATATCCATTGGGTGTAATTTGTTTTCCCAAATTTTCATGTAGAACTTGTGTGAATATTAATATTTTTGACCCAGTGCCTGGCAAGGTGTCACACCTACTGTTGCTGGTCTTATAAGTTATGTACTCTTATTCGGAAGTATGATTATAGCTTTTTCCTCTCTGCCTATACTAGGGTAACAGAACATATTGCTTTTTAGAAGTGTGATGGTTGCAGTTTGGGTTGTACTTACATATCTTCACAAGGCAAAGCGGGAAAAGCACAGAGAGAGATAAAAGATGGAGCATCACCATTTGCAACAGCTCAGGTGGAAAGAGAAGAAACTAGCGACAGTTCACATCTTCAACATTAGACCTTAAATGTCATTTACAGTCTAGAAGATGCTCTAAGAATGTGCACCCTGATGTCTACAGGGCCCGTTCACCCCCTGTGCGAATGGAGACCCTCACCTGCAGGTTTGGGACACATCAGTACCAAGGGAAGCTCGACGCCCATGTCACTGTTGGAGTGAAGCAAGAAGAGGGCAGAGCTCAAGACCAAGTCTACATTATTCTAAGCAAGCTGAGTTTACTGACATTACTTCACTGCACAGTGTTGTTTTTGACAGTTACCTTGCTGTAAGGTCTCCTAGGAGCCTAAGGAGGAGATGGTGACAGATGAGAGATAATACAGGACTGACACACTTCACAATGTGGGACTGAGATGTTTGAATGATCAACAGACAAAAGGTTTAATCCACAGCAGTTGCGTGGTAGATTGGCTTTTGTGCCCACTTACCCGCCCCGGGAAATTGTCAGCGTAACCTTAATTTTGTAGGACACCAAGATTCCCAGGATCTCCTTGTCCATGCCAGGGCGCAGGCTGAGAATGGGGAGGGGGGGGGGGGGGAANAGGACACCAAGATTCCCAGGATCTCCTTGTCCATGCCAGGGCGCAGGCTGAGAAGGGGGGGGGGGGGGGGGGGGAATAACAAAGATGTCCTCCTGAACCGTCTGCCTCTTGCATTGCTGGTACCTCCAAAGCTGAGTGTTTATAGAAGCACTTATTGCAAGACCTCAGAGTTAAAAATTCCAAGGAGGAAATAATATGCAGGTAACATCACAGAGGGGGAGTTGACTGTGTGCACAGAGTAAGTTGCCTTTAACTGTTTGGAATGGAAGAGTGTGTCTCCTGCTGGCACATCTTGGATTCAAATGAACAATGTTAAAGTCAGGTTTGACACCCGTCATGGCTTTTCGGGCCCACCCTCCGTAAGTAGATGTGTTCAGTCTAGGCAGCCTGGACAGTCCTGGCCAGCTGGGTAGGAGATGGTAGGACAACGGCTGCGAACTCACAGTGTAGTGGATGCCAGATTTGTGTCCTCGTCCTTCAGCTTGCCGTCGAGGCCCAGGCCACGTTTCTCTTTGTTTTTGGCCAGCAGGGGGGTAACTTGGTACTCTTTCTCAAACGTGGAGTTACCATTCACTTGGTCCCTGTCAATACATACCACGAGATCAAGGGAGATCACATCTTTTTCCTTATGAGTCTTTCATTCATGTATATTTTTATTTGTAAATTACTTTTAGCCACAGCAACTCCTATGTTTGCTTACTTTTTCCCAGAAGCTAATACAGTTCCCTCCATTTATTTGGTTTAAAGTTATTGAAACAGTTCTCCCTCTGAATTCTCCTCATACCCTCGTGGGGCTGAAACTTTAACCTCTTGGTTTCAAGCCCATATCTGTAATCGCTGCACTGTCTGCTGCCCTGTATTTAGCTGTATTCTTGTTAGATTAATGTTTCGCTGTAGGGCACACACTGTGGTTAGTCTCATGTTGCAGGCTGCAGATTTATGAACAGTGTCATTGCAAGTTGTTTGGTGCTACTTACGCAAACTCTTCTTTCAGGACACATTTGGTGTATTTGTCCGCTGAGTACAGCACAACATCTGTGGTTTGGTAAACTGTAAAAACAGAACTGTCACCAGTGGGTAATTCCAGCAGAAGATGCTCACATGCAGCTCACCAAAGGGAGTTCATTCTTTCCATTTTATTAAATCAGCACATCAGGCTCTCTTGTCTCCTGTCCTCCGTAGGGTATGAAATCCTTATAAAGAAATGTTTCAAATATGAATTCATTACAAATAGCCCTAAGATAAAAGCCGTTCTGTGTTATATTTGTGATTCAATTTCTTTTAAAAATCCGTCCATTGTCAGTAATTGCTTGTCCAAGGCAGGGTCACAGTGGTCCACTATAAAAGCAAAGCTCTTGTTACCCTGACATTTCTTCAAACAGAATCGAGTTGTGACCATATTTTGCTTTATTTATCCCAACTTGACCTCCCTTCATACTCACTGTTTATTGTGACTTTCTTCACCACCATGCTGGTCTCATTGTTGATTTTTACTTTGACGTTAATTGGATCACCGTGGTAGTAGACCTGGTATGAACAGAACAGACAAACTAACCTGACTGACTTCAGCAGAACCCTCATGTAATATCTGTAAATAAACCAAAGGATATGGTGTAATTCCATTTAATATGTATAACTTGGCCTGCACACTGTTCACATGCCCTTTACACACTCGCATGAACCACTGATCTATTTTTGGCTATAAAGAGTACACTATATGAGGAGATTTACCACATTGGTGGTCAGTTATTGTGAAGTATTCCCTGCAATATGACCATCAGCCAACTAGCGTGAGGAATTGAGCCGGTTACAGACCAAAACTATTGTTAAACCAGCTCCAAGAGGGCGGCCACTATGTGAACTCGCCCAGTGTCAATGGAAATGTTTAAGGTTAAATGATGGTACAACATCAGATGTGTTTTCCTTGTAGCCACCTGTTTGTTATGCCATCAGAGAAAGCTGGTGAGTTCAGCATAGTATTACGCTAACATGGGGCTAACGTACATCCTTGTCCAGGGAGGCCTCCAGGTGCACAGGCTTGTCTGTCAACATGAACTGCTTGCAGATCTCAGCCTTGGGCCCGACGCCGACCTGGTTGGGAGCGTACTGGATCTTGCGAATGATTAAGCGGCAGGTGTCCCTGTGGGCAAAGAGTAAGAGAATCCCATGGAGCGGTCAGGAGTCCAGCTTAAGAAGAAGCTCAACCTCTTGCCACGAGGGGCAGCAGACATCTTGAACCTGTGTGTGTGAGTGTGTGTGTATAAATTATGTTGACACAGCAATGAAGTGTCTCCAGAGATAGTCAAGGCTCAAGGCTGCTGGGCAGACAGGAACAATGAGCTGCAGTCCACAAGTTCCTCAAATCTCCAGTAACTGCTAGATCTCTGAGAATCCAGGAGGGCTTCAAAGTTCAAACTAGTCACTGTTTGTCTGAGAAACTAATATTTTCTTGAGGGATTGATGAATTTCATACAGAATTCATGTTTTTGATTTCCATGGAATTTTTTTTTTCCTTCACACCCTTCTGAAGAATTATGCTTCCCACAAGCACACGTCATTCCAGCACAGTCTCTTAGAAGATGCACGCACTTCTTCTCTGTTTTCTCATCTGGGTTGTCCTTTTCATTGGCAATGAAAGCCTTCACCTCGAAGTCCACACCGCAGGGCTGTGAAGACAGAAAGGTAAATTATCAGTTTCTGTTGCTGGATTAAGAACACAATCAGGATGCATGAACATTAAGGTGGATCTAGAAGACCTGGTGATGAAGGGGTGTGCACATACCTTCCCAGCATCTTC
The DNA here is from genome assembly GCA_900497675.1 of Arapaima gigas. NCBI lineage: Eukaryota > Metazoa > Chordata > Actinopteri > Osteoglossiformes > Osteoglossidae > Arapaima > Arapaima gigas. The sequence goes on along the minus strand of UFQX01000330.1, from coordinate 608,299 downwards.
TGGTGCTGGCAGTATTGAGACAGAACAGGGCAGGTTGTTTGGGAGCTGAAAGATGGATTGTCACTGTTACTTTAACCTAAATGGAATGGCAAACATGATCGCAGAGATATTTGGAGACTAAGTGATGTGGGTCATGACAGAGTTCCGTGTTCTGTCGTGTTGGGATGCACGGTAGAGCTTATGAAAAGCTGATATGGGGAAGAAAAGAGAGGAACTAGGAGAAAGATGTGTAATACCTTGAAGGTGAAAGGATAGCCTTGGTCTCCGGCCTTCTTCAACATGACTTCCTGCAGTTGAGTGTTGGGGGGCTTGGGGTCATTGGTCGGGGGGTAGATTTGCTGACACTGGATCCAGATGTCTTTTCGGAAGGAAAGGCCAATGACATCCAGATCGTCTCGGCCATAACGGAAAGCACACGCCAGCTGCACCCACGCTACAGCGAGAGGGATGGGAGGTTCCAGGGATTCACACCAGGTTCTACATCTGGTCTGTGACACAATTCAAGCCAGTAGGTAGCCTAGTCATAAGGAACCTGGACTTTTGAGAGTGCAGTTCACTTACCTTATAAGAAATTGTTGTTGTGTACTGAAATGTTTCTAATCTTAACAACTTCAGCAAAATGTCCACTTAAGGTAATTTCTTATGTAATTCACTTCAAATAAAAGTATATGCTAAGGTGTCTGTGCAGAGATTTGTACCTTTTCTGCCATTAAGCTCCGTTGGGTCCACCTTGAGTACACCATCTGTTAGAAGAATAGAAAGGAGAGGTTTGGTCCATGATGCATGTTGACACCCCCCGAGTCCAGCTTTGAGGGGATGATGGGATATAGATGCAGTTATGCAAAAAAAAGCTACAGTTAACGCTATCCAATGTCCTTTTCACAGCATATGAAGTAAATTACACCCAGCTTTGGTAACCTCGCTTGTGAAGCTGGCAAGTGGGAGGAAAAGCACCTAAATTCAAATGTGCAAGTGAAATCCTGTATTAAATGTAACCGAAGCTTCTTAATCTTGTCGATAAAGCAGCTGAAGAGATTAATCTGCAAGGAGAAATTGAAGTAAATTTATAGATGCCCATTCACTTTCACGCTCTTTGAACAGTTCTGTCATTGAGGCACAGCTGTTACACAGGCACAATAATGTGATGAGATGCAGTTATACACTCGCTTGAGTCCTTCAACCAGATGAGGACTTCTAAATAAATTCAGCTCTTGATTTATTGCAATATTGACAACAGGTACAATTTCTGTAGTGAGATAAAGGGGAAGATAGGGAGGACTCACCAACGTTGTCCACGCTGTCAACGTGGTCCACAAAATCCCTCCTCCCCAGGTAGAGGGAGACCTGCGAGAGGAAGCGGGGGGAACAGAGTGTCACACACAGACAGTGGACTCTCGTGTCTGGTGAGATGCGAGTTCAAATGTGCATTCCATGTTTCCAGACAGAAAATATATACAGATGTCAGAGAAGATCATTTTTGTTAAGAACGAACAACTCACTGGGACTAGAAAGTTGTTCAGGAAAATCTCAATAGATTTAGCCTGACCCTGTCTCCCATAATATTCAAATATACAAATATGATGAGTTTAATTATATGAAATTGTATTTTTTATTAATGCTGATCAGATATCAATATGATCAGTGTGAAATAGCAAATGGTAGGAACAGGGTGCAGCTGCGGAAGCCAGCCCTGCGATCTGTAAAGAGGGTCTCTGCACATCTCACCGCTCCACTGGCACTGGTTTTCTTGAAGACCCTGCAGAGAGACCGGAGAGACCGCGCCGTCAGTGTCCGAACATCCGTGGCGGTTGTCTCACTGGATCTACTGGCACGGGGGTATTTGCCGACCAACACGTCAGTCAAATATCGCTCAGTTCAGTTTGGTGTTTAGAGTTTAAATCAATGAGTCACACATGGGAAAACCTGCAGTTCATTCCATCAGCCCTACAGAAAGAATTCAATAGGAGGGCCTGGCTGGATCAACCGTGATCTCATCCAGCTGAGAGCTTCTTCAGCTGCCTGCTTCGCTTTATCTGCTCAGAGCGCCGATTACAACCCACTCAGCACCAGCGGAGTAATCGATTGTGACAGTTTACTGCTATAGAGGGAGTCTTTGTGGTTCTCTTGCTCATGTTATGGTCGGGTTAACATCCTGACCCGGGGACTGCTCTGCAACCCCGCTGGACCTTTGGGTTAATGACCCGATTCATGTAACAGTGAAAGCGTATCAAGTCCCTCTGCCCTCAGGGTAACAGAAAACAAAGGCTCGTGGTTAATATGCCGCCGTGCTTATCGGATCACAGCAGCCCACACAGTTTCACACCACCGCGGACTGTAACGGTTTGTCAATAAGAAAAAAAACACTTTTTCATTTAATACAGTATATAGATTCCAGGGTGTATTCTGCCTCATTCCCTCTGCCTCCAGGATAGGCTCTGCACCCCACCGACCTACACTGGACGACAGCGATTGGTAATGTATGGATGGATATATATGCAAATTTCCTCCTTTTTGATTTATCCGCTGACTGCAAATAAATAGAAATACCTTTGCAAGACTGACTTGAGTGCATTTGGTTTATGACATTTCAGTGGTTGTAGTATTTCTAGTTAGTTAAGTCTTGGATGTAACATTTATTATTAGTCCTGGTCTCCAACTGGGGATTGAACTCTGTTGCTCGCGCTGCGTCTTGTTTGCCTGCAGTGATTAGTAAAGCTGTTAAGCTTTCTGCCGTATCTTCTGAAGAGCTCTGCTAGTCCTAATCCAGCTAATCCGCCGGGATGTGGAGAGGATTTGCGGCTGTCCAATAATCCAAATGCTTCACGTGCCAAGAGACCTTTTGTTGAGTTTCCACCACCAGGTTACATGAGAGTTGCTCTCAAAACTCATCTTTAACAGCAGCAGCAACAGAGTTTCGGCTTTGCCTTTCCAACAAGGGGCAATGAGACAGTTGTCAAATTTTCTAGTGCCGACTGAATGTATTTGGTCCGTTTCTAAGGACCTCTTAAACTTTTTATTGAAGACCTTTACAGCAACTTAGTCTTACATGAAAATGTGGTGCGGTGCGATGGTGCAGGTTTATGCAGATTTATAGGCAGGGTCACAGTTACGACTAAAAATATTTGCGTGGTTATCGTGATATTGCTAAAACACCCATGTCTATCTACTGGGGTGGTTTGACCAGTGAACCCTCACCTTATGCCCTCAAGGCGATTGGACAGTGAGGGATGTTGGAAAAGCACAGCTGGACACTGGTGTCATGCTAATGAAATAAGAACCAGGGTTGGACTTACTTGGCCATTTCTTTTTTGGATCAGTTGGAGGTTTTCTGCAAAAAAACGGAGGAAGAGCAATCAGCTCCCCAACAGAGGGCAGTGTTACTAGGCTGTCGATAACCTGCCAAAAGCACGGCAAATATGTCTCTTCAGAAATCTGAAGCCAGAGTTGGTCATTTTACTGCGTTTCGGTGTGTTCAGTTGCCAGTGACCAGAAGGCCTACAAAATATCCCTCAAACTAAGTTCAGATCTAAGAAAGGAGGAAAAACCTGCTAATCTGGGCAGAGTAGATCAACATCGCCATGGAGCGTCTGCTAAACCCAGGCTGAGCTCTTCGGTGGGGATTAGCATTCCTGATGTCTGCCGAATCACCTGAACTCCAGAAAACATTGTCCAAAAAATGCCCCTTTACAGGAGTTCATGAGAACAGGTGACCTTTGATCTGAAGCCCTCTGACATTATTGAAATGGAGCTGCATGTCTTTCTTTCTTATAAATGCTGCCCAAAATGACCCAATGGGACCTTTTGCATCATATATACAGTTTATATGGAGATCAATATTCTCCCTTTTCAAATGTTAGCAGAAATATCTGGTTTTAGACCCCCAAGTGTTTTCTCTCTCTAGTAGCACCTATAAGGGTTTTGTTTCCTCTGCTCCATTGCTGCTTGTCTTCCCCCCCACTTAGTTTTTGACTGTATTGTTGCTAAAAATGCTACGTGTTGCCTGTTGTCATCTGTTGTCATTCTTTATTTTGGCACCATACTATGTAAAGCACTCCGAAGCAAAATGGTAAAAAGGGCACCGAACACAAAAATAAATCTAAACATGGTTATAAGTGGTTTCTCCTTGGTTGCGGTATTTCTTTCTATCACTTTCACTGCTCATTGCTGGAGTCCAAACTGCATGTAACTACCTGTCCTCTCATATCATTTGATCCTGTTAGACCAGCATATATTTAATACAATAAACATGCTGCTGGCATTCCCGGTTCCTGTTTATATTTAAATTTGTCCATTACAGATATTTCTGCAGCAGCTGCCACCTCCTCAAAAAGAATGACAACAGGTGGCACCTGTGGGGCCAAACCTCTGTCCTTTTATTGCCGAGAATAAATCTGAACTTTAAAATCTCCGGTACTTGGTGACTATCGTCATCAGTCCGTCCTGCTGGCTAACAGGGACTAGCAAAGTAGCTTCGCCATGTTATGACACAGCAAGTGAGCACACTGAGTCATCGTGATGAGCCATGGTGGACGTTTTGTGACGGGAAGGATGCCCTTCGCTCGGTCTTCGTCTTGCTAAGTGAAGCATTCATATCTTCCCGTGTGGAGTAAAACCAGTGTAGCTAGACATGGAGGTGAAGCCGTGCTTTGGGATGCAGCCAGGCCGTGTGGGACAGAGAGCCTTGCCTGTGGTGTGAGCTGGGAATCAGCACATGACACCGCTGTGCCGATGTGCGCGCTGGCATGGGGTCCTGCTCAGGCAGCAGAGTCAGAATTTCTCTCTGGACCACCGCCACACCCCCTCCCCCATCCCCTGTCGGACTGGCCAACTGTCGCCACACTGGATATTTAACAGTTGTCTTGTGTGTGTGTGTGTGTGTGAGAGCATTTGAGGAGTGGCAGACAGAGGAAACGTTACTGTTGCTAAAGGAATCCGAGTCACTAGACAACGCCAAACACACGCTGCTGTTTTCATTAATGTTCCGGCTTTCACTCCTGGGCGAGGAACACGATTCCGTCCATCTGCACTGTTAAAGTTTGCTGTTTTCTCCCACCACATCCTGCTGCTGCTCTGCATGGACACTTTTCATCCACTTACCCCCCACCGCGGCCTCCCATGCCCCACCGCCATCGATCTGGATGAAGAGAGGATTTGGTCCTTACCTCTGACTTTGAGTGCCCAGGTCTCCCTCTGTAATCCCACACAGAGTGTGAGCGTTTGCTGTCCTGGATCCCCAGGCTCTGCCTTTATACTCTCACCTCCACCACCCCTCCCCACTGCTCAACCGGACCATCCAAGCAAGCTGTTTTTTGCCCCCCACAATCCTATCAACCCATTAGCCGTCTGCTTTTTAGGGTTACAATGTAGTTAAAAATAAAAGCACTACGGGAATCGGGGGGATTAGGCTTGTTGGAATGGAAGTGTGTGAATCGGCGAGTCTGTGGATGGTTGCCAGGCATCACTGGGTGCAGAAGAAGCAACGCTTGACTGAGAGGGCAACCACTGGTGCTGAGGGGCACTGGGCTCGGACCCCCAACTGTCCCCCACAGCTGAGCACTCTGCACAAACACACCTCTGTGCTACACTTTGTGGCCATTATGTGATCCAAACTGAACCCTGATCAAAGGGTTTGTGCACTTTGCAGACAGCAAGTTATATCACTTAAAGCATATATATTTTATACATTTTAGATCTCTTGCTTTAACCATTTCACTTATGCTTTTCTCCAATATAGGTTACCATGTTTGGTTTTTGCGCTAAGCAGTGATTCACCCATTTACACAGCTAGGTATTGTGCTCTTGTCAGTTTAGTGTATGTACCTACTGACGGAAAGAGATTCGAACCTCAGTCCTTCAGCTGAAAGGCAGCAGCTCTAACCAACAATTTCCTTCTGATTTTCATAACCTCAGAAATGTGTATTTCATTATGTTTATGCTTAAGGCCTCTCAGGGGTACAGCGTTTGATCTCTGATGCAGTCAAACTGTGCTGAAAAAAAAACTGAAAATCTTGCAATCACATCAGCTATAAAGTATACTTTAAAAAATAAAAAATACATGAAAAGGCTTTATATATACTATATATAGAGATAACATATATGAAATGGCACATATTCCGGTAAGAGGAAGTCATGAGAGGTAGCAGGTGGATCGCTGATGCACTGAGGGCAGCGAACTGTGTCCTCCAAGTGACAGCAGAACTCTAGATGAGAGGCGAGCCACTACACCCCCTGCAGACACCGATGGACAAGCATCTCTTCTGTGAACTCCCAGGCGAGCATCTCCTCTGACCGCAGGCTGCCTGCATTTGCATGACTCCTATTTACAAGTACGGTGGGAGTTTCCCCCACTGCAAAAGCACACCTAGAGGAACTGACACAGCTTCACAAAGCTACACTTCGCTGCACGCATTTTGTGTGGTTCTTGGCTAATCCCATGCATCATGTGGGTCCATCTCATGTACCACACTATATATACTAACTAGGCACACAATAAATGTATTTAGTTCTGCCACTACATTTTGCTCTATGGAGAACCAGAATTTCCCATAATTTCTGCCCCCTGTTGACCAGATTCTCCCAGCAAAACGCTGCTGTATTACATGGACATTATTCATAACAGCCTCATAGCTCTGTTTCAATCCCCAGGGTGCACTAAGTTATGCTGCAAGTCGGCTCTCGCTTGTCTTTCCTACCATTCTTTCAAAAAAACTGTATCCCTTTATTAAAGAAATACATATTGTGAACATCAGCGATCTCTCCTAGTATCTCTTCATGCAGAAATTCAAAATTAAATATGCAGTAGTGTGCTGATATCGACCGATATAAAAATTTTAACACTATATGTTCTGTAGCCCTCCTGCCACTAAGTCCATTCTTTAGTATTTCATTTAAGCTGCACTTTTCACGTGGGTCTCCATCTTCCATGTATCTGGCATGAGCACTAAATCCTGATAAACACTAAGCAGTATCAGTTTAAACCTCTCAGCCGTTTCTCCTGAAGCACCATGGGCCACCGTTCTGCACCATTTGCGGCCACCTCAGCAGATTAAGATTACAGTAGTAAAGACCTTTGACCTGCTGTGATCCCCTTAGCACTAAGCACCCTCCTAAATAGTAGAGCAGAAACTACAACATAGGGCAGATAAATAGTTGCAATTGATTTCGATTAGTGTTCATTATCCAGCCGGCTGCTGCCAAAGTGCTCCGCAGCGTTGCTATGGTTGAGCCAAAGCAAAGCAGCGACTGCATTTCCCAGGAGTCCCTTCAGCACCACTATCATTACTACAGTAGTTAGTCAATTACCAAGGCAACTTCTGAACCATTGATATTCCCACTTGAGATTTAAACCTGTAGCCTTATGGGTCATGATCTCCTGGTTAGTAAAATCTATAGCCTTCTGCCTCAATAGTTGAGACAAATAAGGACCTTTTACATTGATCTTAATCTGAAATCTGTTAAAGACCCTCCACTGCCCTTCCGTAACAGATGCGCACTGGACACACAGCTCTTCTGACCACCCAACCATTGCACCAGTTGCCATGGAGAGGCCAAATTTTCCACTTTTTTTGGGGGGAGGGTTCCTGGCAAATCTGAGAAAGCAGTACGTGGGTCATTTTTGGTGACCCTTGGGACTCAATACCTGATAACTCTGTGAAAAAAAACCTACAGGAAGGGATTTTCTGGCCGAACCACTGGAGATGTCACTGACATCAAATACTCTGTTTTACAGCAAATGATAAAGCCCTCTCAATGAAAAATGAAACTACTAACTGCTCTCATCAGCTGAGCAAAAATGAGCAACTCTGCCTGAGTTCTGCATGCTCTCACCGCTCCCACGTTATTCCCACAAAGCCCAGCATTCACTGAGAATGACCATTTGGGCTGAGAACTCACAGAAATTCCACACCTGGGACCAGAAGTGGACTGCCACGATGCATGATGTCTGGCCACAACTGTTGTCACTTTTCACAGGTTTGGTACAAGGTTCTGACATATTTTTCTTGCCAACGTCACTCTGCAGGCTGAAGCTCACACCATTCTGGGATGATACCAGGATGTCTCCAGTCAGTCTGGATCAAATGTGAGCTTTCCAGTGAAGCACTACTTACAAGAGCTTATATTAACCATGTGAAGCCCTTGAGATGGTCTCACAGTTAAGTGCCAGATGCTGTACAGTTTCACTGTGATGATGCTTTGAATGACTGACTTGGCACGTTAGCACCACTTCCACATCTTTGCTTGCTATCTTTATGTACACTCTTAGTTCTGCACGTTGGACTGTAAAAGGCCTTTCACTTGGAGGTCTGCCCGGGTTCATCTAGGGCCACTGAGGTGAACTCCGCACACATGACATAAGGAGCTCATAAGTCGAACGTGTTCAGGTTGGGCAAGTGATCCTGCCGCCGAGTAGCTTTTCCATATATGCGTTTGTTTTTGTCCCACCTGTTTTATGTCCACTGAGGTATTTGCATACAATGTGAGTTCTGCCCAGGTTCACCTGGGGCCACCTCAACCTATACTTTGAACGTATGACAGAAGATGACACATAACCTGGGCTTATTGTGAAGGATCCAGGACACAATGACTAGAGTTATCCATGTTTTAGTTGCAGCATTAGCCCTAAGCATGAGGTGCACATGGAATATTTCACTGAAAACTAAAGGAGGTGAAACATAACCATGGAAGCCATTAGTATAAGACATAAAATAGCAGTAGAGTTGCTCTCAAAGCCAAACATCAACAGAATTAAATTGTTGTACCGCAGCATGCGGGTCCAGTGGGTAACACTGGCTCCACCTATGTAAAGTTTGCATGTTCTCCTCATGTTCATGTAGGTGTCCTCCAGGTGCTCTGGTTTCTTCGCACACTCCTAGGACATGTGTCACTGTGCACATGCTGCCTCCACATCTGTGTGCAGCAAACCATGCATAGCTGTAAAGCACGCAAACTGTGGTGAAGAGGCCATCTGCGAAGAAAAAGAGACAGTGTGATTCCGGTGTGCCGCAGGGTACAGCCGCTCAGCCAGCGTTAGGGTTGGAACCAGGCCCACATCCAAGTCTCAGGGGTGTCCTTGTACCGCGAAGTGGGAAGAACATAGGGGAGAGGTCTGGGCGATTTGTCTCGCCAGACTTACAGTCTGTCAGCAAGAAACACCCAAAGGCAGAGAGAGGAAAATCACTGCAATCTTTTGAGTCTTTAAGACGACGTTGACCCTGTCTGAGTAAACACACAAGGAGGGGGTGGAGAATGCTGAGCTGGGTTTGGGGGGGGGGTCAGGATGGGAGCTTTGTGTGGTTGCGGGTGTTTTTCTGCTGAGTCATGTGATGCGCTATGGCCAAACTCGCTGTTTGCTGATGGCTTGGGGGGGGGGTTGGGGAAGGGGGTGCCGCACAAGCATAAGAAAGTTAGGGATGATCATAACCATATGGAGGTTGGGGGGGGGGCTCAGCTTCCTACACAAGCTGGAGACAGGGAGCAGGAGAGGAGGACTGTGAGCGAGAGAGAGAGGAGAGATGGGAGTCGAACCCGGGGAATCATGACAGCAGAAGAGGACGAGCACAAGGAGAGGCAGTCAAGGTGTCTGGGGCTCAGCTGTCTTGAGTTTTGTGCAGAAAGAGCTCTGTACTGATGAGACAGAAGGCCTCTTCCTGTGTGTGTGTGTGTGTGTGTGTGTGTCTATGTCTATGTGCATAGTAAGGGGGGCTTGTCAGGGCTCGGTATTATTTTTCTCTCTCTCTTCCTCCTCTTGTCATCTGGCACGTAGCTTCCTCTGTCTGCATTGAGATTTCAGACAGCAACCGCCCCCAGCTATACTGTTCCCGACCACAGGGGGCGCCCAACACAGCATGGATCCACAAGCCCCGAGGAAGGCAAAGGCAGGGGGCGGGGGGAGCACTGAAACAGCCCCCAGGGGCCGCCGGTGAGGAATCTGTGGCGGGCGGCCGAGCTCATAGAGGCGTGGCCTTTGCCCTTATATGGAAACAAGACGGACGAAGCCTTTAGGTTTGAAAAGTTTCTGCTGTGCTCCCGTCACGGCTCTCTGTTCCTGAAGAAGCTCGTGGAAATGTAGAAAAGGCGGCATGTTCCTCTTTTATTGTCTTTTCGCTCCTGCTTCTTCTGCCTGACCTGGTAGCGTGTGGCTTCCTGTTCGGTGACAATAGGCTCTTTTGTATCCAGGGACAAATCTACAGCTGCTTCCTTGCCTCCCTGTTGCCCTGCTGTCCACCTTGGATCTGGAGGCTTCTGGGAGTGTCACCACACACGCTCCATCTATCCTGCTCACCTGTGCACCGCCCCATCAAAAGTCTTTCCGGCTACCTGAGTGGGACTGTTACCTGCTGTGCATCTCCATGCTGAAAGGAAGCTCAGTTTAGGGGCACGGCTCCCCAGACCCTCGAACCTGCGTCTGGACGACTCCATTTTGCTATGAAAGGTGCTCCTCAGACAGGCTTCGGAATCCCACCCTGCCCTGGCTGTGTCACCGCATCACTGCAGACTGGCTCCCTGCTCCCCTGACCCAGGGTGGGCATCACCATGGCAACAGCGGTGTGGTACCATCGGGACATCAGCCGCGTGCAGGCTGAAGACCTTCTGGCTCGTGCGGGACGCGATGGCAGTTTCCTGGTGCGGGACAGCGAGTCGGTGCCGGGAGCCTACGCCCTTTGCCTGCTGTGAGTACCCTGATGAAATAAGGTATTCGTATGCTCTTTTACTTCAAATCATCTCCACATCCAGAGGTGTGCAGATCCCTAAAATCGTGGCTGGATTTGAACAGGTCAGTCAGGCTTAAGCTTTGCGTGTACCAGTATGATGCATTGAGAGTTTTGGAAACCCTGACTTGGGCCTCGCTCACATTCCATACCGGCAGCCAGCTCTGGATCCGCTGTTTTCCATCCGTAAGTTGGGTAGATCGAAGTACCAGACGGCTCCCTCCCCCCAGCCCTGTCCTGATGTGGTTACCGGGGCGGGGGTCACATGGAGGGTTGGGGAAGGTTGTGGGTTCACAGATAGCGATCCACCGCAAGGCACTGGACACCCGTCTCTCTCTGGCCGCCTTTTTGCCCTCTGAAGGTGGCAGATTCATCAAGGTGGCAGTTTATTCTGCAGCTCAGTGTCTCTCCCTCACACACACACACACACACACACACACACACACACACACACACACACACACACACACGTTTTTAATATGCAGCTGGACCACGTTACACCTGCAAAACTTGTGTGATTTAAATAAGGTTTAATTGCAGCCCCTCTGGTTCTGAGCAACGTGCCTGTTGCCCTGGATACCTGAGAGATGGAAAATATGGAAAGCTGCTTCCCCACCACTTGTAATATGCATCTTCTGGCCTTTTACACCTGAAGAAAAGTCAGTCTGCTGAGCCAGATGCTGTGAACAAGAGGTGCAAAAAACAATAGCAAAAATGAATGAAAAAGATCTCCTGTGTTCTAGAAGTGAATTCCTAAATGAGGGCAAGAGCTGCTGAGTGGATCACAGTGGGGTACTGTGGTTAGATGCCCACACTCAGTGTGGGCTGGTTTTAGACCCTAGTATAGCTAGTGGTGAACCAACTAAAACTACCAACAGACTTAACAAGGTCAAAGTAGGAAAAATACCAGCAGTATGTAGGACTCCTCTATGTGTGTGACTAAATTCTCACCCTTACTTCTGGCAGGATATGGATCCCACCCTTGATCTTACTTACCCTGAATTCAGTACAGTAAAAATCACCCAGCTGTACAAGTGGGTAAATCACTATAAGCAGCCTCGTGTCCAAAACCTGACATTCCAAGCTGCTTCCGAGAAAGAAGTCAGGTAAATTAATAAAAAATAAACATCGAGAAAGACATGACTCATTTGAAAATATGTAAATTCACGTCATTCTCAGGTAAGTTCCAGTAGGGGAAGTCTGTATGTGCGCAGAATACTGATATGAATGAGTCTGCCTGGGTGGTGGAGGAAGCCCCCCCATACACAAACACCTTAGGTGATGGATGCGCTCAGGTGAGGACCTCAGGGCCTCCTGTTCCTCCAAAATAAAACAGTCCGCTTCATTTTCCGGGCCTGACTCTGATGTTACGCAGTAAATATTCTTCAAGACTGCATTGGATCAGCTTAGTTTGGTCTCTGCTGCTCTGCTTTCAGTGCTGCCTATATTATTTTTATCTTTTTGTTCTGCTCTTTTCTGCAGTTTCACTACTTTTTACCTCCAAATTTAGTCATGGCAAATTACCTAATTATTATGTCTCCCTCCCAAAGCAGGACACCCAGGCCAAAATGGGAGGGGCGAACGTAGGGACTTGGCTCCTGTATCTGACTGTAATTTGCTGGGGGCCCCTTTGCTGTGTTTTCATAGCTTTTCTTCTTGTACGCAGTGAGACGCTTTTTGCACAGCGAGCATTGATGCATCCACATATAAACATGTTGTCACCTTTATTACTCACAAAAGCTGTCCCCTGCACAGGTTCCAGCGACACGTTCACACCTACCGAATTGTTCCCGACGTGGAGGGTCAGCTGGCTGTGCAGGTAGGCGGCAAAGCAGAGTCGAACCCGCAAAATCTGGGCAGAACGGGGTGCTGTGGTTAAGGAACTGAACTTGTGCCCGGGAACACAGCTGGCTGAGATCCCTGGAGACTCCCTGAGTGGGATGGGTAAGATGGTGTACCACTGTGAGCAGCGCCGGTCTCTGCTGCTAAAGCCACCATATAACTGGTTAAAGCCACGAAAACAGAGGACTGAACAGCTTCACATTCTGCCCAAAACCAGCACAGAGCAGAAGTATGACTACAGGACAAGAAAATAGTGCAGCTCCCTCTAATTTTTTTGCACATAAACACAGAGTTATTGGCCAAGATCAGTCACTCTGAGTAGGAATAAATGTGCACTGTGTGTGTGTGTGTGTGTGTGTGTGTGTGAGAGATTTGTTTGTCACAGTGAGCACTTCTGCTTGTTTGCTTGTCTGCGGGTTCAGTATGTTCATTTGGTTTGCGTTTCGGCCTGCGGAATCTGTGTGCGCGCGATTGTACGTGTGCGTGCATCACTGAACGTGCTGATTTCGGGTGTCGGCCCCTTTAAGGCCTGGTTCTTGTTAACTGAACCGTTGGGAAAAAATAGCAACACAACAACAAACACATCAAATGCCCGCCTACCCAAAGCAGCAGGCAGTTTCCTGCACTGTGTTGGCCCTCAGTGGGGGGTCAGGAGCCTGTAGTTTGACGGCACACACTGTTGCTTTGGAGGGGACCCGGCTGCGTGTGTGTGAGAGAGTGAGAGAGAGAGAGCGAGACAGAGATTTGTTAGCTTTGGAGAAAGGAAACAGAGTTTATTTCGCTATGAATGAACGTTAAAGATTTAACTGTTAGTTTTGGAGCATTTAGCTTTTGATAATTATTTACAATGACTTTAAGTTCTTTGCAGTTTCGGTTTCTGGGTTAAATAAATGCTGTCATTTTTGTGTTCGCTGGACAGCTTGATCTATTTTGGTTCAGTAGCTCTAAGCCAAAAAGGCAATTTCACATCATTTAAATCTTGACTGTCACTCAGTGTTGTGGTTGTGCTGTGAAGATGTATAATCTTATAATAAAATCAACTGGAAGTGTAGCCACTAGCACCCCACGCCTGGTCGCAGCCCGAACCTGACACCCCGGCGCACAACACCAATGTTTTCTCACATCCCCCTTCCACTCTGTTTACTCGTCCATGTTCCAAATTTTGGCTCAAGGGCGACTGTCACAGCTCCCATGTGAGACCTCCAGTGTCCCGGTTTAGATCAGCTCAGTGGGAATGAGCCCAGGTGAATCACAGCTCGAGCGAGAGAGCTGAAGTCAGAAGTTGTGCAGAAAGGGGGTTATTTTACGCAGCCAAGTGAACCTATGAGCACGTGGGCCCCTTGCTGGTGTGTTTCACCACACTGGAGCCCTTAGAGAGGAAAACAAAAAAAGACACTAACAGCCAGTATGACTCAGATCAGGTAATGCGGGTGTTCAGCCAACACTTGGGCCTCTGTCACATCATCTTTGGCTCCATAACACTCCACGTACCATCACATTGTGACCATTCTCTGGGCTTCCCCAGGTCCCAGTGACAAAAACACTACAGTTTTCATTGACCTCCCAACTGACACAGACCTTTCTGATGGTTCATGTTAAAAGTGAACTGCCATCATTATGTTAACATCTCTATATCTATAAGGCTCAGTCTCTGTCTGTCTGTTTCTCCAAAACTGTGCCAAGTGCCTCCAGTCAGTTCCCAGCTAATTTGTCTGGATGAGGACAAATGGGCCACTCACACATATCAGAGAGGGCTGAAAGGGGATGTGCTGGAGGAAGGACCCAAACTGGTGTAACGGATAAGAAATTATATGACACACTCAGCACTGCACATGTCACTCACATAAGGGACATAAAGTTTGGTGATATATTTTTTTTTCGACTACGACCAGCTCATACATTGCTGGTGTCCACCTGTTCGACAGCACTAACAATACTTGTGTGCAGAATGCACCCACCTTAAGGGTAGTACAGTTTGGTGATGTATAAAGTGTCTTTTCTGTTTACCTCCCCACTTTCTGACCCTGGCAGCTTATAAAGTGCACAACAGCAGTTTCTGCTCCTCGCTGCTCCAGCTCCTTTGCTGGACCATCTGCGCTTATCTACTTCATGCAAACAATTGTGTAAATATTACTGTAAGACAGGTGGTCTAAAGCTGAAATTACAAGCAGGATCATATGTCTCTGCCGGCTGCAGTACTTCAGACAGAAAAGATGCTAGACTTGTTTCTGGCAAAAACAATCCTCCTGGATTCATCTGAAAAGGCATTATTTTAAATCTTATTATGCTAATTGGCTTTTGCTTAAATTGTTCTAGTAGATCCTGCTATGTTTACTGAAAGCTCCTCACTCCAAATCTGCCCATACTGAGGCTGGCTGATCACCATGGTGATGGTCCAGGAAATCTGTCTGGTTCTCCCCATGATCTTATTGTTGAAGTGTCTTTAAAATGATCCTTTTTTTACATTGCAGTCCTCTGAAAACAAAATGCTACGTGTGTGTGTTGGGGGGGGGGCAGGTAAAGAGACTGTGTGTGTTGTTTGCCCAGGTGACCCCTCAGTGGAGACTGAGCCGCTGTGTAAAGGTGCTTGTCTCTGGGGACTGTGCTGAGGGAAGTGGTCCCTCTAACTTTTCAGGGCGTGATGCTGCAAACATGGAGATCAGCATCAAAAAATCAAATGAGAAATACTGAAAAATCATTTCCAGATCCCTGATATTTTCAAATCAGAAGTTCACTCTTTTTCACACCGGTAGAATTTACCTGGGTATTTGTCGATACATCAGATCATTTTTATATATTCTTTATATACATTTATAGCCTTCACGGAAAAAAAAAATCTCTTCACTTTTAAGGAACAAGACATGTATTCATCACCATACCAGAAAACATGCGTCTTAACACATGTAAATGTCCAGCCCCACGTGATTCGCCTGTTTTTTCACTTGCGTCCTCCCACAGACCTCCCAGGGGGTGCAGGTGAACTGCTTCCGTACTCTGGCAGACCTGGTGTCGGGGTATCAGCACCCGCACAAAGGCCTCGTGGCTCCGTTGCTGTACCCTGTGGGGCAGGAGGCCGAGCAGGCGGATGAGAGCTCAGGTGAGAGGGCGGGGCACAGCCACAGAAAAATTTAAACCCTGTCCAGCATTTCATTGGACATCATTATTGACAGGGGACCAGGCAGTTAACCTTTCTCACCCCTAATAGCCTCCAATACCATCTATAGTCACTCAGGCTATTATCCAGTGACACCCAGAGAGAGATGCAGCTTCTTTTATTTTTTTTACTCCTGAACACTCTGGTGAAGGAATCGTCTCATCTGCTTCGCAAATAGTTAATAATTTTCAGACTGGCGCACATCCCAGTCATCACCAGATCTGAACCAGACCTCCAGCAGAGTCCAAGCCACTGTGTTAGAGAAAGTCAGTGCAGGAATGTCAGGTCAGCGGGTCATGTCTTGTACACCACCTTGCAGTAGACGGGGAGGACGAGAAGCCGAATTCGGTGTGGAATTACAGCTCAGCCCCACCCCTGGCCGGTGCCATGGCAACCCCAGGATCCTCTGTCACCTCTGGATCTCATCTTTTCTTCCTTCACCGGCTGCAGGATCTCCCCGCATCCAGGTTCCCACGCAGAAGTTGACTCTCTTATAAAAGTCTCTCTTCGCCCTGTTTTCGGAAGAGGTTCTGTTGCCTCTCAGGTCACATATTCCCCCCCTCGCAGCTTGGCGAGTGACATGGTGGCCGTGCTGAGCGAGTACTTGCGCAATGAGCTCCCCCAGGACATGGAGGACCTGCGCAGGGGAGGCACAGGACTGCGGAGCTTGCAGCGCATCTTGAGCACGGCCTGCGAGGGCCTGCGCAGGTATGTGGCCCCTCCCACAGAGGTGCTGCTAACACCACTTCCTGTAGCTTTGTCCACCTGTCCCATTTTTACTTTGCCTTTTTGTACATACAGTCTTCTTTTGTACATACAGTTTCTCACACCCCTTTATTCTGTCAACCTCGCATCTCACCACATGCTGTGGCAGAACACATTTCCCACCCTGTTATTTCCCCGAAAAGCTGCCACCTCACCTCTCCTCACCATGTATGGCACATGTCACCATCTGCACAGTTCTACCCCGTTATGGTGCCGCTCACAATTTAAGTGTGAACGTGAAAATTATTATTGTTAATTTTTTTTATCCAGCACCTTTCTGCAAATTTGCTCTCATTATTAATTTTGTGCACCAAGCTGCTTACAATCATTTACCCACCTGTACAGCAGGGTATTTTTTACTGCATCAGTGCTGAGTAAGTGACCTACAGCAGGAGTGGGGATTCAAACCCAGGTCCTTCAAACAGAACGGTGATGACTTTAACCACGATGCCACCTGCTGACCATGCTTATGTTTATGACCATAGTGTGAAAAGACACATATACTCTCAATTCTTTTTCTAATGCAGTGAGATAGACCTGACTTTGTCCAGCTTGGAGACCCTGGCCAAGGTGTTCGACCACCCTACCTGCCCCCTAACTGGCTCTAGAACACAGGTACACACCACACCAGAGACCCTCTGCTGCTGTCTTTCTTTACTGGACCAGATTAACTCCCCCCTGTCACTATATGGCCAGATGTGGCACTGCCCCCTAGTGCCCACAGTGAGAGTCAGTCTCTTTTGGGACATTAAACCCAA
Organism: Arapaima gigas; assembly: GCA_900497675.1. NCBI lineage: Eukaryota > Metazoa > Chordata > Actinopteri > Osteoglossiformes > Osteoglossidae > Arapaima > Arapaima gigas. The sequence goes on along the minus strand of UFQX01000330.1, from coordinate 591,071 downwards.
TAAATTCAGACGAATATTTTTAATGATCAAAATTACAGTATCGAAATGAATGCAGATAATATGTAGTGAAATATTTTTCTTCTGTCTCAACCCCTCCCCCCAACTCCCTCGGGGTCCTGCCCCTCACCTGATTCCCTCTCTTTCCAGAACGCGGGGAAGGTGTCGGACCCGGGGCTGGATGGCCTGGTGTGTCGGATCTCAGCCCTGTGCAGTCTGCTGTCCACCCTCGAGAAGAGGGTACTGTGTCTGGGTCACATGGTCCCCCCACCCCCCCCTCCACACACACTGTGTCTTGTTCCTGGCTGACCTGGAACTGCTTGGATTAGTCACTCTGGGATTTGGTCTTAAAAAATATGACCCAGCATGTTTATTCACAAGGAAACCAGCTTTTCATTTTCACCTTGTTCATTTCCAAGCACATTAGGAGCAGTAAATGTCAGCGTGTTACACTGGCAAGCAGAGTAATCCTCAGCAAAGCGCTCAGGCAGCTGGTTTGATCAGCCTCAGATTTGTTGGGAGATGATCTCTGTATCTGCTGCAGCTATGTAAGTCACACTCCACCTGGACAGGTTCTGCAGGCACTGCAGGAGGCCATAGCCAATCACAACCTAGCGGCGCAGCCAGAACCGCCCCCTGAAGCGACACCCACAGCCCGGACTGGTGACAGACCCCTACCTGTACACACCTTTCAGGTGAGACACCTGTTGCGTGGCACTCAGCAGCTTCTGTTAGGAGCTGAGGTTACATATTCACTTTATGTGCACTGACTTGGTTGAGTTATGAATTTTCAAAGATTACAACATTTTACAATTTATTCATCTTTTTTTGTATTTTAAAAACTTAGGGGTCGCTGCATGTTGACTGTCAACCACCTTGTGTATTTCAAAGTGTAAATACTGGAAGATCCCTTGGTGTACGTGTGTGTGTGTGTGTGTGTGTGTGTGTGTGTGTTCATGGGAGCACAGGTGAAGGTGATACGCTACGGCAGACAGGCAGTGTCGGTGGACGTGGATAACGGGGTGCTGCTGTTTGACCGGAAGTCAGGAGCCTTTGGTGTGGAGACTGTGTCACACGACAGGAGTGAGATGTCAACTTTCATCTGAACCGTTTCTGCCACTGTCACATAAAATGTGCTGCTGAAACGTGGAGAATAATGTTTCTCATTAATGGTGTCCTTTTACATCTGTGTGTGTGTGTGTGTGTGTGTGAGGCAGTCCTGAAGCTCGTGAGATTCCGGAACAACCTGAACAAGCTGTGTATGGTGCTGGACAGTCACACCACCCCCCCAAGAGAGCTGCTGTTTGAGAGTGCCAGGGTCAGTGTGGCGTGAGATACACACACTCACACACACTCACGCACACAGCACACAGTTCAGAGATGCAGTCAAGTGCAGGTTTGTAGTTTTAATGCCTCTGCCTGCTCCTCCCCTGTCCAGAAGTGTGAGGCATTCTGTCACCTGCTGCAGCTCATGAGGACCAGACGGTCACAGCAGGGAGAACCTGACCTCATCTCCGTGTTCGTGGGCACCTGGAACATGGGTGTGTGTCCCAGCATCCCCTTGTCCCTGTTCTGGAAAGTACTACTAAACTGTGTTCAAACACCTTTCATAAAAGTTATGAACTTTGTGCGCACCTGTTTTGCACCGAGTCCCACTGTACTCACCTGTTTTGCACTGGGTCCCACTGTACTCACCTGTGAAGCATCTTGTCCCAATGTACCCACTTGTGTTGCTGCAGGCAGCTCTCCCCAACCCCGCAGCCTACAGTCCTGGTTGTTGTGTCGTGGCCTGGGCAACGTCCCGGACGAGTCGACAGCATCGCTCCCACACGACATTTACGCCTTTGGTACGCAGGAGAACACGCAGGGCGAAAGAGAGTGGGCGGAGCAGCTGAGGTTCACACTGCGGGACGTCACTCACATTGACTTCAGACTGGTCAGTACTGCCACCTTACAAAAACAGACCATTCGAAATAAACCTGGCACGTGACTGTGTTGCCACAGCCTTCTTCCACTGGAATATGCCACCCTTTTATCTGTGTGTTTGCTGTAAGTTACTCGATAACGTTAGATCCACATCCCCGGAAATCATTAACACATGTAGGGGTTTTTTTTACAGCTGTTGTAAATAAAATGTACTGTTTTCCAGGATGAAAAAGTGGAATCCAGTCATATCCCCCCATTCACCTCCTCTCTATTCCCTCCCCCCACGCAGAGCATCTCTTTTTTATACCCAAAACTCAATTCAGTTTCTGAGTTCTGCATATGACATCTTTTAGCCTCAACCTTTTATGTCCTGTTTTCTTTATAAAAAATGTTTTCCATCGGAACTGTGCAATTAAAAACTCCCCATCTGTGATGTTTCATTGTTTTGAAATGCGACAGTTGAATTTGTGTCCTGCTTGTATTGTCCCTGCTGGGCATCTGAGCATCAGGTTTGCAGTAAAGTCAAGCTACACCTGAGTTCATATTACAGAATATATGTCACTGTCGGCCTTCCGAAAACCCGCCATCACATCCGAACCACGAGCGGAATTGTGTTAAAACAGTCCGCTGTGTGTGAGTGAGGAGGATCTGTGTGACGTTTTTCACTTATATAGGCATTTTACAGTGTTGTAGTGATAAATGGGGAAACTGGGTTTTTTGTGGCTGTGAAACAGGTTGTAATTTTTTCATGTTTAAAATAATGGAAAATAGGCTCCCTTTTCATGTTTTCCCAGTTTAAGTCCGGTTTTTAGGGAACAGATTAGCAACATAAACTGGGATATGACAATATCTGAAAACCGTTGTTGTTATAAAACATTATTCAGGCTTGCCCGAGATGACTTAAAATTATGTTTGTATGTTAAACTACTGACAATGATTTGCCCATTTATACAACTGAGTAATTTTTACTGTTTCATTTCTGGATAAATACCTTGATCAAGAGTGGGGCTCAAATCTGAGTCACGCCAGTGAACACGATGGCTGTAACCACTGCCCCACCTGCTGGAAAAACCCAGAAATGACCGAGTCCTTCACAGCAATGTGAATGGGGGGGGGGGCTTCCGGACAAAGTGGAAGCTGCTATGTGTGTCTGTGTCCTGCAGGTGGTGTTGCAGTCCCTGTGGAACATGCGGCTGGCCGTCTTTGTGAGGCCGGAGCACGAGAGACGCATTAGTCACGTCAGCTCGGCCTGTGTGAAAACGGGCTTGGGGAACACACTAGGTACGCGACCAGCACCCCCATCCACCGTCACCAACACCCACTATACTGTTACAGTGTTACAGGTCACACACACACACACACACACACACACACACACACCGGGTTCACGGTAGCCCCAGCCAGACATATTTTTCTAAGTGGGTTTTGCAGTGACCTCTGTTAGGTTCGTGTCCCATGATCTTGGTTACAGGAAGCAAGGGGGCAGTAGGAGCATCTTTCCTGTTCAACGGCACCTCTCTGGGCTTCGTGAACTGCCACCTGACCACTGGCACTGAGAAGACAGTCAGGTGAGTGTGGCACAGGGTTGCCGGGCATGTCTGTCACTGGTGTTATGGGATCAGATGAATTTAATGTCTGTATTTTTTGCTGTATTTTATATGCTTGTCTCAGGTGGGACTTTGTGTGGCTACATGTGTGTGTTGGTGTGCTGGTGTGAGTGGACCCCTCCTCAGGTGCACATGACCAGCATTTTGGCTTTTGTGTTTATATCTTTGATTTATGCTTATTACTCAGAACAGACCATAATCCCTGGTGTCTCTGGGTGGTTTGGCTCTGGTCTGAAGAGCTCTCTGATTTGATGTGCTTCAGGAGGAATCAGAACTTCCAGGACATCCTTCGACTGCTCTCCTTGGGCGACCGGCAGCTGAGCACCTTCGACATCAGCCTGCGCTTCACCCATCTCTTCTGGTGCGGAGACCTCAACTACCGACTGGATCTGGATGTGCAGGTAGAAGGCAGCTCGGCATCTGCATGCTACTCTCTGTGTGTGTGTGTGTGTGTGTGTGTGTGTGTGTGTGTGTGTGTGTGTGTGAGATCTGGTTTTGCATGTATATTATGACTGTGGTCCCAAATCTCTTACTTTTTTGTCCACCTGCTTCCTTTAAATCATCCCAGTCATCCCACTTCAAGTCCAACAGTTCTTGAGGAATAGTTTGAAAATCCTCCTGTTTCTATGTTTCTACTGCATGAGTCAACTGATACCTCCACCTCCTGCCCATTTGCACCGTTATTCTCAGCACAGCCACGTCCCCGTGTGAAGATCCCCTATGGGTAGTGACCATAGAATAACCAGGAGCTCTGACACCAACCGCTCACACCCTCGGTCTCCCCCCTGCAGGTCATCCTGAAGCATATCCTGCAGCGGGAGTTTGAGGTGCTGATGTGTGCTGACCAGCTGACCCGCGAGCGACACAAAAGGAAGGTCTTCCTTCACTTCAGTAAGCTGGGTCCCATACTTCCTTGTACCACGGTGCAGGCAGCTGTGGGCCTTCAGTAGAAGCACATGGGGGGGCTGGGGGGGGCTCTGACTGTACGCTTTTTAACTCCTTATCAGGCACTTGCATTTTTTGCATTGCCTCCATTTACACAACTGGAAATATTTACAGAAGGAAGTGTGAGGGCCTTCATAAAGTCAGCAAATCCCAGTGTGGGATAAATCCAACCACTTTGACACCTGCTGCCCCATGTAATTGTGTTACTTCAGGTGTGTTTGATAAAGAGCTGAAAGCCGTATTTATTGCCTCTCAACACCCTCCCATCACCTGCTCTCCTTCTCCGACCACACCCTGGTATGTTCTCTGCAGATGAGGAGAAGATCCTGTTCCCACCCACGTACCGGTATGAGCGAGGGTCCAGGGAATGCTACCTGTGGCAGAAGTACAAGACCTCAGGGGTAAGACGGCCTCTCCTATTCACACTCTCAAAGGGAAGGACCACGTGGGGTGTTTCTGCTCCGAGTGACACACACTGACCACAGTCCACATCCCAGTCTGGGTGAAAGCTGAACTGGGTCAACTGGATGACTATCAGCCTGGTTTGAAGGTCACGGTGGTCAAACTGGTTCACCCCCCCCATCCTCGCACTTCGTCATCTATTTTTACACGAAACTCCGTCTTTGTTCTTGGGATCTGTGGGCTTTGCTGTGGTTTAGAGGGCAGCTGTCATTCGTTTCTAAAAATACAGCAGAAAACATCCCTGCATCGTGAAATGCAGCGCGTGGATTTTCCTCCTGTGACGTTTTACTTTGGACACGATAAATACGAGTTCAGTTTGAAATGCATCATTTTGTATTTGTTTAGAACATGTATTGGAGTCCTAAAATGTCCATCATGCAGCCACTGATACAGGAGGAGATGTTGTGAAGGGAATGAAGGTTTTTTCAATGGTTCCGTTTGATAACCCAAACTTTTCACCTTCTGTGGTTCGCCTGTCTCTTTCCACCTACTGTGCCTGTAGGTGCGCATCAACGTGCCGTCGTGGTGTGACCGCGTGCTGTGGAAATCCTACCCAGACACTCACATTGCCTGCACTGCCTACGGTGGGTAGAGGGGGCCACAGGTTAAAGGTCAGGAATTGCGTACACTCCCCATGTTGACTCACCAAGCCAAACAGGAAACCCAAAGGGGTCGCCAGCTTCTGACTTGTCATATTTAGAAGCACTTCTGACCCCTTCTGTGGTCCAGCTAAATAAGGTGCTTGTTGACCAGAGTTCAGCACTTGGTCCTCAAGACTCAGCAGTCTTCTCAGGGTTCAGAGTCCAAACTCCTACGTTCCGGTCTTCAGGAAGTCTTTGTTTTCTTGTGCTCTTCAACTCATTTCCTTCTGGTTCTGGAGCAAGATCATTTGTTAGCTTAGAAGAAAAATGTTTGCGACTGTGCACTTTTACCCTGTTATACACCAAGATTTTTACCTTGAAAAGACACTCTGAATATATTAATTAAAGTTTTACAGCACCATCACATATCGTCCTTATAACCAGAGGCTGTGCATGTTGGACCTGTAAGTTTAAGGTAGAGGCATTTTCCTTTTCTCAGGTTGCACAGATGACATCACCACCAGTGACCATTCTCCTGTCTTCGCCACATTTCAAGTTGGGGTGGCTTCACCGTTCCTCTCAAAAACAGGTGATGTCAACAGCTTACCGACATTTACAGCCTGTCGGCGACACTGTTTGTTCTTTGTATTTTGAAATAACCACAAGCCCAAAGGATAACAATCGCAGCCATCCATAAATGAAAAGAAAAAATGCAGGTGTCACATCTCACAATTGATGGTCCTGGTTGGTGGATTGCGCTGCACCCTGTGGGAATTATGTAATATGCTTGTTTTTTCTCTTTCATCAACACAGACCCAGGTCCAGGTGTGGAGAGGGCCTGGATAGAATTGGAGAGCGTAGATGTCATTGTCAAGACGGCCAGCAAAGCTAAATTCTTCATTGAGTTTCATTCCTACTGCCTTGAAGGTGCTATTATGACCTTAAGGTCCACTGACCACTGAACTGGTTTACTCTGGAATTAACTGCATCTCAATGTCTTCCCCAACATACAAAGACCTTAGTTTTGCTGGTGTGTTTACTTGCATCTCAAAAGCATAAGGTTCTGAAGTTTTGCGTCCATAAACTGGTGCTCCACATCTTTTCTCAGAATTCCGGCGTTCTGGCGAGAACGATTCACAGAGCTGCGAGGTTCCAGGTTTTCTCAAACTGGGCTGGTCTCCAAGGCAGTTGCCCAAAGTAATTGCTAAGATTGTTGGCCTGTTATCTAGTAAGCTTTGATTTCTGTGCCATTGATGAGTTAGAAGGTATTTTTTATTTCTCCTTTTTATGCTTCTGGGTTTTATAAAATTTTCACATCCTGTCTCCCTCTTCCACCAGCTCATTCCTATTGTGTCAGACAAGGATTATCTTCAGGACCAGCACCTCCTGCTGTCTGTCAAGTCATGTGATGGTTTTGAGTCATATGGTTGGTTTTCGTCTTCCACCCAGTTCTACTGCCTCAGTTCCAAACAAATTCACACCGTTGATTTTTTTTTTCGCAAACTTTCTTACCCATCCTGACTTAACTAGCTTAGCGCTGTGAGACAGGCCAGCCAGAGAACTGGATGATGGTTCATATTCTGTGCAGGTGAATGTTGCGTGGCACTGCGTAGCCTCATAGGCAGCACAGTGGAGACATTTGAGACGTTCCTGACCCACCGTGGCGAGGAGATGGGCTCCATCCGTGGCCGGGTCATGGTTCACACACCCAAGGATCGGCGCCAGACCCGGGAGAAAACCTATGGTGAGTTGAGTCTTTCACGATGTCCGGCCTTGTTCCTGGCCTGTGCTGCTTCCTGTTTCAATTCCGCTTTTATAAACCACAAACAGATGCATCCTGAGCTGTGTCCAGGTCAGGAATCTGTCACAGAGGCACTTGAATAGGCAGCACTTCAGAGCCCTCAGGAAATGCTAGCTTGGCAATGACTGCCGCCTCTGAGCCTGCTATGTTCCTCTTGCAGAGTGGTTCTGCTTCGAGAAGGATGAGAACAGCTTTGCAAGAAACAGCTTTCTGCCACCATCAACTTGTGCCCCTATTTCAAGGTGAGAAATCCCCAGCCCTTCTGGCATTCAGAATATTTAGGGCCTCAAAAAAATGCACATTTCTGTTATTTGGAAAATCTAGTTTCTCTAGTTATTACTGTTTAAACCAATAGTGAATCCTTTTGAGTTATATGAGTCATAAGTGATACCTTTTGGGCTGGAAAATGGCACACATTCTATAGATAATTTGAGGGTGAATAATTTTGGTTATGGAGGGCACAGAACTATATAGAGCATGTTATAATTAACACCCTGTTTGTAGCCAAAAACTGGATGTAGTGATAAAAACGGGATTTGGAAACAGTAGAAAGTAATTCTCAAAAAAATTGACATATCGGTGAATGTAAAAATTATTGCCGACTGTAATTACAGTGGTTTAAGTGGCATCTGTCAGTACTTGCCTGAATGGCCTTATTCCATGCTCCTTCTACCATTTAAGGACTCCAGGGGCTCCGCCTGCAACTGTCCCACCCACAAAAATCTCTTGTGCTTCAGTTCCATCCACATCCACCCCAAGTAGCTACACCAATCCTGCATACTTCATTTTTGAAGGAGTGCCTGTTCAACAAAAAATGCTGGAGGACCTGCCTACAAGCCAGGATCCTCGCATAGTCCGGTCCAGAGACACTGTCCTTCAGCTCCCCAAGGTATCTGGAGGACGCACTCGTGGTGGGAAGCCAACACGCAGGTCTGACTTCACTGAGATTGAGATCCCAGGGTGCCTCCCACAATGCCGAACTCCCGAGGAAACTCATCAATCCACCTCCTCATACCAGCTTTTTCCAGCTAAGGAAAGTGGCTTGACTAGGGTCTCCCCAAGACCCTCCGGGAACAATTCCCCTCGTTCTACGGAGCAATCACTTTACAAGAACAATGGTGTCATACAGCATCATCTGCATGCCTCAGACCAAAGAAACCCATACATGAATCATTCTGCTCTGGCAAAGGAAATGCCTAGACCATACAGAAACGCACTGCATAAAGATCGCCTCCAGCCATCTGTAGATCACCCACTCTCTGTGCACAAGAACCCATCTCTTTACCCCTATGCATCCACTAGAGTGCCCCACAATGAAGATGCTGTTTCCTGGGTGCGTGAGCCTCGAACAGGCTCACATGGGGACAATTCCCTGACAGCTCTACAGATCGCCAAATCGCTCAGTGAAGTGGACTTTCTGCCTATAAACCACAGGACTTCTGCCCCAAAGAGGAGAGTTCAACAGAGGAATCTTGGGTACGAGTTGGCCATTGCTACTGATAGGGGATACTGCTGGGAGAAAGAGGTTGGTAGATGGAGTGCAGAAACAAATTGTGACATACAGTGGTTTTTATTTTCATTTTGGAGCACATTTACTACAAGGTACATCAAAGTAGCTTATGGTTCAATTTATCTTTATTTTATTTGATTTGCTCTTATATCAACATTCTATCTGCAGCCATTGGTATTACACGGGGCCCCAGAGACAGTGCAAGAACTCCTGAGCAACCTTGGGCTTCAACGATACAGCTTGGGACTCAGCCTTAATGGCTGGGATGACTTGGATTACTTCAGGTGAGAGGCAGTGTGCAAGACTCATAGAATAATCATCTTTTATACAGCTCGCAGTTGTTATCCGAATCTAATCTGTTCCTAAAAACGTCTGATAGTAAATTACAGACAGTGGAAGCTGTGGAATTCTGGCTTGAATGAAACTTTCCTCTGTCCCACAGTGGCATCACTGAGGAGGACCTGCAGGCTGCTGGAGTGACCAACCCTGCACATCGCAGAAGGATCTTAGAGAACCTGCCTAGGATCTGGGACTGAGTACAGGGCTTAAACCAGACCCAGACAGAAGACTCTCTGAATGGCCTAGTGGGCCCAACTGAACTGAGCAGGAGAGAAGCAGGGCGTCCTGCACAGAACATTTTGTGCTGGGGTTCAGTTCAGTGCAGCACAGTCAAGGAGACATGGACAACCCTCAGCTGCTCATTTTGCCCATCTCACATGATTTTCTTCCAAACTGGACTGAACCACTATGTGAGGCCTGACTGATGAAACTGGGGCTTCTGGTAAAGGAGAACTTCTGTCCTCTTTTTTCCATTACATTTTTAGCTGAGTAAGATCCACTGCTGAGCTCTTTACTTGTAAAACTACATTCCTCTCATGATATCCTCTATCCCTTTTTCTAAGAGCTTTGAAAGCCTGGAAAACCACCCTGAGCATTTCTAAGTTCACAACTGTCTGCATCAGCTGACCAGCATCCCTATTCTTTTAGGAGCTAGTGCTGTTTACCAAAGAACTGGTTTAGTGCTTTCTGTGAGAAAGCGGATGGCAAAAACCTTGACGCTGTCTAGGTTTTTTTTATGTAATGTTTGTCTTGTAATCTATACAAATAAATTATGAAGTCCCATTCTGGGCTCCTCTCCCTTCTGCCTGTCAAGTTATTTCATAAGAATAATTTTCTTAAGTTTGAAGGTATCACATTACAGTTTCGGGAGCCTTCTTCTGTTTACTCTTCACGGAGTCAAGCTCTAGATCATAAAATTGTTGAGCAAGAGCCAGAAAAGGTGAGGTTCTAAATTACACTTGTTCGTTTCAGCTGCCAAATGTTAGGCATCCGGTTGAGGTGTGGAAGAACTTCAGCCCAATTTGATGAATAACGTTACACGGCTGGTCATGTGGAAACTGCTCTGCTTCGATACTGACAGTATGCAACCCCGGAGTGTCACATTCTATGCTGAGAAAAAGCTTCCTGCTACCGTGAAAGCTGACTATGGCAGTTGAATTGGTTCACTTCTTGCATTCAGTTCCACTCGACGCTGTCGGCTGTGTGGGATGTAACCACTCCACTCAGGAGGCAGGGCAGTCAGTAGTGCCGCGGCGTCCTTCGGTTTCCATTCCCTCTGTGGTCTGGACCCCCCCCCCTTTCCCTCACTTTGTGGTGACAAGTGTGTGGAGTACACAGATCCACAACCTTCGCCCTCTTCCACTGGTAAACAGACTGCCATTCTCACAGTATGACTGCCCTTAAATTTTTTAAGAGAGTTTTACCAACAGGCTGACCGCTCAACCCCTCATTGCCGACCCCTGTCCATCCCCGTCTGCCCACCTACCTTGTTGGCACCCTTATAACAGCTCTGCATGGGGAAACATCCCCCTGAATTTGTTTTCTGTCTCTTGTCTCAAACATATATACATTTTACAATTATGAAACTCGAGGTTAGGCTTACAGCTGACCAGCGATTTGCACGTGTTTATTTGAAGCACCGTCTCATGCAAAGGAAAATTACTGCACAAGAACCTAATGCACATATCAAAGGCTATTTAGGGTGTTTAGGTTTTATTTACGTGTTTTTTCTCTTGCCAAGGAAAGCTCGTAAAAGAATTATTGCATGTGTCAATGTATGTATTTTGCAAAACTGTGGAGTGAGATTGTTGAAAGTTACACATTAAACATATCCAGATGCCGCCTGCAGTAAGATGACAAGCAGGTCAGGTGAGTTAGTAATGCTAGAGGACAAACACCTGTACCTTTCGGCGCTTTGGCTGGCTGTGACAGGAATTCAAGGAAAGATGGGTGTTAGCCAGCGTGAATGTTTGTTTTAATTGTCCAAATGACAGTTTTGGGGAGATTAACACCACCTTGCTGGAACATTAAGAAGCTTTGAATATCATTCTTTAAAAATCATTGCAAAAGCTGTGTGTCCAGTAGCTGGACCTCGCAGTTTGGCTGCCGTGGGTTTCCCTCTCGCTCTCTGGCGTGATGCAGCAGGTGTAACTTTCCAGCTTAAACAGAGGTGTTGCTCGCAAAACCTCAAGAGCAGCAGATAACTCATCCGAAATACGATGAGAACGACCATGGACTCATCTGACCAATGGCCCCTGGTGAAGCAAGTGTGTAGTCAGCATCTTTGTGGCTCCTGGCCTACACACATTCCTGAAGGGTGATTCAACGGTGGTGCTGGTCAGTGTCTCAGAATGATGAAGGTTGGTGGGATGGGGAGGGGATACGGGGGCTCTTTTGCAATGGCAGCACTGACTGAGGATCCTGGGAACCATTCTGAATGGTGCAGAACACACCTGTTACTGGCACCTGGAAGCGCCTTCTGTGGAACCTGATGGGAACACAAGATTTCCTCTTCCTCATTCTTTCTTGAAGTTTGACGCAACAAATTATTATCTCAATGATGTCATATCAGTTTCTCAGCCCCCATCCCTTTGAACCCCCATCTCCTTGACTACACGAGGGCTTCTGAAGCAGAAACAATTGCCAGCTGTAGCAATTTAACCCTAAAATCCCCTTATGAAACAAGAATTTGTGACATAAGAAATTTGGTCTATGTTGGGGGTTATGAGGTTTCCTCATTGCCTTCTGATCAAGTTTTTTTGTTCCTCTTTATGTACTTTTTAGTTGTCACAGCCAACAGGCTGGATGTGTTTGCATTTGTTTCTTTATTACTCATTTTGATGTAACTGTAGTTGATGAGGGATAAAAGCAATAGCTCCTGATTTCCAACTAATCCCCACTAACCCTCTGAACCAGACAAGCCCTGTTGTGTCTTAGTGCAAAACGTCTTGAAACAGAAATCATTTTGGTGACAAATTGTACTACTCCTGCACAATGCTGCATGACATTTGTCAAAGGATAACTATTCATTGCATAAAGTTATAACATTTAAATGGACAATATACGATTCTTTTGAGAATAAATGTAAGGAAATGTGCATAAACCACAGGAACGCTGTGTGGAATCATAAGGTAAAACCCTAATCTCTTAATCTGTAGTCACTGTCATGTTATACATTATGTGACACAAGGAAGATTTTCAGTTTGGCGTCTTCATCTAAAGTTCTGCTGATGTTTAATGTTGCATGGTGCAAAGGTAAGGTGTGTCCATGTAGTGTTTAGTAATGCTTAATACACTGCTCCACCCAGCATTCATTTTCTCCTGTAATCCTTTTTGTTACCAGAGTTGGTTCCGCAAAGAAAGGATCGAAAATCCCAAACTCTACCAACAGTTCCCACAGGTCCTATTTCTTCTTGAATCCTCGGTCGTGTTCTAGGACTCCTTGGAATTTTCTTGGAATACCTTCTGCTGTGATGAAAGGTTTGGGGTCTTTAGACGATTTTCTCTATCTGCTGTCACAGAACTGACCCCCACTGCCGTTGTTACTGTCCAGGTGCTAGTCGTAACTTGGATTTCCGCTCCTCCCAGGCCCCCCATTTTGATGTTTTTGGTTCTTCGTCTTCTCAGCTCTTCAACACACGTCTCTGCCTTTACCTTTGCTGTCACATCAAAGCCGTTAGTTACTTTGACGGGGCAGGAAGGACTTCAATCCCCACCGGGAAATTCAGTGTACAGCAGCTGACACAGTAAATAAATAAATAAATAAATAAATAAATAACACTAATAAATAGCAGACGGTCTAATTGTTGTCAGGCCCTTGTATGGCATTATGGAGGTAGACTTTTGGGTTTAAATCCACCTCGTGTGGAGTTTGCATGTTCATCTGTGTTCATGTGGGCTTCCTCTCACAGTCCAGAGACGTGTGTTTCAGTTGAACTGGTGTCTTTAAATTCCCTCTAGTGTGTGTGTGTGTGTGTGTGTGTGTGTGTGTGTGTCTGTGTGTGTGTGTCTGTGTTGCCTTGGAATAGACTGAATCCTTGGAATTTTCTCAAGGACAAGTGTATCTATCTTTATAAGTCACCTGGGGTAAAAGTGTCAGTTAAACATTATATACTGGTGTGAAGAAAAGCTTTTGCTGAATGAATAAATGTAAATGTGCTGTAAAGGTAGCAAGAAACTGTACAGAAGTCCACGACTGCACTGAGTTTCTTGTAGGAAAGCCAGTGTACATGAAACTTATTTGGAGGTCATTGTTATATGCAACACTTTGCTGTTGTTCTGGAGTAGCATAGAAAGAGTGTGCAGATCAGCAGGTGAATAAATGACCAAAGTCACACCCCTGTGAACCAGGCCGGGCTGTTGGGAGACACCACGGTGAAATCTGGCTTCTCTTCTTTGGCTCGTCGGCCACCTTTATCTCTCCCTTTATCTCTTGTTGACTGTGTTTGAAAGCAGGTCTGGGCGCATGCGTCAGAAACTCAACCTAGTCCGGGGGGGCAGAAGTCACTCATTCACGTCATAGTGAGTTTCCCCCTCAAACCTTTATCTGCATTATTGGGAAAAATCAACAACAAGCTAAATTCCAGCAGCATGTGTGTTAGGGTAACCTTTGACTTGGCTGCCAAGACTGGAGTGGGTGGACATGGAGACAGCAGGAAGGATTTGGTCCTGTTTGTGGACTGGAACTGGTCAAGATAACTGGATGTCAACTGGCCCACAGTAACATCCATCTGGTGTATCATGTTAAGCTGCTTCTCCTACCGTGGTTAATATCCACTGATCGTGACTCACGTGTCTGTGTTAAAACTTGTTTTTTCCACACAGCAGTAGGCTGTGCTTCAGTGAAATTGCCAGCAGTTACGCACAGCATTTATAATAGTAATGGATGCTGCTTTGGAATAAAAGATCTGGAAAGAACTAAATAATATTAAAGATGTATAATGTGGTTCTGAGCAGCTCCTAACATGTTCAAAACAGCTTTTTAATGAATTTATTCCAGTCTTACATGCTGGTCATATCATCAGTTCTGTACCTATCAGCAAACCTGCAGAATTTAGCAGCCATCAAAGTTAAAAGTTTGTGTAAAAATATCATATATCTATGACACTTGTTCTATGGCATAACTCAAATCAGAACATTTTCCCATTTAACTGAAGTCTCTTATAGTTATTTTGCGTTTTCCAGCTGTGGTTATTTTACGTTCAGGGTAACTTGTCTTGAGCCAGGCTACAGCAGCTGGGCTTCGAACCTGGACCCCACTGGTCCATCTGCGTAGCTTTATGCCGTTTAGAGAGAATTTCGAGAACTAGTGGGGTGACGAATTGTCAGAAAAAAATCAAGCAAAATCATGAGGTTGTACACAGATGTCGGAGGGACACAGGAAACTTGCTGGACACTGAGGGGGGCCCTCACGTCAACGTCACAAACAACTGGAGATGTGTGAAGCTGAACTGATACCCGTGTTTATTTTTTATTTATTCCTCTTCGTCCTTTCGGTTCTGCATTATTAAAGCAAGCGGTTGTTTCGGCTAAAAAACTGTCCTTTGCTCCCAGTTTCAGAGCACGCGGGCGACGCCCCCAACCCGCCTCCGCTCACTAGCCCCCAGCGTGTCCGCGAGCCTCGCCGCGAGTCCTCCTCCTCGCGCACCGCCGGCAGTGGCGTCGCGCGTGCATCGCGTGGTAAGTCAGCGAACGACGGTCGTCGCGAGCTCGTTTACACTTTAACTGTAAAGTCAGACATTTTCTTTGTTTTTTCCTTGTCAAAATTCTGTTATTGGAAACTTTTGGGAAGGTTGTGGAAAGGTGGGCGAAGCGTTCGCTACTGTCATCTGCTTTACCCGAAGGTGGGTTTCGCAACGAGCAGAATTTAAAACAAATGTAATAATAATAATAATAATAATAATAATAATAATAATAATAATAATAATAATAATACAGCAGTTTCCATTTTTAAATCCATGTATAATGATCATAGTAACGGAGTCAGCGAAGGGTGAAGTAGTGAAAACCGTTTTGCCTTTAATGCCTTTAAGTGCTACTTTGTTGTAGGTTATCACGATGGTTTATATTTATTAGATGATGGTAGTTCTAAAAATCTATTTTGGATTCATTTCTTCGCTTCAGTATTTATTTATTTTGTGTCAGTATGAAGTGATGCGGCTCATGTACAGCGAAAAACACGCGGGATCTTCCACGTGGGGCACAGCCGTGTCAGCTGTTCTGGTTTGATATGTCTCTCCATTTTCGCCTGATCACATCAGCTGTGCTTTACATCAGAACTATTTCAGCGTGTATTTTTTCCCAGTTTGTGTTAAGTGAAGAACACATTGCACATGAATCACCATCACAACGGCAGTAAATAAATCACTTTTCGTGTCCAAGACACGACTTAGACGTGCAACTATGTTGTAATCTGTCTAAAAACTGGCACCACACAAGGAAAAGTTCTTGTAAAACTTTGAAAACACCCAGCTATAAAATATGTGAATATAAAAATTAATTTTAGTTTATCATTCTTTTCTGTACTACGATTACAGATAGCAAAAAAAAAATCCTACATTTATTTAAATGTTTTCCACATTTTTCCAAATAAATGATTCCGTTGCAACACAGCTTAGAAATAAATTTGTGTGGTATTTCACTCCTGACAGAAGACTTTTCTGGAGTAAAAATTATGTCAGTTGCTTGTTTATGAGGTAGTCTGCAAATTTCCATTCATTTGTCAAATGCTTATGAAAAACATTTTTGAGTATTTTTTCCTTCTTTCACTGTAAATATTCTCCTTTTCTTTCCAAAATACTGAAGTAAATTTCTAAGAAATGCTAAATATTTCAGTTTGAACATATTCTGTGTTTGTCCGACCTCCTCACTGGGTTTCACCTTTTCTGCACACAGTTTATGAGCGACGAGCAGTAATTCTCAGGAAGATGAACTCCTTCAGCAACCAACATAATGGGAACCAGTCATTGTTGTTCACAACCTTGGCACCAGGAGAGGCCAACAAGAGCTGCCGCTTCAACGAAGAGTTCAAATACATCCTGCTGCCTGTGTCGTACAGCCTGGTGTTTGTCCTGGGGCTGCTGTTCAACTCGGTGGCCCTGTGGCTCTTCCTGTGCAGGATGCGACCGTGGAACACCAGCACGGTTTACATGTTCCACCTGGCGCTTTCCGACACGCTCTATGTGCTGTCGCTGCCCACACTCATCTACTACTATGGAAACCGCAGCAACTGGCCTTTTGGCACGGTCACCTGCAAAGTGGTGCGTTTCCTGTTCTACGCCAACCTCTACTGCAGCATTCTGTTCCTCACCTGCATCAGCGTCCACCGCTATCTGGGCATCTGCCACCCAATCCGCACGCTGGCCTCGGTGAAGCCGCGCCACGCCCACATGGTGTGCGGTCTGGTGTGGGCAACTGTCACCATGTGCCTCATCCCCAACCTCATCTTTGTCACCACTAGTCGCCGTGACAATGACACATTGTGTCACGACACAACCCTGCCAGAGGACTTTGTTGAGTACGTGCACTACTGCTCAGCTGTCATGGTGCTGCTCTTTGGCATCCCCTTTCTGGTCATCGTGCTTTGCTACTGCCTGATGGCAAGGGAGTTGTGCCGGCCTAGACATGGCCTGTCCTCTGCCCAGAGGCCGGTGCCGTCCCGCAAAAAGTCCATTAAGCTCATTGTGGTGGTGCTGGTGGTGTTCGCCGTGTCCTTTGTCCCCTTCCACATCACCCGCACCCTATACTACACGTACCGTGTCCTGGACGCCGAGTGTGCCGTACTCAACATTGTCAACTTCGCCTACAAGATCACCCGCCCGCTGGCCAGTGTCAACAGCTGCATTGACCCCATCCTCTACCTCCTTGCTGGGGACCACTACCGTTCCAAGCTGATGCAGGCTGTCGTCAGGAGGAAGCCGACGTCCAGCCACTTGGGAGGCTTCCATCCACAGTGCTCAGCCATCAATAGGGACATCGCCCTCTGCCATGCAAACCTGCACGCCAAAGCCACCCTGGAGCCCAAGAAGTAGTTTCCTCAGCCTGTGCACGTCCGGGACATTGTGGAAAGACCACAGCCAACTCTGTCATCTCAGGTGTCTATGTTTGTGAGTCCCTGACATCTTGGCGGGATGTGAAATGTCAGTAAAATGATCCTGAAAAGGGAGCATTGATAGGTGCTGGAAACCAGAACACAGCTTGCAAAAGCAGGTGTGACCTTGATGCAAAACAATGAAACCTTAGGCTTGTGTGACTGGACCTCTGTAGGATCTACAGATACATGTGGAAGTTTTTAATATATCTGGATATTGGAGAAGGGAGACAGAGGCAGTGGAAGGAAGCCAAACTGTGACTCCTGTCGTGATCCTGGACTCACTCTGGACCTCAAAATAGTCCCATCACTGGAATTAAAGTGTACCTATATATAACCTCGGTGCTTTCTGAGCAGCTGTGAATCACGACCTGACAGGAGAGAAGGTGTATCGTCCTGGAGAATCCGTCGTCCCACTCCCAGCTGCTCAGGCAGTCATAAAGGGAAGATGTTTTTGGGGTCCGGAAGTGCGCAGATCTGCTTTTCTAATGCACATTTGGCTCTGACACCTTGGCTGCAATGGTTTCCTGGGAGTAAATCTGCAAATCCAGAGTGGGTGTTTTCCGGCCCTGTGTTTTGCGAGAAGGAATTCTCACACAAAGCCTGTAATGTGACACGCTGAAGGGCTGATGTGCTGCCGGGCAGTGGCTCACCGTGGCCTCGCAGTGAATCCTGTATTGGTTTTTCTTCCGAATTGCTGTTTATAGATGAGAGGCACACAGAATCTAGTAAGTACTGGTAAGCTATGTTCACAGTGAGGCACGACAGAAAAATAAGACAACCAAAACTGGCTTCTGAAAAACTGTGCAAGCATTCGTGTGGTACAAAGTTTTGTAAGTATCTGGCTATCGTAATGTTTGTGGTTCACCCAGCGATGATGCTCAGAGTATTTCATCATCAGGTTTGGGACAAAGGCCTTGCAAAGATGAACCTGATGGTATGAGAGTGCAGTAACTTGTAGCTGGTGCCAAAGTGAGATGGCGGACTGTTTTGTACCATTATCAGAATTACCCCCAGACTCCCAGTCCAAGTCCAGCTGTTTTTGGCTGATAGGTTCCACAGCTGTGTAACTGTAGATGGAATGGGGGACAGGGACCTCACATCACCTCACATGCTTGCCAAGGCCTGGTTGGGGGGGGGGGGGGTT
Source organism: Arapaima gigas (assembly GCA_900497675.1). Taxonomy (NCBI): domain Eukaryota; kingdom Metazoa; phylum Chordata; class Actinopteri; order Osteoglossiformes; family Osteoglossidae; genus Arapaima; species Arapaima gigas. The sequence continues at coordinate 572,667 of UFQX01000330.1, read as the reverse complement.
GCTGGTCTCCACTTCAACTGTCCTCTGGCAGGATTGGGTTTCAGACACAGGAATCACAAAGCGAGGTTTCTTTACAGCTCTGTTGTTGTGGCAGCCATTATTACATGGAGATTGACTCCTCGTCTTTGTCTCTTGAACGCTTTGGAGAATTCATCTGGGAAGCTGACCTGGGAGTTAGAGACAGTATGCCCACTTCATCGTATAGCACAGCATTTGTTTGGAAGACATTGGGGATCTCCGTACATGGAGCAATTGGGAGAAGAACATGTATTTTTAGTAATAGACATTTTGCATCATGTATGGAACTGTATGAGAATATGAATACCTGGTTCATTTCATCATTTCATTTTTCTTTAGTTCTGAACACAAAGCTGTTGCTTATAGATCTGACACCACAGGCTTTTAACTTTTGTTTTCAGTTGTTTTTTATTGCTCGTTGCCACTCGTATGTTGTGTTTCTTGTTTTTTGGGTCTTTAAGGGTGCTGTGGAAGAAGTAAGATCTGTGTCAGCACCATGCTTGAGTGGCTAACTCAGCCAGATAAAGAGTGGAAGAAGTGTTTTGTAAAGAAAAACCTAGAAAGGTCACTGGGTATGACCTGAGTAGTGGAGGAGAGAATTAGGGGCCACACAGTTCCTCCCATTTGGGAGCCACAAGTACAACCATCATTCATCCAGTCACCCAGTGTCAACAACTGCTTGTCCAGTGCAGGGGTGACAATGGCCTAGAGTCCATTCCAGAGTCACACACTAAGGGCAATTTGAAGTCAAGTCACCTGAAACACATGTATTTGAATTGTGGGAGAAAACTCAGATAGACACTGGGAGAACATACAAACTCCACACAGAATGAGCCAGATTTGAACCCACAGTCAAGCTGTGAAGCACCAGTGCTACCTGCTGTGCCACCCAAAGTAATAACATGAGTGAAATCTACTAATGTGAACTCTGCTGTGCTCAAAACCTCATAGTTTTGCGAGCTGTACTCCCAGAGAATGTTTATTTTTCATAATACAGAATTCACTGAGCTATGTACAATTTTTGTAAAGTTCTATTTTCATAAAGAAGAAGAAAAGATATAAATGCATGTCAAAGAAAAAAAATCCACACACAGAAACCAGGAACACACTGCAAGGTTCTTTATTTTAACAGGTCTGGGTGAGAGCTCACACCTTCAGAGTCTCACACCCCATGCCTTTTATACTTTCTTACCAAGCTCATCCCATTTTGTTGTTCAATGCCAAGCTTTGTATACTATGCTTACATTCCTTTCTTAACTTCACTACCATATCTTGCTAAGCTCCTCAATTATGCTGGCCAGGGCATTTTGGCCTTGGAATGCTGTCAGGAGTACTATCCGGTGATTTCTCTACAGCTTTGTCTTTTTAACATCAACCTGTTTCCCCTACCTGCAAGCCCTCAAGGTCTGTCAATGGGGCTTTAGGGTCTGTGTGAGATTTTTCTCTCACGTGCATTAATAAAGAATCGGAACCAATCTGTTTTCTTCACTCTGTGGTTTGTTGTTTACATGATTCCCCGGAAAGGTACTTCCAGTGCCACTTCCTCTTTATTGTTCCCCTGAAAATGCGGTGACAGCTCTGCCACCATTCCCCTATGAGGGAGGCGGGGTACTAGAATGGGTGGCAAAGGAGCTCTGCTGGGAGGGATGTGGCACATTGAATGGTGGGTGGGACGGGTGCTGTTCCAGCTAAGAGATCCAAGAAGAATGTGAGGAACAAACCAGGCGCCAATGTGACCCACCACCCAGCTCAGCAAACCTCACTGAGCTCCCAACTCCCTAAAAATGGAAACCCAACTAATCGTGGCTAACTGCGAGGGAAAGTGTCGGTGAAGTCAGAATGACAGTTACTGTTTATCATGTTGACTCCAGCAGTTACTAGAAGGTAAAGCCCGTCAAGATGAGCCGAGAGGTAAGTGCCGCTGTAGTGAGTGGAGCTGTGAGCCCCAGCGCGCTCTCGTGGGCTGAAACTGAAGTGCACATCAATAGCCAAACTATTCCAAGACATTTTCCCACTTTTGTTCAATTTTAAAGCACCCGGCAATAAGAAAATGCAGCAAAGACTTACTGGAGGATGTCCCGTCACTTTTGCGGTGACTTAGACAATATTTAAAGTAAAGCTTTAGCACACAGGTTAAAGAGATGAGTGTCAGGGACAGGTTATCGGTTCGAGTCCCATTAGTGCCATAAAATTGAGTAAAGTACTTCACGTTGTTCTGTATGTTTAATAAGCTTATACTTATTTAATATGTAATGTTTCAATAATCCAGACTGGTACTTTATTTTTCTGGCTCAAAAGACCAATAGCACAAGCTAAAACAATACATTTTACGCACTAAAATTTATTTACCCAAATGTTTAATTTGAAAGTAATTACACATATAACGTATATGCTTAGAAATATAAAACTATGTAATCAACTTATTTTATCTATATATTTTTTTATAACTAAAGTCTTCGAGAGCTTGGGCGCACACTTATGACGTTTTTGCCCCGGAGTGTTTGTGCGCACGCTTATGACGTTATTTCATCATGGCTGTTTATGGGATCCGATGGCGTTCAGTTCTCACATGGGCACCTTCGAAAGTAAGAATGTTTCACCTATACTGAAAATTAAATCTTTGGCAAAGTCGGGACAGCTTTTTTTCGTGTGCTTGTTCCGTGTCTTATCCCGGTATTATTTAAATGACCGTAAAACAGATTGTCATATTTGATAGATATAAGACGTGTTTGCTGTCATCTCAGCCACACTATGCAGCTTGGGAAGAGTTTTTCCGTGAAGCTGTGGCATTTATCCATCCTGAAAAAGTTGGTTAGGCCGCCCTTAACCCGGGTTCGAACCCAGCAGTGCGTCTCCGCCCCCACAGAGCGACCTCTTTGTACACATGGGCTCGAGGAAAATCAGCGTTTTTACGTCACCACGCCCATCTTCTACGTCAACGCTGCCCCTCACATCGGGCACCTGTATTCTGCGGTCATAGCTGACTATCTCCACAGGTACTGGCTGATGCGTGGGGTTCAGTCCAAGTTCTCCACAGGTAGGTGGTCTCTTTAACTGAACATTCATTCTCACTGCAAGGGCATCATCCAATCAGTATGAAACTGGACATCTTTGTGTTTTTTAGGTACAGATGAGCATGGGTTAAAGATCCAGCAGGCAGCGTACTCTGCGGGCAAAGAACCTCTGAGATTCTGCACTGAAGTATCGGTGCAGTTTAAGGATCTTTTTAAAAAATGTGACATTTCCTACACGGACTACATCAGAACAACTGAAGATAGACATCGCCGTGCCGTGGAGCACTTCTGGACAGTACTGCAGGACAAAGGTTTCATTTACAAGGGCACTTATGAAGGCTGGTACTCGACCCCAGATGAGAGCTTCCTCACACCCTCTCAGGTTGGCGACAGAACTGACTCAGATGGGAGAACAGTTAAGATTTCTCTGGAGAGTGGCCACAAGGTGGGTATATCTGAGTGGTTTACAGACAAGTGATTTAATGTGCACTACACTGTCTTTTGGGTTAGTTTCAAAGTTGGTCCACTGTTTTTTTCACTTCCAGGTTAAAATGTTATTGCCAGTATTAAGAAATTAGTTGGTACTAGGTGTTTGATTAAAAACAGAATGTTACCTTTCCTTGTACCAGGTAGAGTGGATGAAAGAGGAGAATTACATGTTCCGTCTGTCTGAGTTCCGCTCTCCGCTGCAGCGGTGGTTGAGGGAGAACTCAGAGGCCATTCAGCCAAAACGCTTTTACCATGCTGCCCTCCAGTGGCTGCAGGAGGACCTGCCTGACCTCTCAGTGTCACGTCAGCGAAGCCGCTTACAGTGGGGCATTCCGGTCCCTGGGGACTCTGAGCAAACAGTTTATGTTTGGCTGGATGCCCTGGTCAACTACCTGACAGTAGCTGGTTATCCGCAAGACTGTAGTTGCTGGTGGGGTGTGGCCCATCATGTGGTGGGTAAGGACATCCTTAAGTTCCATGCCATCTACTGGCCGGCATTTCTTATGGCAGCCGAGTTGCCACTCCCACGGAAAATCTTTGTTCACTCCCACTGGACGGTAGAGGGACAGAAGATGTCCAAGAGCTTGGGCAATGTGGTGGATCCGCTGGAGAGGTCGCAGAGCTTCACCACTGATGGCCTGCGGTACTTTCTCCTCCGACAGGGAGTCCCAGATTCTGACTGTGACTATTACGATGACAAAGCTGTCAAACTACTTAACACTGAGCTGGCTGACTCCCTGGGTGGGCTTCTGAATCGCTGCACTGCTCGCTCGCTCAACCCAGCACAAGTGTACCCCAACTTTTATGTCGAGTGCTTCCCAAGGGAGCTAGAGCCCGGAGGGGCTGGACGAAGAGCTGTGAGTGAGGACTACAAGATGCTGGAGTCGGTATCTCATCTGTCGAGGTTGGTGGAACACCACTATGAGGATCTGCAGGCCTACAAGGCCCTAGAGGCCATTGCGGGCTGTGTTCGTCAGACCAATGGATTCCTCCAAAGGCACGCCCCGTGGAAGCTGGACCGCCGAGACCCTGAGCAGCAGCGCTGGCTTGACACAGTCCTCCATGTGTCCTTGGAGTGCCTGCGAGTGTATGGCACCCTCCTGCAGCCCGTAGTGCCCCAGCTGGCAGACAAACTCCTCTCGAGGCTGGGAGTAGGGCCTGAGGAGCGATTTTGGGCAAACTTGCAGTTCCTTTCCAGTCAGCATGGGGACACCTGCCCATTTGAAGGAAGGACACTGGGCCCAGAGACAGGGGTGCTGTTTAGTCGACTCGAGAGGCCCAAGCAGAGCAAGGTACAGAGTAAAGGACAATCTCAAAAGACCCAGTCAAAGGTCACTAAACATGCAAAAACTACTGAAGTTGTTTGATGTTTTCTCCATATGAAACTGCAAATTGTGTGTATGACTAATTAAATTGCACTGGATTTTTTTTTTCATGAGAAAAGTGAAGCGCTAAGCATAAATATTCGTATTTCTTTTCTACTAGTGTTGCTGTACATCTATAAATTGAAGTTATAAACTTTCTGAAATGTAGACTTAATTGACCTCAAGGTGGCAGTGCAGGCCAAAGAGGGGCTCCTCAGTTGTGGAAGGTCAGCCGTCTGCTTACCTATCTTAATGTGGTGAAAATTTGAAAATGACAGTACGTTTAGCCTTTCTGAGCACTACTTTATTTGAAAAGGTTCAGTCACACAGCCTGGGACACATTAATTCACACACATATACATGCTGTATGGCATTTTCTACCACGTGTATGTGTGAAACAGTATTACTTATCATGTATTCAGGGAGTTATTACTGCCTTTACCAAAAAAGACACTAATGTGGACAGTTTTTTCCTCCTTGTTTACCCTTGTTCATCCAAATGTATTTATCCATTTAGTCACTAATCTCAGATTTATGTTGAGTTGGTTTGTGTTTTTCTCATGTGTATAAAATTCACAGAACAGGACACGCCTAACTGCAGCACTGCCTCAAAGCACAGAAGGTGATAGACATTAAAACATCTACAAACTGCTAGCTGTGCACAAGTATGTCAACATTTAAAATCTCTTACAAAATCACACGGTTGGCATCCTGACATTTCAGTTGAGGCTGCAGCTCATTTGTTCTCTTCTTCCTTCACCTGCCAATTTTCTGATCTCAAGCTGCCAGTGCTGATTGTCTGAAATGGCTACTTGAAAACAGCGGGACCCAGTTCCTCCCATGGAAGATCAACAACCCGGCTGTCATTTTCTATATAACTAAAGCAAAAAAAAGGAGCATTGTCTCAATGACTTAGAATTTCTACCCTATAAATCTTGCTCATTGTGGTCATAATTTAACAATAACTTGATGGTTTAAAAGGGAAAATGTACATAAGAGAGATGATGCATAAGAAAAAGGGGCAGCTGAGGCAGCAGAATTCCACAGAAAAATAGTGCTGGTTTGGAGGTCCTGAGGACTCCAGTGGTTGGGGTTTTGGGTGCTTCCTGGGGTCAGTTTAGTGCTCTCTGCAGTTCGGCCACAATGACACTTATCCTTGACGCAGAAAGTTCCCACGCCTGCCATCAATGAGACTCTTGTCCTGTAGGTCCTCAGCAGGAGAGGCCTATCTCTGGCACGAACAGATATCTGGCTGCACCTCTGAAGCTCATCGGCCCGTCTGAGAAGAAGTCAAACACGCCGTTCGTCTGACTACTGTCCCTACATGGACAGTAGCAACAACCTGCTACGAAGACGTATGCTTTTTCAAGAAACCATGCAAGAAGCTTTTTATAGCTTTCACACATCTGACACACATGTGAAATTAACTTAGTGTACTGGATTTTCAAACAGACAAAGTCATAGTTTCCCATCAGTCTCCATTTTTGGAGCAAATGAAACTGGGATGAAAGCCTGGTAGAAAATCTAGATGGCCGTGCTGCTACACCCTTGTATATAGTGCACTAAGGAAGAAGTGATGTGAGATTTGCTCACATTCACGCTGGAGAGCAGGGCGCTTAAACCTTACCAGTATCAGCACGTCATTCCCCTCACACACATACACACAGCTGACACCTGAAGCCAAAAATGTACATCAAAACACTAAAACTGACTTTTATATCAGCAATAGCAGTGGGTCTCACCAAGAGAGAAACAAAAAGACAATTAGAATCCTTCTTTGTTCCAAAAACAAATCCATTGTCCAGGAAGTCCAAAGATGTGTCCATATGATTCCCTGAGTTCATATGGTTTATCATACAAATTAAATGTTTTTTTCTATCAAAAGAAACCTCATCACGTTACTTATCCATATACTGTTTTACAGAGGGATCTGCAGGCATGGAGCACAACAACAACATGCTGCTACTGTATTATTAAGACTAAACTGAGTAAAGTTGACACTGTTTCTTATTAAGTTTGTGGTACCCTTTTGGGAAGTTAGATTTACAATTTCCTTTAAAAATAATAATCATATTTAAGCCCTCCTACTTTTAGTTATAATGCCAATCCAGGTAGGAATTTTACATAAAAACATGCATAGGTTTACTGCAGAAAAACAATTTAAATTGCTATAAATCATCATAAATTACGAGAACTGGAACATTTGACCCAGTGGAGTGGCATGTATAGAGAAATATCGCAACCCAAACCCACAGACCCAAGCTGGCAGCAACTCCAACACCACCACCCCTCCAAAGAGCTAGCAGTCCCCACACTGTTTACCGGTGCCTGACAGGGGTCACACTCCTAATTCCTAGAGGTAAACATCAGTGACAGTGCCTTTGCCCCAAACCTGCTGTAGTTTAAAAACAGGAGTAATCTACGTGGGTAAAAAACTAGTGATAAATGTATTAATAACTATATATTGAGGACACTGAAGACAATAAAGCGCTTAAAACAATAGAAGCCTAAACGTATTCAAGCTTCGAAGTTCACTTTATTGTCATTCTGCACGGTGCACAATACACTAAACAGACAGCATAAGAACATACAGGCAAGGTGAAGTACAGTACAGATATGCAGGTAAATAAACAGATATAAAGAAATAAATAGGTAATAAAATGTTTAATAGATGAATACATGGATGAGAAGAGAGAATTAGTGCAAACAAAGCCAGTAGTGATGGTGGGGGTGATGCAGTGGGAGATGGTCAGTGGAGGTGCTGCTGATCAGTTCCTATTCTGTCCAGAATTGAGCAGCCTGTTAGCTGGTGGGAAAAAGCTGCTCCTGAGTCTGAACAGAAAGAAATTCACCCTCTAAATCAGTCTCAGCCCTTGAGAGACGAAACAGGCAGTGAGGTTTCTTTATTTCTTATATAAAATACATCCATGTATGCTGCTTCCATGCCCCGTGCATCTGGACAAGCAGTTTAATAATAAAATAATTAGTTAAGCAAATAATAAAAAATAAATGACTAAGTCAGTACCTGAAACCACATGTCCAAATCGGAGTCACAAAGGTCTGGAATCTATCCTAGAAGCACACATCTGTCCACTGTAGTGCCACCAAATGCACACACACTGTCACAAACTCTGCACAATTTAAACTTACCAGTTATTCTGAAACACATACCTTTGGACTGTGAGAGGGAGGACACAAATATAAACACCAAAGGATAGTAAGATGAAAATATACAATACACATAGACTGAACATGCTAGCCCCTTAGTTCTCACTGGAGTTCTCTGACTGGCACATCACTGAGAGTGGTATGTAAAGCATGAGCCACTGTGTTCCACTCGCGTTTTTGTTTATTTTTGCACCTTGGACTGTAGATTTCATGCATATCTTCCTATTTGTGCCCTTGTGCCAAGCTGTTACTCAAGCCCATTCCATAAATTTAAACATTCTGTCTCTAAGATGATGCATCTCAACAGCTGCAACAACATCTCACCTTTCAGGAACCTCTATTTACAGCCCATAACACTAGCAGATATGTCACCATCAACGTACATCGCTGTGTCTGGCCAGTGGGCTTGATGACTTTCCCCTTAAGCCACAAGCGAGACGTTCAGATTCACTAGACAATTACCTCACATGGAGAATCATTTGCTGTTGTACCCTTTTAATTTTATGTTCCATTATTTTAAAGCAGTTTTACATGGTGACTTTATATTGTAAAGGAACCATTTGTTTTTATTCCCTTTGGAAAATGGTCTTTTTTCAAGCCATTTTGCACTAGAACACCCTCACGATGACTTTGCATTTATATTATGTGTTGTTTAGCAAAAAAAAGAACAGCTGTGGTCTTAATTGGTTTGGGATGTAATGCAAATGCATAAATAGGTAAAAAAGTTAACTGCATCAGCATGTCTGTGTAATGAATCAAAGCATCATTTAAGCAGTAATGAATAATATGAAAAACAATGATTTAAGCAACTGAAGAGTTGCACCCACTTCTCAGAGTCCCTGCAGCCAAATGTAATAGGTGACAGAGCAGAGATTGAGGGTTTTTCCCACCATGGAGCTGTGGATAGGCACAGTGGTAAAGGCAAGAATATATATATATATATATATATATATATATATATATATATATTACTTTATAATAAACACTTTATTTATTTATTTATTTAATATACAGGTGCTATTGTTCAAAAGGCTTACAGTGGGTGTCACTAGTAGGATTTATATATTTTCAGACACTTGCTGCAGGTCTTGGCCCCAAATTAGAAAGCTCCTATTAAACACAAGAGACTAAATTTATTCAGCAGATGCTTTCCCCAAAATAACTTACAGTATTAAGCTTCTTGCTATTACCCACTTATAGTAGTATTTACCCCCTTACACATCTGGGTAACTGTCCTTTTGGCACAGACACATTAGTGTGATGTGCCAAGAAAACATCCCCCCACAGCATCACGCTGCCACCACCGCCCTGTACTGGTGACACCAAACAGAACGGCTCCACAGATAAAAGTATGTATTGTCTGTATCGTTTTTTGTTATTTTGTAGACACTTCTTTTTAGTACTGTTTAATAGGAGAAGACCTGCTGTGAACTCTGACCCCCACGAAAGGCAGGTTAGTTGTAGGGCAGCACCGTGGGAACAGACTAAGGGACCGTCCATCTTCTGCAGTGGAGTCGCGGGGCAAGTTTCCTTCAACCTTCCTTTTATTTACAGCGTTGGTTTTGGTTTAGTTTTACCCGTAATGCACACCATATTTGTGGATTTTAGCGATTAGTTTTAGTAGAGCATGACGATGTGAATTATTTATTGTAAGGTTTTTAATGAAGTCGGAGATGATAAATGTCGTGATTATAACTGTAGAACACGAAGACCTTATCCATGTCACACAATTGGTACTGGCACGTCTATTCCGATCAGGAAATAAAAAGAAATCCTTTTTCGTTAAAAATTATCGATGACGTCACCGCCAGCCTCCCAGGCAACCAGAACAAGGCGGCAAAATTTGAAACACTCGGCGTTGTCGCGTGCTGCTCGCGGTCTGACTGGACTCTTGACTCCGTTTTTCCTCTTTTTTTGTGCGGTTTCAGGTATTATGTTCCTATATTCCCTGTTACAGTCCGATATTTGTCACCTGTGTTACTTTTCGGGTGAACTTGTGGTTAACTGTGACGGGGAGAAGTGCACAGGTAAGACACTTCGCGCGCGTACGTTTGTGTTTGAATGTCGGCAGGTAAGGAGTAACTGCTGTCTGTCTGCTTAGTGTAGGTTAGTTAAGGTGCCTATAGACACTAAAGGTGTTTCTTTTCTCTGCAGTTTGCTCAGCTGAAGCTAGAAACGCTCTTCTGCCTCATTTATACCCCACACCTGCAGCCATGTATGAGTCCTTTGTAAGTGGAGTTGGGGGGGGGGGGCGACTTGGTGTATATAGAACTGGGGTCTTTTTCATACAAATCATAATTTTTAGCGTGTGATGGCGCGTTGCAGAGCTATGAGGATTTGGCTTCTAGATAGTAGACAGCATTTTAGCAGCAGCAGTGTTGTCATTGGAATCTAGTTCATATTTCTGGAAGATGAAACAAAATACTGGTTCTGTGTCATGTGGGCTTGGTTACTGTGGGATTGGATGTCTGTATGTGAGTAAATGCAGTGGCACAAGGTCCTTGTATAAACTGATCTCTGTCTGATCTTAGACAACCCTAATGTTTTCTTTTCCAAATATGTTTTAATGCTTTGAGATTAGTGGTTTTGGGTTTATTGCTACAATGTGTTGTTTATAATGCACGGTTATTTAATTAATATTTTTTAGCTGTATTTCCTAAATATGTAATAGTCTGTTTGTCTTAGCTGAATTGTTGTCTTTGTTCTGACATTTTCGATGCATGTCAGGAAAATGTAATTATCGCGCTGCATGTTTTGGGCAACAAATAGCTGAATAATGGATGATTTGTGGGGGGGCTGCTTGGCCACTTCCAGAGGGTGTTAGAATAAGGAGCTAAAGATACCATTGGGAGGCACCACTTTCTCAGCTCTTCCACTGCATAATGAGACAATGTCTCCTTAAATAAAAACTGTTTTAGCCCATTGCCACTTGCAGGCAAGTTTCCTGGGGGAGGAGGGCTTACAATCTTTTTTTTTTCTTTTTTTTTGACATTGCAGTTTGTTCAGTCTAGTCTGATATTTACTGACATGCGTGTGGGGAAAATGATGGCAAAGTCTGAAACAGTACACACCAAAAATATATGCAATTTATTTATAAAAGTACATAAAATTTTAAACAAGTGATGATAAAGTCTTCAATACCTGCACAATGGATTACACAACCAAAAAAAAGTAAAGGCAGGCCTTGCAGTACTTCTGTAAATTTATGCATTTTGCACTGAATTGAAAATATTACAACACCTTTAAGCACCCTTTGAGTTTCAGACCATATATAGCTCTCTGCTTTGTGTTTCTGCATAGAAGAACCAGCACGTGCTCTATTGGTCTACATTTAACTGAATTAAGGCTAAAAGTTACATGTTATTGCTACTAAGTAGAAAGAATTGAATGAAATTCAAGTATCACAATTCCAAGTACAAGTGATGCATTTTAATACAACTCACAACCTGACTTTCCCACAGGGTACGTCACTTGGAGTACGTATTTGAATAGAACCTGTTCACAACACTAAGGGTGAGGATGTGACTTTCTCACAGGTAACTTCCTTGCTGGAGACTTCATTGTCAAGCTGCATCTGTCCAGAGGCTCTAATCTTAATGAAAATGTTGATGTAAAAACCACTAAATACTGTTTTGGAACAATGTTTTGATGGCTTCAGGAGAGAACATCTCTGCTCTGTCTTGAAAACATCTGTCTGTATGTAATACAAAGAAAATCAGTTGTGCTGCTACAAACCCAGTCCAAAAATTTAGCATAGTCCTGTTTAGTAAACTCTCACCAGCTTCTTTAACTTTTTTGATCACTGATGCTTTTTCACCATGAGTTTCACTATATTGTATGACCATTGATTTGCTATCTGACTTTTAGTCCTGCATGTCCACGAAGAACATGGTCTTCACGTAAGTATTGATGGGGAGGATTTCTCATACCTTATTAATACTACATGATCTCTGGAGCACTTCCTCAGCTAGTGTGAAATACATAGCATGTCATTTTTTGTCTAATTTATACAGGTTAAAGTGCATTACAGCTGTCCAGACTAAATGCATGATTGAGTAAGATGGCCCCTCCTTTGATTTGTAAGGGTAAGTTAGATTACAGCAGTTTGTCCACACCACCTCCTCTCAGGAAGGCATGAGTCTCAAGCACAGCTTTACAAAAACTGATTCACTGGCAAAATGTGGAAAATGTATCCTTGTTGATAGGTCCAATCCCCCACTCCCGGAGTCAGGGAGTCAGTGATTCATTAGCTTTCCAGGAGCAAAGAAAAGCGGTACATTTGAGCAGCCAAGTTCCTCATCAGGACTATACTGGGGCTGGGGAAACTGCACTTGGCTGTCTGACCTCTTCAGAAAACATTTACAGCAGACTGTAGCAGAATAACATAGGACTCTCCAGCTGTAAGATGGTGCGACGTGGGACACCATTTTCCAGTCTGTTAATTTCAAAGTGTCTTGGCCACCAAGTCATGGTTGTAGCTTCAGCTGATGTCTGAAGGAGACAAGGTGTTGGTGGCCTGCCCGTCTGCTGTCATGACCATGGTGTGAAACCAGGAGTTTTCATTGGCCATTAGGACTGATGGAGAATCAAATTCCATGATCTTTGTGGGGGGCAAAAAGACAATTAATGCTAAGTGTCTGACTACCCAGGATTGTGGATAACTGTACTGGATGTTGAATTTAGATGTATACCTGGCCTTTGTCGAGCACCATTACCCTGTCACAGCTCAATACAGTATTGAGGCGATGGGCAATGACCAGGGTGGTGCAGTCCCCAAAGGACTGGCGGATGGTCTCCTGGAGCAGCCGCTCTGTCTCTGTGTCAACGGCTGCCGTTGCCTCATCTAGCAACAAGATCTGAGGGAGGAGGAAGACCAAAGTATGTGAGAGATTTCCCTGTGATTGACTGGTGACATCCAGAATACAGCACTTCACTGTCTTTTGAGGACTGATTCCGGACCCTGTTTTGGACAAGCAGTTACAGATAAGGAACAAATTAATTATTGATAACTTAATTCCTGCAATGTCAAGCATCCTGCCAGGTGATGGCGCCATTACCCACTATTACAGTAATAAGATACCAGAGCCAACATTCGTTATGTTCCCAGATGCACAGAAGCCACAAGGGCACTTATGTGGTATTGGATGTGACTGAACAGGTCTTTTGCCAGCAGCAAGGAACCCTGGACAACCCTGTGCACACGCCTTCTATGTGTTAACAGGTACGCTGAGTTATACAAAGCATGTGCGGCCTCTCCTTACCTTGCTGTGTCTGAGCAAAGCTCTGGCCATGCACAGCAGCTGACGCTCTCCCACTGAGAAGTTCTCCCCGTTCTCCAGCACGTCAGTTTGCAGCAGCTTGGGCAGTTGGGTAATCTGAGTGAGATGACTGTTGTGAACACTGCCTACACTCAACCACAAACGGCAGCACTGCTAGCCGACTGCATGCCCCCAGCCCCCTTCCTCACTGTGTCTTTCATGTGGGTCTTCTCCAGTGCCTCCCAGATCTCAGCATCTGTGTAATGGCTCCATGGGTCCAGGTTTGACCTGTAGGGAACCAGTTGCCCTGAAACATGTTAAACTGCTCTGTATAGTGTGGTTCAACGTTGAAGACCTGCGGAGAGAGCAATACCTGATGGTGCCGATGAACAGCACAGGGTCCTGCGGGATGATCGACAGCTTGGTCCTCAAGTCCTCCAGGCCAACTTGGGAAATGTCCACACCATCGATGGTGATGGAGCCACCAGCCAGCTCCACCAGCCTAAAGAGGGCAATGCCCAGAGAGGATTTTCCTGAAGGGGGAAAACATCAGCTGAGCAGCAGTGAGAAACGGAGGAGAAGCATCTGGACAAGAGGCCTGCTGGTACCTGAACCCGTGCGGCCCACAATGCCTACAATCTCCTCTGGCTGGATGATGAAGGACAGCTTCTTAAGGACCATTGGCAGGTTGGCACGGTAACGCATCTCCACGTTCTCAAAAGAAATGCCTCCTTTCTGTGGCCAACAAGGGTTGAGAGTGCTGCTTGGGGCTGCACACTGGTGACTGCCTGGCTCCAGGTTCTGCTGAGGACACAACACACACCCATGTGGACAAGGCTGTGTCCCCCTGCTGCTGTGACCAGGGGAGGGAGGTCTTGGGTGCATTTGCTGGGGGTCCCTATCATTTCCCTTTTAGAACTACCCACTATGCTCCCAACTTCCTCTTGTCTGCTACCTGCCCTTACTCACTCTGCCAGGGTGTGGTTGAGAATATTATACAAGAACTATAACTGATCTTAATCTCTGATCAAGATCCGTAACTCACTTTATTTATGCCTAAATAAGTATGTGCACTAGCAGTTCAGACATGTGAGCCCAGGATTCCCACCTCTATGTAATGATTGATCCGCTCCACCGATGTAAAGTGAGCTTCTGTCTCGGTGAGGAGCCGCACGGTGAACTGGAACATACCTATGAGCTGGAAAGGGACAAGGAGATGGGATGGTGCCATAACAGCCAAAAACTCAAACCAAAATTTTTTTTTGTACATAGCATACTAAATATCATAAATAGATGTACTGTTTTAAAGTGAAACTATAAGTAAAAAACAGCACATTTTCAAAGCTGCAGAGAAGCCATTGCAGAAGCTGGTGCTCAATATCCAGTGAATGGGAAACCACGTGCACTATGGGTAACGATAGTGACAAATTCCCCAACCCACAATCTGCCGCTTTCAAAGCGGCCAACAGCTTGTAGGAAAAGATGTGCTCAGGTGTATTGACGGTGTACCTGGACAATGTAGGCAATGGATAGGCCCGCGTAGGCTGGGGGGGTGTGTCCGTGTGTGAGCACGATGAGCAGGGCAACAGCAGAGATGAGGGTGATGCTGATGAGGTCCAGGCGCACAGTCAGCCACCGTATAGCGCAGAAGAACAGGTAGTGAGGTGCCTGGTTGGTGTCCAGCAGGAGTTGATACCTTGGGGTAGGGTGCCGGTAAGTAGGAGGCTGCTACACAAAGTGAGGTGACAAAAAGCGGCTGCTCTTCAGGGACAGCACTTTACCTGTTCAGGAAGTCTGGTCCTCTGCCGTAGGCATGGATGGTGGGGAGACCTTGGAGGCTGCTGGTTATGTGAGATGTGAGGGGTGACAGGCTGATGTTGTCCAGCCTTTTAAGCTCCCGGGTCAGAACACTGTAATGGTATAAACTTTGATATGGAGAAGAGCTTCCATAGTGACAACACTCTACTGCAACACGGCACAGATGGTGAAAATGGCATGGTATTTGACTGCACGTTGGCTGGTATTGCGCTGGACACAATCTGCAGGCAGACCTTTGAGACAGTGTGTAAACTGGAAGGCGGTTAGTTGTTCTGCCAAATACGTCAAACAAAGTACCTTATTTACCATATCTGACACACTGTATAAATGCTTCCTAATCCTTTATTGCCATTATGTAGAACAGCTGGATGGGAATTTATTTCCAATTTGAAATGGCTACTTTCTCAAAACATTCTTTTCTACAGAAAAAAGAAGCAACATTTCCCTGGAGTAACACTGTCTGCAGTAAGACAAATGCTGGTGAGTTTCATTTGCATCTTTTATACTGTGTCACTGCTGTGTGTTTTAAATGTAATGCTGTGAGTTTTGGAGACTGAAATGCTGTTAACATCATTAACATTCTCCTCATTTATGCTTGAATTTTATTAACCTCTTAAAGGTTAAATGATGTTTTACAGTGGTGTCCTCTTTCACAATGAAGTCTCAGTGTTCGTGCTACCGGCCCCCAATAGCCGCTATATAGCAATGATTGTAGTGGTACTTCACTTTTGACCAAAAAAAGACATCTTTTGTTAAGAGGTTCAAAATGTAATCTGGTTGAAACAATTCCAGTTCCATGGCAGAGGACAGGTATGTAGTGTGTGAAGTGAGGATGGATATAGAGCTGCGTATCTCCTGTACCGTCATGTTTTGGAAGACCTTGGGTGCAGGCTGGATTAAAAGCCTGATTTTTATTATGTATGAGGCCCATTGCAGGTTGTTGCCAACACTGTCACCACTGTAAGCCACCAGGCTTGTTGGGAAGGGGAATCTCAGGTGGGGATGGCAAGAGAATGACTGACTGACAGCAGCAAAACTTAAAATACTGGCCTTCCAAACGCCAACTGATGAGAAATGTTAACTGAGCATGTATGTGGAAAACGGGGTGAAGAGGGTGTTTGCAGGACAGGGTGCTTCACATGGTCTTATGTCACACCACCATATGTATTTTCTTGTGTGAGCAGTGTACTTTGCCTCACCTGGACACACGTGTAAGCAGGTAGAGGAAGATCCCGAGGGGCAGGATGGACAGGAGGAACCAGGGGAAGACAACACTGACCACACCAAGGCAGAATGCCAGCTGAATCAGGTTCTGAAGCACCATCTCTGCCTTCATGGACAGGTTTACATCAACTGTGGGGCGAGAACTTTCTTCTTAATGCAACACAACAGCGCCTCTATAGCTGCTCTCAGTATCACTATCCTGAAAATGTAAAGTCCTTTCTGCAAGGTGGCTTGTGGGACATGGACGAGGAACTTCATGTTGCCAACCCCTCACTCAAAACACTAAGGGCCTGAACTGCCTCCTGGATTTCTGCTGTCAGCATTGCTGAATCTTTATGCCAAATTTTCTCTGAAAATATTCTCTTTATCTTGCAGGTTCTTTTTGGAAGACTTGTTAGACTGATTTAGTTTTAGGGCAGGTGGACCAGTCTGAATCACCACCACTTGATCATCTGCTTTTCCATTATATTCACAAGTCCAGTACAGTTTAAGCGGGTGAAAAGGCCTGAGGAAAGGGAACGGTTCACTGGAGCCTCACCTTCATCCATGTCTCGCGAGAAACGGGTGAGAATACGACCCAGCGGAGTGGTGTCAAAGAAAACCATGGGGCTGTGCAGGATTTTCTGAAACAACTTGTCGTGGAGCACGGAGGAAGCCTGCAGGGTGCTCTGTCAAGCAGACAACCAGGACAGAAGGAGCTGTCAGGTAGCCATTGACACCGAGGTGTCTCGGAATGCACTGACCATAGCAAATATTCATCAGCTTGTACAGTGTGATGAAAAATTTTTAGTTTTAGGCAAAAATATAACCATGGACTACTAAACCAAACATCCATCATCTAAAGCACTTCCTGTACTTTGGAATCTATTGCTGTTCTTAAAGCTTGGAGACAAACTGGTTTCAGTTACCAAGAAGGGAATGGTGTTTCCTGTAGTATTGTGATGTAAGGAAAACCGCTTGAAGGACACAGTGGCTCAGTAGGTAAAGCTGAAGTTTGCACCTGCAGATATGCATGCAGAGTTTTTGATGGAAAAACCACTTCTGTTTCCTCTCTCACTTAGGAAACCATGTGAGTGATCGCCAGGATGGATTTGACATGGTGGCACATCCAGCCGAGCAAAAAAAAAAAAAAAGTGCGTAGGACTGCCCTGTGATGCACCGATATCTTGTGCAGGGTTCACCCTGCCTCACCCCTTACCCTTCCACCATAGTTTCTGCACCAGTGTGGACCTGCATGCACTGGATAAGTGGTTATCAGTAATAAAAGAATTAATGAATAAAGTCTAACCTTTCCAGACCTCAATTTGCAGCTGTTACAGAAAGTTGCAAAAATATTTCTAAACAAGACTTTTCTTTAAAAACTACTTTTAAGCATGACATAAAAGAAAATATAAAAGTGTAGTTAATTTAAAATTTTTCTCTTGAAAAATGCATAAAATGAATGAGGCGTGCCCTAGTCCACCTGTAGTGAAGTTCTGATCCGGTTGCACTGGCACCCTATTCAGTGCTTTCTGCATATACTTCACTGTACTGTTTGTCTGTTTCAGTTACAAAAGTATTTTATAACCCACATGTTCATTTTCCATTACATTAGGTTACAAGTCTTACTGTAGTATACAGTGCAGTACTGTACAGTGCCATGGACTAAAAACTTAAGTTACACTATATTCTGGGTTCTCGCTAAATTCCTTCCCAACACATAGTCCAGGAACTCAAGGAGGGCCTGCAAAATTCACATGTATAAAAGTGGGACAATAAATTGGAAAACCAGCAGCCAGCTCAGTGATGTGTCAGCAGGATGTGGTCAGTCAAGCCTCGTCTGCTGTTCTGGTTGGGAGAAGCTGTTGGTTGGTCCCTTAAACATGGCCTTCTTCCATTAGTTGCCATTTTTAAAGCCACCGTACGCTACAGTACAAACACTGCATTTTCACTGAGCAGGAAAAGGACAAATTGCAACCACCAAGAACCTTGGGAAATGTTTCCTCTGTAGCTCCTGTATCTGTTTGACTGGTTGGCAATATGCAATAAGAGGTTGGGGGTTTGTAGCCTAGTGTCTCCTGAGCACTACACAGTTGCAATCCTCTTAAGAGGCACCATGCATATCATAGCAAAGGAACCTGTTATATAATGTGACAAGCTGGGCTGTCACGGGGCGAGCGCAGCTCTCAGCGGTCACAGCTTATTTGACTTCTCTTAGTCTGCAACAATCTTATATCCTTTTAATCACTTACTTCTGACTTTTTCTCGTGCACCAGTTACGTAACAGGGTTTACGTCTAAAAATATTGATAAGTTCTCAGCACGAGTCTCTCGCCAGTTGTCAGTATCAGGACAGGACGGAGGGACCTTCAGTTTTTCCTACCTTGATGAAAACCAATCCTCGTATGGTCTTCAGCAGCAGCACCGCCCCCATGGAAAGCGCGTACACCGTGCAATAGTACTGTGTGTGTGGGTTTAGTCTCAGGCTGTTGCTGTAGATGGTCTCATTGCCCACAAGCACTGAGTTGTTCTGAGGACAGTGACACAACAAATCGAATGACATTGCTGGGCCCAGGAGGGGTGTTAGCTCTCTAATACATTCACTGTTTGTTCCTTCCCTGTCTGTCCCAGACTTATGGAGACACTAGGTATTAAAAACAAAGCTCCTCAAGGTGGAGCCATGCCACCAAGAACCCTGCTGATTCCCAACTGCAGCCAGACTCACCTCAGTGCCCTGCTTGATCCAGTAGCTCAGCCACCAGTTGCAGAAGGCCATGCTGCTAGTGGTGCTGACAAAGATGACAACATTGAGGATGAAGAGCAGGGGACCTCCAGCAGCACGGATGTAAGACCAGTAGACTGGCCAGGACAGGGCTCCCGTGCTCTTCTCCTCTGTTGTCATCAGCTGACCTACAGCAGCGACATCATTGTCACCCACTGTGAGCAACACCATCGCAAGTGTGGATTTGAGTGGCGCATTTATACAATGAATTTATCATACATTAAACTCTAACACAATCACAGCAGCCATTGTTTGTTTGTAGTTAAGCATTCAATTCAGGGCACCTCTTCTTCAAGACCCCTATCTGTTTCAGGGTGTTACCCACCACATCACCCACTCACCTCCTCTTTTTCCATTCACCAGAACAGCTGCTTTGTCTGCCGAGGACAGGACCTTCGGCTTCTCCTTGCCGCCCCCCTGCTTGTTCCTCAGGTTCTTGCACACGAGGGTCTGCAGCGCACAGGGTGAGAAGACAGTGGGTGAGCACGGCGGCGAGGCAGGAAGCTACGGGCAGATCGGTGGTGGGGAAGCTGTCATGGCGCACAGACGTTTTGTGCATCAATTATTAACGCGCCTGTGGGCCTTGACGTTTTGCACTCACCTCTCTGTGTGCTTTATGAATTATTCACAGCTGGGGTATTAAAGTGTTCAGTGACAGACCGGCCCCCTCTCGACCCTCAGCACGCGTCCTCACCTCGTACTGCATGCCAGCGAAGAGGTTGGCGTATTCACAGTTGCTGTCCAGCAGGTGGGCATGAGAGCCGAACGCGGCGATCTGCCCGTCCTTCATCAGCAGCACCTCGTCACACTCCGCCAGGTACTGGACAAGTGAGATTGCCACTTTTGTTAGTTACTTCCTTTTGCCCCTGTGTCCCCCCCCCCCCCCTTATCACATAGAGGCAAGACTGTACGTTATCACCCACATCTGTGTAACACAAGTTTTTGGCTAGATAAGAAGGCAGGGTAAGACTGTATATCCATTTATATACTTTATTATGAATGATATCATTTATTATTGAATTTATATGCATTTTTATGCTTTACTCTTTTTACAGTATATTTTTAGTTAAGTTGCTCAGGGTTATAAACCTTTCAGAAATGTAACAGCAGGACCTTTAGTGGGACTGGAAACACTTTGCTTTCCACCAGGGCTGGAAGTCTCACCTGTAGCTGATGGGTCACAAAAAACACTGTCCTGCCACGAGCCAGTCCCTTGATGGCTCTATGGAAGATGTGAGTTGCCACGTGGGCGTCGATGGCGCTGAGTGGGCTGTCCAGGAGCAGAACAGGCCTTTCGCTGTACAGAGCCCGGGCCAGGCTCACCCTCTGCCGCTGGCCGCCGCTCAGGTTGGTGCCCCGCTCCCCAATCTAGACAGAAATGGCAGCTCTCAATAATGCACCGGTTTCAACACCGACAGTGATGTTACTACGGTGCCTTCATTACACAGCAAATCCAGAGATTCACCCAGCGGTGTGCGAAGTTGGACACACTCACCTCAGTCATGTCACCATCTGGCAGTTCAGCAATATCTTGATTTAAGCAACAGGCATCAAGAACCGAATGGTACCTAGAGAGGCGGAGCACAGGATATAGACTGAGGGGGGGGGTGGTGGAAGAGGTATTAAAATGACAGAAAGAAGGTAAATGGAGGAAACAGCAGGTCCTCTGGGCTCGTTGCTCTTGCCTCTCTTTGTTGTACTCCTTCCCAAACAGGATGTTCTCCCTCAGGGAGTCATTGAAGATCCAGGCCTGCTGAGCCACGTAAGCAAACCCCCCACTGACAGCGACTGAGCCCCTGATCAGCTTCATCTGCGGGAATGAAGAGTGGGGGGGAGTGAGGGTCTAGAAAGGAGTGGGTTACGAATGTCTACAGGATGAGCCAAAGTGCCAAGTAGCCACTTCCTGGCTGGGGCTCACCTGCCCAAGCAGGGCGGAGAGGAGTGAGCTCTTTCCACTTGCCACACTACCACAGATCCCCAGCAGTGTCCCCTGTTGGCATAAACTGTTGGTTAACATTATGCATCCACCCCAGGTGATGGATTTTCAGGATGGGGGGCAGCTCTATATAGACACACCTGTTTTACATGTAGGTTGATGTGTTTAAGCCCTTTGTGGAATGACTGGAAGCTCTTGGCCAAGGACACGGTGCTCTGGGGGCTCTCCTGCTCCACGCTGGCCAGGAGGGAATGCTTGTTTGACCCTTTGTTTCCATCCTCCCACACCATGGGATCACCTCCACCTTCACCGTTTTTGTCCAAGACGTCCCAGACCAGGGAGGCGTCACAAAACTCGACGGCATTGCCAGGATCCTCCAGCTTCCCAGAAATCATCTCTCGGTCTTCCACCATGAACAGCTTCTAAATTTCATACAAGTTGCAACGTCATACAGGAAGCAAATCTGGGGACACGCTGAGAAACGCGCACGTTCTCGGTCACCTGAAATCGCTTCACTGCTATTGCAGCTTCAGACAAAGTGCGCAGAGTCATAGGCATCACCTTCAAGGCAAAGGTCATGGAGTTGAAAGTGGCAACAACAGTGAAGGCCTGCAAGGGTGAGAACAAAACCGGCAGTGAGGTTCCACTGGCAGCGATGCTCCCTACAACAGCAGCCCCCCCCCCCCCCCCCCCCCCCCCCCCCCCCCCCCCCCCCCCCCCCCCCCCCCCCCCCCCCCCCCCCCCCCCCCCCCCCCCCCCNCCCCCCCCCCCCCCCCCGTGAACGTACCTCTGCTGCAGTGAGGTCGTTGCCCAGAGCTGTGTGCACGGTGAAGGTGCACACACTGGCTATCATCACCACGATGGGGCCAAATCCTGTCGTCATGCTCTGCGTGAAACCTGCCTTCTCCAGGATCCTCCTCTCCTTTGACCGCACGTCTGCAAGAAGAGGGGCGAGATGAGTTACGGCACCATCGTGTTTGCGCAGGGTGTGGATATACGCTAGTTCACCATTTGTTTACCTGTCTAACTGTGCCAACCGTTCTCACGCGGCATTCTTATCACTTCTGCGATACGGGAAAGTGTGGGCCCTTTTACCCATAATAAACAAAGTGAATAAAGGATTGTTTAAAGTTTGGCTTTCGGCCCTGAAGGATGTTCATTCCTTTTTGTGGCTGCTGGGGAGCAAAGACTAAAAGGATGATACCGAGGGGCATTTTGGGGAAGAGAGAAACGAGGATGTTGCACTGCAGTGTTGTGGTGCCTCAAAGCTAAACCAGCGCAAGAGGCATGACTGTGGTAGAACTTGCTAGAATGAACAGTGGCTCAGGGGTGGCTGTGGAGGCGTGGTGCCAGGCTCACTTTGAACGCTCTGGGCAAAAGCGGATTCCCAGCAGTACATCTTGATGAACTTGATGAAGCTGAGAATCTCGTTCATGAGCCGTACCCTCTGGTCGCTCAACCTCACGCACTTCTTGCGGAAATACGCCGTGAGGTGCAAAGCCAGCATCTGCCAGAGAGAGGAAGGTGTACGCAAGGAGATCGGAAAGGTGGGAGAGGTGGACAGAAAATTAACGAAATGAGAAATGGCTGAAGACACCAACAGCTGGAACAACCATGAATTAAGATTCTTTTCTCAAAACGCATGCACACAACCCACAGGAACTCTGGGGTTCTCTCAGGAAAGTGGTGAAGTGAGGAGGTTTGGACGTACCATCGTGGGGTAGATGACGACAAAGATGACCGAGCCCATCAGCGCTGTTGGCCCCAGTAAGTTGGTGGTGTAGGCCAGTCCCATGATCACCACCATAGGCCCGGACGCCAACATGCTGGCCATCGTGACGCCTTCGTACAGCCGCTGTCCGTCGCTGCAGCACATGTTCACCAGCTGCGGGCGGTAAGAGACAGGGACACCCACAGTGTCAGGTTCTTCAGAATCTCAGAACTTCAAAACAAATTATAGACCAAGTCAGTCATAAAGCTGCCTCTTTTCCAAACAACACTTGAGTAATGACACCTTCAGCTCTGCACAGGTTCACCTTTTTCACAGACATCAGTTCAAAAAGGAGGATATATGGAAACGCCGTTTGGTGCAAGTGCTCCGATTTCAAATGATAAAAGGTTAAACGGTTCTCCTGGATTTGAACCGGCACTGTGGTTGTGCCGAGTTGCTGCTCACCTCCCCAGTGCCGACATCCTTGGTGCTGCGGACACTCAGGATCTTACGGAAGGCGAAGGAGAGAACTGCGGCTCGCAGGCGGGTGGCAGTGCGGTAGTTGACTGCCCACATGAAAGCCATGTTCCATGAGCGGGTAGTTTCCACCAGCAAAAGGGCTCCCACCAAGGACAGTCCGTACAGCAGCCGGGATTCCGTACCCTGGGAGTACTCCAGCAGAGCTCGCACCACGAGGGCCTGGGGTCCAGTGAACAAGCAGAACTGAAGCGAGAAGATTTTAAGGTGGTGGGGGATGTGATGATGGTGACAGGGGTGCTGAACACAGGGGCATGAGACTGGGCACATGGGGAGGATGAAATGATGGGAGGAGAAGGGGGAAAAGAATCAGGACAGATGAAGGTTGGGTTCAGTAAGGGGGATGGACATAATGGGATCAGGAAATATGTAGTTTCCATCCATCAAACTTAACCGCCTGCCCTGGTCAGGGCTGCAGTGGTCCGGTGCAGTTAGAGAGGAAAAAAACTACAGTTCCCTCTTAAGTAAACGGAACAAAGCGGTGAGTGTCAGACCAGAGTGTTTGAAAAAATAATCTTCTCATTTGGCTCCAAAACAAAGAGGAAAAATGTGGAAACTACAAATCCAACAGTATAATGAAAAAATGTGGCTCTGTGAGGGAGGCAAAATGACTCCTGCACAGACCTTAATGCTCTCTCTGTGTGTGTGTGTGTGTGTGTGTGTGTGTGTGTGTGTGTGTGTGTGAGAGCGAGAGCGCTGCCCAGCGGTGCCACTCATGCCCGTGAGGCTGTGGAACAATGGAGCCACTGAGGGGAAGCTGATGAGTCGTTCCTTCTGCACCTCGGGTGACAGAGTACATTGTTCATGTTAAGCAGAGCAGTTTGTTTAACACCTACTAATACCTGTTTAATACCCGTCATTAAACCCGCCAACTCAAACAGACGGGTGGTGAAAGTGCTGAGCAGTACAGCAGGGTCACCTCAGCCGCTTGTTCTTTGTAAAAGGTGGGTATTTGTTTACTTTTAAGAGAAATAACCTGCAGGTCTCACAAAGGTGCCTGGCCGAGCAACCGGACGTTCCTGGGACTTGAACCTGCAACTCCAGGTCCACAGGTGTCAGCCAGCTTTGCAACATCTCCTCTGTGTTTCAACATCTTTAAACTCTAATTGCCACCATTTCTGTTCCACTCAACCTGTTCAATTACAGTCAATCGTTTTGGGAAAGTAAAACGAATTCAAAAAAAAAAAAAAAACACGTCAGACAAACACACAATCTTAGTGTTGCTGTTTTCAGTCTGAGGGGCTTCACTTGAGTAAATTACTGTTTACTCTTTTTAATCACCCTGCATAAAAACATCCAGCTGCTCAAAGGGACATGAACTGGATTTGGCCGAAACAGGTAAAGTGCAGTAAAAACGTAGTCGGACTCACAGATGTGGCAAAGGCCGCCAACATGGCGACGAGGAGGGCGAAGACGGCCAGCAGCACCCGGGTCTCGCAGAACCGCCAGAAGACTCTGGCCAGGGAGGCTCCCTGCGGGCCTCTCCGCTTCAGCTCCTCGTCCCACAGCAGCTCCAGCCTGAGTCGGGGACACAGACCCGGGCGCTTATTGGACAGCTTCACGACGCAGGCCTGCGTGACGTGATGTCGCGACGTCAAAGAAAACTTTGTGGACCGGGGCGGCGGCTGAACTTTAGTAACTGGATGGCAAGAGCAGGTAAAATGAGACTTTTACACGAGTAGCGAGATGTAACGGTACAGGTTTCCCCTAGTTACCAGCGCAATGTGTTCCTGGAAATGGGCTAGAAAGATGAAATTTAGAAAGTCAGAGATGTGGTTACTGTTATGGCGCAAACGGCTCATGTCGCTTGTAAGAAAAAAAAGCCTGATATCGGGTTGTAACGTAATCGGTGTATTAAGTAATTTCACTCTTGTGGGTGAGATAGACACCTGCATCATTATTGTGTTGGAAATGGCTATAAATCTTTCTGGACCTTCATTACATCTCTGTCTGCTCAGCAAACGGCACCTGGTCACGTCTGAAATACTTTCTCACTTTTCTCACCTTCATACGATACAGAAGGGAACAACTGCATAATGGGTAACAGCTGCACCCCTTACCCTGGTTCTGGAAAACTAAGCAAGCAAAGGAATCTGTTCACCTGGCAGAGCAGATGTACCTGGGGGTAAAGTGCCCCCGATACAGTAAAGATGGGCCATCACATCATCAGAAGGAAGAGAATTTTGCTCTTTCTAGCCAGAGAACCTGAAGCTGTGGGACCCATTACTTGGTCTAAGGGGCCGAACATGAAAAGGGAGAAGAAAGAGCAGGTTGATGTGTGTTTCTATTGCTCATATTTAACTCGTATTTAACTATATTTACCGCGTTATGCCAGCTTTGCTCTTCATCCTGCTGCGCGGTGACACGAGACATTTACGTGTTTGAGGGTGGGTTTGACACGAGGGGAACTGATCTGAACGAAGCTGATTATTTTGGACTGTGTGTGTCAAGCCTGTTTGTTTCAGGTGTCGCTGGGCTGTGACCCCCCCCTGGGCAGGAGGCTGGGGGGTCGGGGTGGTGCGACCACACCAGTTTCATTCTAACAGTGTCCCCTTGGACACATTTGCACACTGAACAATCCAGCATCAGTGACATTTCTAGCAGCTTCCTTTATGGGGGGATTATTACTTAATGGTTACCTCCCCCCCCCCCTTCCCATGGTTGGGATCCACACGAGTAGCAACGCTACTTGACTTGATCAGCTAAAGGTGTTTGCCGTCCTCAGGGTGACTCCTGGGGACATTACTGTTGTTGATGAGAAATCCTGAGCAGCCTTTCTAATCTCTAATCCCTGCTATTAATACCCCCTCAAGGGCTCTAGTGAGCAAGCAGTTCCTGCCCAATAGCATTTCATCCACAACCGTGGGAAATATTCCTCACAGGTTACCCATAATCCCCTCTTTGTGACTATGGCGAGTCTCTGTAAGGTCCTCCTCAGCTGTGTGTAACAACTACACTCCTGAATTAAGAGCAGCTCCGGCTGTGAAGTCAGCGGAATCGAGTGGCATCAGATTTAGCAGCAGGAATGCAGATGAACATCAGCAGGTGACGCCTCACCTTCGGGAGTTGGTGTCACACGTCTCGCGGGAGGACAGGCCCCAGGCATCCTCCAGCTCCAGACTCGACTTCTTATAGGCTTTCCAGGCGAGCGGGGACAGCCATGATATGGTCATGAAGGAGAAGAGGCCAGCGTTGTCCACTGGGTGCTGGTTCCTAGGTGGAGGGGGCAGACGGGTGCAAACTGAACACCTGGGTGCGAATGGACTGGGGAGCAGGATGGAGACGCCAGCAGGACAGCGGGAGGGATTCAGCAGAAGACACACAGGGCTGTTTGAACAGTGTTTCTGCAGAGACTTTACAGAAGTGCCCCCCCCCCCCCCCCCCCCCCCCCCCCCCCCCC
>UFQX01000330.1:528411-545917 GCA_900497675.1 Arapaima gigas | reverse complement strand
ACCCCCCCCCCCCCCCACACACACACACACCCCTACTGGGTCTTACACAGATCACTGGGGACACCTTGGGTGGGAGTTTTGGGTGTCTTACGCATTTGTGGTCCTGAAGGGCTTGAGAAGATGCAGGCTGTGTTGGTAACGGTCCTTCCTCTTACCCACCGGTGGCCCAGCAACCACCTCCTCATCCTCAGGGTCAGGAAAGGCCCTGGGGGAGGACATGGGCAGACCCTCAACCCGGCCGGCAGCTTCCATGACATCAAGGAATGAGACCGACCTTTGGGGGGGCACACAGGACACAAAAGGGTTAGGGAGTTCATTTTGATCCAGTCTGGTTGACTTTGCTAACTCACTGTGAGGCTGAGCACAAGAAGATAAATACAAAGTGCTTATCTATTTAAGGATGTGTGGTGGTGCTCTGCTTGAGGCCCTCCACGCCTGGGGGGGTGTGTGAGCATGTGTGGCGAGTGTCACCAATCCTGCACTCGTGTCTCCCCAGTAAGGTCACCTTGGCTCAGTGTGTGTTGAGGGAACATCCTCCTGGGCTCGCGGCCAAAAGGGAAGACAAGTAGTCCCAGCGGAGAATGACATCGGGGCACAGAAAGACGCTTTTTATTACTGACACCAGCAGCGGGAGCCGAGTTACAGGGAGGACGCGGAACTCAAAACGCCCCCGACGTGTTCTTCACACGCCTGGATTTGCTGTGTTGTCACTCAGGAAAACCTTATTTCCAAACACTTAGGGGAATTTTGAAGAGTTTACTTGGGACAGAATCCAAACTGCAGACACCAGCAAGAACTTTCAACTCCTAACAAACAAGGCTAGAAAACTTTACCAAATTTATGGCACTTGAAAACGGATTACCTTCCAAAGACAACAGCGCTGCAGTATTATTTTTAAATGGTATTTATTCAGTGTTATTTTGGAGCAGACCCCCTGGAGACCACACTGGGACCCCGCATCCAGCTTTATGGTTCAAGTTGAGCATTTTCTTTATCATGTTAAAGCGGTTGGAACTAAAGAGGTTCACACGGTGTTCACACAACAGGAGAATTTCACGCAAGAAAACGGAGCCCAGCAGCAGTGAAGCTACATCTGGGGGGTCCGAGGAGCACCTTCAACCGGGGGGCGGAGCGCAACTCCCCGCCTCAGCACTTTCCACGACAGCTATTTTTTCTACTTATTTAATGAAAAAACCACGAAGGTCCACAGGTAACTAGGGAAGAGAATAAACGGCGAAAGTTCACCTACATGGTGCTCAGGTTCCTCCGGCGTCTATCGGCTCACTGAAGGCCGGTGACGAAGAGAAGCAGCTCCTCTCAGCCTCCGTGTCTCTGTCTCCGTCCTCATGTCTACGTCGTATTTTTAGTCTAAAACTCCATCCATGGGGGGAGCGTAGGGGAGCCCCCCCCTCCATACCTGCTTCCCCGACGCGGGACTCACTCAATGACTCTGACGTCACGCAACGCAGACCAATCAGCGCTCCGCTTGGCCCGTCACCGTAGCAACGTACTAAACGAGAGATACCGCGCGAGCTCTCCCTCACATCACGCGGAATGCGGTTAAAGATCGTATTTTAGTGTTTATGTTAACATCTTATCGCATGTATTATGCAGTCTTATTGCACGTATTAATGTACAGTTTGTTTATTGGCGCGGTAGCGCTGGCACTGTTGCGAAATTGTTTAATTCTGTTCTGTATGTTTGTAAATGATGACAGTGTTAATAAAGTTCAGTTTATTTAGAAAAAGGACTAAACAAATGACACAACCATTAAATAACAAAGGCCAAACGTGCTATATTTTTGCGTCTTCACAGCCTAGTGAGGATGACAAACACAAGTCGAAGCGCTTGAGAATTTGTGGGAAATTTGAGGATGGAATGTATTTCGAACAGGAGTCATTGCTAAAAGTAAAATTTACAGCGGTTTACAGTGATTTACCTGTTTAAATGCGAGGTAAAGTACCTTACAGTTGAAATGTTCGACTCGCTGAGTTAAAACCAGTAGTTGTGAAAAAGTGATCGCATCACATCGCAGTTTAATGACAGAAGAGTAACAGTAACAAAACAACAAACGTAAAGCTTAAAAAAACAATAAATATAAGTAGGAATAAAAACATGTATGTTGCGCAAAATCAGTTATAGCAGCTTAATGTCTAAATAGCCTTATTTATAACTTAATAGCTTTGTGCGCGTCACTCATTAAAAAAACAGACAAAATAGGCTTTTTAGGAAACTTGGACTTGATATTTACACAATATATTTATTAATACACGCCTGTTTCTCATTATCTTTGCCTTAATGTAAAAATCAGCACAATTGCTATGACAAAATAAAATCTCCACATAACTGCTCAGTAATAAACTTAATAGACATTTTGCAAAAATGTTTAAGCGCAATGACGAGTGGAGCACCATCCCTGGCATCCTGCCAGTTGAAGACGGCGCTCCTGGTGGTCCTTGACCGCGCTACACTACGGCGCCCTCTAGTGGTCTCGCCCTTTATAACGTTAAAATAATTTCATTAGAACATGTAGTTTTCATCACCGTTCATGTTTTGTAGTTTTAAAAAAATTTAAGATCTGAATTACGTTACTTCATATTATTTAAGCTGATTTGGCAAAGATGTCTGAAGGAGACCAAACGTAAACTTATTAAAATCAAACAAACAGGCCTTCTAACGAACTAGGAAAAATATTGCAAGTAAAATTAGTGATGTTGGCTCAGTGCTTCTCACAGGGAACATGTTCAGCTGCCCTCCTATGCCTCTGCAGGGTATCCCCCCCATGTTGAGTGTTACTCCAATTAATGATCACATCAATGCAGAGCAAATAAACCTCAGCTTTTTCGCATCATTGTCGCTTTTCAGGTTCAAGGCAGCAGGTGGCGTAGTGATTAAAGACTAAAGAAGAACTCGGGTCCAGATCCCACCTCCTGCTGTCCTGGGCAAAGTACTTACCATGAACTGGTACAGGAAAAATTACCCAGCTGTATATGAGTAAATCACAGTAATTATGATGGTCTGGAGAAAAGTGTCAGCTTTGGTCACGGTCAGTATAAGGTCATGTAAGATTGTGGCCTCGTGACCTCAGCAGAACTTTTGAAGTTTCTCGTGTTTTGTCTCCCAGCTGAGATTGTGGCCTCAGGCCTTTGAGGAAGTTGGGGGACAAACGGCAGGGTGTAACGGAAGATCAAACAGTGGGGGAAAATACGCTTTTGCTCAGCTCTCTGTCTGCCAGATGAATTTGTGGACAGAGAAACCCGCCTGCAAACTGGCGCATCGGTGTTCAGTCAGGTGTGTGACGAGTGACTGGTGTGTGGCGATGTGAACAACAGGGCTCGCGACTCGAGGAGGAGTGACTCTCCCTCCCCGTGGCTCCTGTCAGCACCTGCTGTTGCTCCGTTTGTCCTGACACAGCACACGCGTGTAGTGATGTCCTCGAGACGAAGGCGGCTTTGCTTCACGCTTCATCACCGAGACTTGGTGTGTGGCACTAATATACAACGTAGTAAATAGTGGCACTCACGTCTGTTGCATCCACTGCCTTCAGATGAAATGCACCTGTAGTTCCTTCATGCCACTGGAGGGCACTGTGAAAAACCACCACGTACTGCTCTGGGTGGGGACCGTAGTGAAGGTGAGGTAAAACCGAGCACCACCCACCTTAAACTGTGAGAGGCAGCATGAGAAGCCGATTCCTCAACACCAACAACAGGCGGTTCGCCAGGCATGCTGGGATACACAGCCCCTTGGTCACACTCCCCGACACCTACCTGCCAGGCCGCAGAACACCGCGAGCGAAGGACAAACTTCTTAAGACAAATTTAGAAAAAAAAGACTTTATTCTAAAAATACAATTTTCAACAATACAGAGAATCACTGTCTGTACAAAGTTTTTTTTTTTTGCCCTCAGCCAAAAGGTTAGAGGGTTCAGGCTGAAGAGGAGTGTGATGCGCTGGTTTACCTCAGCTGGGGCCCACAGTGCCCCCCGCAGGGCCTCTGCCGCCATTTCACTCCTGAGGAAACTCCACCCCTCTGGTGAGACGAAGGGACCTCCCGCGGTGACAGCCGGAATGCTCGGCCCCCAGGTACGGTGAAGGAAGCCATGCTGCTCCATTGCCCTGTTCTTAATGTGCATTTAATTCCTTATTTGCACAACAGCTGTGAACGAACCACCGGAACCCGGCGCCTTGACCAGCCTCTCGCTTCCATCAGCGGGAAGCAGCGTTGACCCTCCAGCCAAACGCCCACCTTCTGCACACCTGCCCTTGGCTGCTGCTTCAGCAGTGTGTGTGAATAATGCAGGTGGAGACCTCCCATAGTGCTGTAGCCCCGCCCCTCCAACACTGAGTACTTGGTGCAAAGCATGCTGGGAACGCAGGTCTGACAGACACCTTCCCTGCTGACCAACATTACAATCAGTTCGTGGCTGCAGGATGTCTGTCCTCTGACTGAGGCCTCACTGGCTGCGGCCCACTGGCTGCGGCCCACCGGATGCTCCCTTTGCTCTCTTCTGCCCTTTGGGGCTCAAATCCAGTGAGATAGGGGAGAAAGGGGTGTGTCCACCACATGAACCCCCCCCCCCCGCTCAGAACACGCCCCTTCCAGAGAGAGCCTGCCCAGCTGTGTCTCTGCAGTTGCATTACAGGTGACATCGAGATCAGAGCTGCGAACAGCAGAGACACCGTCCTGACAGGCGGCAGCGGCGGGTTGGTGAGGGAGTGGTGTCTCACAGTGACCCCCCCTCCAGATGGGCTTTAGCAGCATCTTTCCAGAAGCTTCCTCAGAGAAACGTTACAGACCCCCAGGGCCCATGCTGGCCTTTGTTCCTGTGTGGTAAATGGTAAAAATGCCTCTGCTGTACTATAGTACAGGTCCCGGGGAGAATGGCAGGAAAAGATTTGGTCTGAGTGTGTGAACTAAATACAGCCCTACCCAGCAGACACACCCACAGTGCCTCTGTACGTCAGGCACGTGTGCGCACACACACACACACACACACACACACACAGAGCAACGTGACCCAGCTAAACCAGCACCTCACACAACTTTTTTTGTCCTTCTCAGATTTTTGCTTTTTTTTAGAACAATTTTTATAAGTACATGTTCTGTATACAAACAAAAGTTTTAAAGAAACAGTTAACATCCTGTACAGCAGAACAAAAATACCCTTAAGTTCTTTTAAATAAATTCTATAAATTATCTAGGGGCTGAGCATGAAGGAGAGAAAGAGGCTGGAGGAAAGAAGCCAGCTGAGGACCCTGATCATCTCCCTGCACTGGTGATCCTGAGCCCCCTTTGCTGGAGGCTGTGCTAAAGGGCGGGGGGGGGGGTTGTCTGTGTCTTTGCCCCANCCTGGGGGGGGGGGGGGGGCGGGGGGGGGGGGGGGGGGGGGGGGGGGGGGGGGGGGTTGTCTGTGTCTTTGCCCCACCCCCAGCTCCGCCCCTACGCAGTCTTGATGCCCTCGAAGCCACAAAACTTCCACCTCTTCTCCAGGCTGGCTCCCACACCTGTCAACTCTTGCCGGAAGGTGCAGGGCAGCCGGCTCAGCAGGGCTTCCACCTCGGGGGGTCCAATCTGCACCGGGGGTGGGGGGCGGTCGGGGCAGAACACAGGCACAGGTCAGTACAGGGCAAGGGAGGGGAGAGGAGGGGGGGCAGTCTGTGACAAAATGCGGTTAAAAACCTTAAGGACCTGCGTTGTCACCGTACATAAAGGTAGTGTCAGCAGTGTATGCGGGAGTGACCATCTTTTGCTTGTTACGGTTGCCACTGAAACCTGGACAGGGGCCCACCTCCCCCCCTCTCATTGTCCCCCCCCAGAGACCACAGTGAAGCTCCTCACTCACCTTGGTGTCGAGGCGCTGCAGGTAGGAGCAGATGTACTCGATACTGGCGCCAAACGGGTGAACGTGCAGGAACGTCGAGATGATTCCTGAGTGAGGAGACAGGAGAGCAAGGCATTGTGGGATATGTCAGTTCAATCAAATGGAGTCATTTATTAATCCTGAGCCCCCCTTTAGGACAGCCTCCAGCAAGGGGGGCTCAGGATCATCGGTGCAGGGAGACGACCTGTGTGCGGTTAAGGTGATTCAGGTGGAATTAGGATTAACCCCCCCAGGACCTTTTAGATACTTCATCAGCTGCTGCTTCACAGGCTCATCGTTTCCTCACTGGCACGTGTGGCCCCAATAAGTTGTGGTGGGGTGGGTTTGATGCCCGGTCCTCGCTGCCCACCACTCTAATGCGAGGCCTCATTTACCCATTTATACCACAGGGTCATTTTTATTCTCATTTCAGAGTAAGTACCTTGATCATGGGTGCTACAGCAGGAGGTGGGACTCAACCCAGGTCCTTCAACTGTAAGGCAATGGCTCTAACTGCAACACCACCTGTAGGCCACCAGTGATGAAGGTGACTAAACAGTGTCAAAAGGTTCTGGGTGGTAAAGAGCACAGTGATGCCAAAAGCAAGTGTGTTCATTAGCCACACCCCACAGCGCTGTCAGACAGAGCCTCCTGGGGTCATGGCTGTTCTCCTCCTACCCGAGGGGCACAGCTCTCCATCCCGTTTCCTCTTTCACCTGGAACAAGACGTTGGACTATGCAAGCGTGGCGGCAGGAGGCGTCTCGAATGCGCGACCCCTCAGTCTCCGTCATCGTGAGCGATGGCCTCCCGCCGACTTTGAAGGAGAAGCCCCATTAGACACTTAAGTAGCTCGGAACTAATCAGAGGGATCATTCCGCCGTGTAATTATTCCCCAGTGCCGAGGCTTCCGGCAACCCATGCTCTGACGATGGGGGGTGCCAGCGAGGGAGGGGGATCAGGGTAACGCGTTGACAGCACATACACGCACCCCGCGGTCAGCTGCCCGGGTGTCAAGGCTGACCCCTCGCCCTCCCCCGCTTCCCCTGCTCCTCCACGAATAACCTTTGCCCGAAAGCCATCTCCAGCTCCGTGGGGGAGGGGTGGACGGCCAAAACCCTGCTGTTAAGACTGAGGTGATGAAGGATCTGCTCTGGCAGCCAGTTGACATGTGTGAAGTGGCACAGGGAGGGGCCACAGACAGCCACTGGCTGCTTTTATCTGTATAATTACATCCTGGGGATAAGATGAAACTCTGACCTGCCAGGACCCACTGTGACTGCTGACCTTTGGAAGCACCTACCGACCAGCAGGGCCTCCCTCTCGGACTTCACTGGGCTGGAAGGGCTCTTCTCAGGGGCATTCTCCTTCTCCTGGCTGCAGGAGACCACAGCCAAGGCAGCAGCATCCTGTCGGAAGATGGAACAGCGACCAGAGGACATCAGAGGTGGTTTAGTTACACACACACACACACACACACACACACACACACACACACACACACACACACACACACACACACAGGAAATGGCAGCCCTGTGTTTCTAAATAAAAAACCACACGGCACCACCCCAGACTGTCGCCTCCCCCACGTCTACCTGCAGCAGGAGGCTGGCAGAACAGTCTAACAGCAGAGAAGAGCAGCAGCAGCAGAGCGAGGAAGAGGAGTGGCCACATGATGAGGATGTGTGTAGTAGAGGGAGGTGGAGTGTGTGCAGTGATAAGTATGGAAAGAGATGGGGGGCAGAGCGCCGCAGCACAGCTAATAGTCGAGCTGCTGTTCACTGTCGGCACCTGACAGCAGCGGCCTGATTTATCCCACAGTGCACGACGACCCCAAGCATGGTCCTGCCCTCTAATGATGTGTGTGTTGCTGGGAGAGGTCGGCTTGAGTTTGGGGACATGTGAGGAGTTTCCACTTACGTTGCTCTGATTAGCTCCCTCCTCAGTCTCCCTGTCCACTGGCTCGGTGGCCTCCTGCTGCGAGCGACAGGAGAGCTGTCAGTGAGACACGAGCCAACGCACGCACACACACACACACACACACACACACACAGAAGCAAAGGGAGAGTGTGTTATGTCACCGTGATCCTGGTGATGCTAAATAAACAATCATGACAAATTCTTTCAACCGTTACTAAGGAGGAACCTTTACTGTGCTGTAACATCCTCTGCCTGATACTCAGATAGCAGCTACCTACAGAGACACCCCTCGAACTGGCGACCTACAGCTGTACAAACTGCACCTCTCCTGATTCATCTCAGGTTACGGGTGGGGTGGAGAAACAGAACCTCCCCCACCTGCACCCACCCACTCACAGAAGTCAGGAATAAGGTCTGGGTGAGAACAGCTAAGAACTTGTGATCAGGCTCTTTTAACAGGACAACATCAGTGGCAACCTGAAGACAACTGATGGAAGAAGATGGGAGGAAAACCAGTGGAGTAGCAGCACTCTCTCCCTCTCACGCACACAGCCTTCTTCTGATTTCCTACTAACTCGACTGTCACCCACTGTTTATGCATGTAGTCCTGAGTGCTGGGAATTACACCCATATACATACATACATACATACATACATACATACATACATATGTGTGTGTGTGTGTGTGTGTGTGTGTGTATGCATGCAGCTTATTTATACACACGACAGAAAATTTCCATTTCCTCAACGCTGCCCTGACTAAGCCAAGCATGGCCATCCAAGGCAACACTTGTGATGTCAAACTCAGGCATCTAACTCACTGCAGAGAACATTGACCCTCAGGAGATGGTTGGGTGAGGTTCCTGAGAGCAAGATGACATCACTTAGGACATCTCCTTGAGATGGGCAACGTGTCCCATGCCCCTCTGGAAACACAGCCTTCGAGCTGGCCAATTAAATGCGGTTACCTCAAATGGATGCGTTCTACTGTCCACATCTGTTGCTTCACCAGAGAAAGAGCCCCCTGCGGGTGAGGCTGAGAAAGGGCACGGGCGGCAAGCGTAATGGGAAGAGACGGCTGCTGGTCGGCGGCGCGCCGAGATGCCATTAGTTTTCATTAGCGTCTATCGCAGCCGCGGGGTGTCTCACACATGGAGTCACATGTATGCTCGTGAAGGTGGAGCTAGGGGGCAAGAAGTGGGGGCAGGGTCGGGGACCAGGCAGTCGCGATTGCCACAAAGCGTTAGGTGATCAGCCTCGCTCCACGTGTGGCTGGCTGAGCCGGAAACCCGTCTCCACACGTGCTCGAGAGGAATCATTAAATTTTAGCAAAAGAAACGCTGGACCGCATGGCCGGGTGGCACCGATCTCAGGGTTTACCCTGGAAATACCGTACAAGCGCTGGAACTCATTTGGAGCTCATTTCATTTTTATCGGCGCACCAGTCAGATACAGCTAATTCATCGTGTCGCCTCAGGAGGGCGCCCTGCCTGCTTCACTTTTTAGCACTTGCAGCTGCTTGGCAGAGGGCCTTTGTTGGCCCTCCTTCGCCTCCTCCGCTTCGCTGTCCGAGCGCTGAGCTCTTTGAGGGGCCTGTGCTATGATAGCGAAATACTGTGGGGAACACACTCGAGCGGATGGCTGCTTTATCAATCGCCATTAATATTTATACACTAAGCAAATCCCTATCTCTTGCTTTCACACTTATCTATTTTTTATACATTTATATTTAAACTTTTCCTATTGACGCTGGCGGGTATTCACAGAAACAAAGCAATTGTGTAAAGGAGCCTGATTACAACCCAGCTTGGGATCTGAACCCATGACCCCGCTGTCTGAATGAAAACCGAGTCCAGGGGTGGGGGTTCTGGAAAGCGAGTAGAGTATCGCAGCATCCGTGGTGTGTTTGTGTGTGTGCAGCTTTTGGAAGAAGATGTGTTTGAATAACAGCGGTGGTGGACTGCATGACTTCTGGGACAGTATGAGCACATGTGGTGTGTGTGTGTGTGTGTGTGTGTGTGTGTGTGTGTGTGAGAGCTGAATATGGATGTTTAAATGTCTCAGATATACATTTGCAACAGAGAAAACAAACCACAATGACAGTTCCGTGAGGCCACACGAGAAACATGGGCGGAGTGCAGGTTACATGAGGTCTAAGGGATGTATAGCTTTATTTAAAGTGCGCCAGAGAACGGGCGTGTCGGGGGAGGGGCTACAACATGACACTGACCGTGTTTGCGTTCGCCAGGGGGAACGCCAGGACTCGCTCCTGCAGACTGTGCACCTGGCTCTCCAGCTGCTGCTTCTCCTCGCTGCTCTTCTCCAGCTCCGCCTCCCGCTGCTTCAGCTCCTCGCGCAGCTTCAGCAGTTGCTGCAGGAGACAGAGAGTGGGGGCGAAATACAGCGCAAGAGTGTGAACAACATCCCTCAACACACGGGACACTTCTGAATCCTTGCAGATAAAGGACCACCTTCTACAAGAATGACAGGTGTGGCTTCACCTCCTGTCCACTGTGTATGGCGTCTCAGCCACAATCTATAGCTGCTTTCTTCATTCCTCACAGACCCTTGTGACAAGGGACTGTTCATCAAAGTACTTCAACAACCGATCAAGCAAGGATCCCAGATTACCCATGGCACCCCCACCTCCAATCTCTTATTTTCAAATCATACTCTAGGACCCTCTAGACAGTGGGAGAACTTTGGCAGGGGAGCCCTGTATTTCCCTCACTGGAAGACTGACATTGCTGTCCAGGGTTACAAAGCAACTTAGGAGCTGGAGACCACAGGGTCAGACTACAGCATTTTTTCTGGAGCCTGGGGCGCCCCATCTGAGGGAGACGACGCTGCTGAAGAAGAAACCTGTCTGATCTCAGCATAAGGACCACCTGTCTGTCTCCCCAGAGATAGCCGCTGACATACAAGCTTGGCAATGCTGCCCAAACCTTCCACGCTAAGTAGTGGAATCATGACACCAGTGGGATGTGGCTAACGTTTATCTTTAGCTGTCTGGTTAACAGTTCTGTGGTGCGCAACATCAAATATTCAGAGCTGTTATCTATTCCAGCTTCTGCTACTTGGTTGGGTAACCTTTTTGCTGCTATTTAAGTCATGCCCTCCATGAATAAATCACATGTAGCCTTGCAGAGCAGCTGGCATCTTCACACCATTGCTGGAGGAGGAGAGGGGTAGAGAGCAGTTCACTCAAACCGGCCACGTCTTTCTGGTCAATGAGTGACCAGCTCCCTGCTGGCTGGTGAAACAGTCCAAAGAGCCTCTTTGCAATGGGACATGACATATAGAGAATGAGTTGGATTGATAGAACGGTCCAAAAAAATAAAACACTTCCTCGCAAAGCAGGACCCCTGGTATATTACCACTGGTATATAGGCGGGCTACCACAGCCGGCGAGGGTGTATAAAAAAAGGCGCGTAGAAGAGACACACGGGTTATTTGTATAAATACAGCACCTGCTGTAAAAACAGACCTGCTGACCTGCCTCCACGTGTCGCCTGCTTCTCTTTGACTTGTTGAGTGATTAATTAGCACTGTATACCAGGGGTCTCCAACCTGCCGGGCCCTTTGTCTACCAGCTTTTCACCAACTTAATGAGCACAATCTTTTAATCCTCTTTTTCAAATCATAATGTACATTGCGTGGAGATTTTGTTGCCGGCTTTCATGGCACACTTTGCGGGAGCTTTGTTAGCGACACAATAAGATATGCAACTGATAACTGAGCAAATCGGGACAGGAGATGGACTAAGACAGCACCGGCACGCAAGTGGCCCGCAAGGACAGTAGACCCAGTTCCACAGGGAGCACAAACCAAACCATGGCTCAAAAGGTCTGCGGGCAACAGTGACAGGGCAGCGCTGAAGGCCAGCGGTCATGCTGGCCAGATCACAGAGCCTTCTGCAGGGCCCTGGGTTACAGTGCTGCTCAGAGCAGTCCTAGAGGCCTGTTTCTGTGGCAACAGCAATGGGGATTGTGGTGGCGATCCAGGATCCCAGGCCCAGGAGGGCAGTTTGAACAGCAGACAGACTGAAATCTCTCGCCAGCCAAAGGACAAAGAGGTCCACCCAAGGGGCTCCAGAGGAACAAAGCCCTACTCCCCAACACCTGACCACGAGGTTGTGGAGAGCCAACGGACACGCAAAGGAAAATCACGGCATCGTCTGAAAGCTGTTTGAAAGGATCCTGTAGGATCCTGAGGTGTAAACCAAAAAAGGCCCATTAGGGTTATAGCCATGAATGACCGCAGCTAACAGAAAGGACCCGGTTAAGTGATTATGGGACGATGGGACAGTGCGCCCCCTTCGTGTGTCTGTCAGAAGGGCAGTTGCAACGGCAGCAAACCTTCTGCATGCCCTGGAGCGCCTGCTGCAGGAAGGTGAGCTGCTGCTGCCGTGTGGCCTCCTCCTCGGTGCGCGGGGTCTGTGATGCGGCCTTGCCCTGCTCCTGCTTCAGCAGCTCCACCTCGTTGCGGTAGGCATCCAGCTGGCAGCGCAGGCTGTCGTTCTCCTCCTTCAGGGCCTCGGCCTGTGCCACCAGGCCTGCCACAGACACAGAGACCCCGGGGGGGTAGGAGGGAGGAACGGGGAGAGAACGCAATCTATATTATCTGATGATCACAACAACAAACGTGATTATTCATGAGTAGGATTATGTTTATGTATGAAATACTTGAGTCACAGTGATCCTTTTTTGTGCAAAATGTGTATTTTTGTTCAAATGCTCTGGCTGTGTAAAAATCTGTCGTGTCAGTGACGTCTGTTGAAGTGAACTGAGACTTAGGAATATAGGCCAGGGTGTGAGAGACAGATTTAGAGCAGAAAACCTCAGCTGGTGCACAAAGGGTGCCAGGGAGACACAGAAGAGCAAAGATCTGACTTTCGGCACTTAACCTAAATAAACACATAAATCGCGTCTATAAACGGAGGCCACCGATGCGATATCTGCTAGCCCCCCCCCCCCTTCATGGGGGGGTAAAGGGTGCTGGTGCTCATCGTTCCTCGTTCTCTACAAGTACACATATTAGCCTAATGAGACAGACTCTAATAAAGAGACATTCATTAAAAAGTTGAGTCACTGTGCCAAATGCACTGTTATCAAACATCTGTAATTAAACTGAGGGCAATATGGCCCCTTTCACTCGCCTCGCTCACCGACGGGCTCACAGACACGCGTCGCTGTGTTAAACGTGGGTTGGTTGTGCTTTGCTGTCAGATGGTGGAAGTTTCTGGGTGCCAAACAGTGAGGAAATGCAGTAGCTGTAGCATAAGAACAGCAAACACTGGAACTTGCACAAGCGGTACCACTGGAGAGGGTATCCAGCTAGTGACATCGCCAGCAGGGGGCAGGACGCTTAGTTCCACCCCCATGGGACAACAAGGTGATTCACTGGATAAAATCCGCGAGAGGAGATGCCATCCACATACAGACAGTGGGAAGAAAACACAGTGACAACTTCAAACTGCAATGCCAGCGATGTGAGTGCTGCTTTTTAGCAGAAAAAGCGATAAAAGGCATTTAAACATTAAAAAACAAGCCCCTCCTACCACCTTGCCAAAGCTGTTATGAAACTCAGCAGGTGTAAAATATTTGCTAAAATAAATATTTATCCTGCCGCATGACATTTGCGACGCACCAGCTGATCATATCTGGTCTTAGTGCTGAAGCCTTCCAAGCAGTTGATTTTTATTATTCATCTTAAATAACTACTGTTAGAAATGAAACAGAGCAGGAATGAAAGTCTGGGAAAGTAATGATTTAATTTGCATGCATTTCCATATTAACAAGAAGAGTCATCACACGTGAGAAACCGAAGGATGGTTGATGCCCATGCAGGGGCGGTAACCAGGGAGAGACCTGACCCTCATCCCCTGCTGGTTCTAGCAGAGCAGCACAAGGTTCAATCGGACCACAAAGCGCCAACAGCAAACTCAGCAACGCTAACTGATCACTGTGGAAATGTGCAGAGACAGGCAGATGTCTTTTTTACTGCATGCAAATTACTTTCGCTGCTATGGCTACAGGTACTGGGTTTCACAGAGTACTGGGCAACGCTGGCCAGTGCAAGACTCAACTGTCAAGAAAACTGTGACAAACTAAGCTGAAAGGAGAGGGAGAAGCGAGAAACACTGGAGGAAAAGCCAATTAAAAACTCTACACTGGTACTATTGACTATCTCACTTAAGTCCTTCAGAGGACGTAGTGAGCGATACACAGCTGTCTCTAATTCCGCGATATTGCACTAGCGCAGGGGGAATTAGCAAAGCCACTTAATTGGAAACATCTGATGTACGGTGAGCTTCATGCTTCCTCTGGAAAGAAGTGAACTGACTGATTTCCCTGAGGGCACCTCTTTTTATGTTGCGAGTTCACCTTTTTGTTGCCCAGTCCATTTGTGCCAGATTTATTGAGGAGCACGCTGACTGACAGCTGTGATGCGGGGTGTGTGTGAGAGTACAAGGGCGACATTGCTGCCATACCTGAGTCATCAGAGTCCTTGCTCTCTGGAGTGTCTTCCACATCGTCATCTGACATCTCCATCTCCTCCTCCCGCCGGATGCCCATCAGCTCCTCGTTGTGGATGTTTCGGATCTCCTGCAGGGGGCGACAGGGGGGGGCAGCAAGTGGAAATAAAGCTTNCCATCTCCTCCTCCCGCCGGATGCCCATCAGCTCCTCGTTGTGGATGTTTCGGATCTCCTGCAGGAGGCGAAAGGGGAGGGCAGCAAGTGGAAATAAAGCTTCAGTGACACACACACACACACACACACACACACACACACACACACACACACACACACACACACACAGCCTTGTAGCCATGGCAGAGGAGACCGGGTCACAGGGACACATGCACACTAGTCACACCAGGCCTTTCTACTCAGATCTTGGGGATTCAAAAATGGCCCACATCTCTTATGACTCTCTGTGATCTCCTGACTGCTGGCGGCAGAGATGAGCACACAACAGAGTCACAACTTTTAGGAATTTTGGGGCCACTGCTCGCAGTTCACGCAGACAGGAACAGCTGTCAGAGCTCCGGCTCTAAGGGAGAGTCCAGCAGCTGAGGAGGTGGTGGTTTGTGTGGGGTGATCTCCAGTTAATGGAGCGAAAATGAAGTTCGGCCAGGGAAGATGGGCTTTGATGGAGATGCTTCGTTGGTACCAAGGGGAGAAGACTGTCTCCCACGGCAACAAAACACAGGCTTCGTTTAAACATGGCCATCTGCCTGGCGCCCGCAACATGCAATCATACAGCGTATTACAGGGGTCGAACAGGTACTGATACAAACAAGTCCATCTGGCCAGTGAGGAAAGGGGATCACTGCAGGAAGGTGTTTCAGCACGAAGTTGGATGGCCGGGGGGGGGGGCAGCTGCTATTTACTCGGCATGGCTCTTAAAGCTCTGCATCACAACATCTTCTAGAAAGTACTAGTGAAGGAAAATGACTCTCCGCTGGAAGACAGATCAAGATGTAAGGGCCACTACGAGCTTGTTCTGTGTGTCCTACCTACCCAGTCTACAACTTTGCAAGTAAGCATGGCATGTGTGTCGGGGGGGGTGGTGGTGGTGGGTGTTCTGGCTTCCCCACTGCTACTTACCATAGCCACGCAGGCCCTGTGGGAAGAGCCAACATACTTACCAATAAGCAGACACTGTGCTATGATGAATCCCGTCCTGCTGCGCTGTGTGAGTGTGAACGTTGCTTCTTACCTTCCACTAACAGGCGGCTCGAGGGTGCGGAGTGGGCACAGCGCTGAGCAAACGCGAGTAAACACCCAAGTCTTAGATGATGAATCAGACTGACTGTGCTCCTCCGGCAGCCACACCACTGTGAGCTCAGAAGGGCTCGAACTGATGGGTGCCTGCTGTGTGCGTGGATGGGGGGGGATTAACCTAGAGGGAAGTAGTACATACTGCTCTGTCCTCAGACCCCCACATCTCTACAGCTCCAGCCAAAAGAAAACAAAACTGATGGGGAAAAACCAGGACGTCTCGGTGTCGTCGCAAGAAAAGCAGACCGAAAGCTCTGCGAACGCTGAAGAACATAAAAATCAATAACCCACTTTGCACGGGTGGGCATGGCTGGGAGGAGGGGTTGAGGGGATATTTAATATGCAGAGCAGTGTTTTCAATTTTGAACACTCAGGAAAAAGCAATAGTAATTATCGTACTAAAACACTGTGCACAACAAACGTAATGTATTTGTGTGGAGTCCCAGGACTACAGACGGTGATCACAGATCAGTTAAACGGCCAACGCTGGGCGTAGGGAGCCGTTGGAGAGCGGGGTGGTTGTCATTACTGGAGTCAGCAGATAAGAGCAGACATTATGTCACGAAATCAAACAAAAATCAATATCAATAGAAAATCCCTGCTTTACCCTGTGTTGTGCACGATTCATATGTAACAGCCTGTTATATGGGAGACGATTGGGATCACAGGGCAATTCTCTGCTCGGGTCAAAGCTTGGCTGGCTCAGCAGCTAGCGTGCCTCTGGACTGAGGAGGTGTTGTACCCGAGGCCGAACATCCCTCAGACCCGGCCACGTGTGATTCCAGCTCTGGGATGGCTGCTGATTAGGATTCCCAGCAGGAGGGAGATTAACGTCTCCTGATGAAGAATAAACGTGGGTGACCCTGGGACCTGTGCTGCACCTTGGCAGCACCGTGATCCCCACAATCCGTGTTCTTCATCGCGGTGCAGATTATCGGTTAATTACATGGAAGATGAAGCGGGTCTGTCGACAATGAAACGGAGCGATTGCCACTAGAGTGACAACGTGCGCCACGTGCCAACGCCCTCTGTCATTAAAAAGTGCGTGCTGTAATTAATTTGGTATTGGTGGGATGGGGATGACAGAAGTGGTATAAACACACACTGCCAGGACCCATTAATTAATCAGATTCACTCCGTTCTGCAGCTACACTGGAGCAGAAATACCTCCGCTGTCGTCATGTAGAGCAGTGTTCCATGATGGAGGTCCGCACGTGGGTGAAGGCACTGGCTCAGACCACCACAGGTGCATCACTTGAAAAATATTATGACAGTTTTCAGCCAGCTTCCATCTGTGGCTTTACCTTTTCTGCAAATCCATCCAGGCATGTGTTCAGGGTGACCTCCCTCCCAGTTGTGCTTCATGATGCCAGGTCACCCCCCCCCCTCCTAAGCCCTGCCCTTAAAGAGAGCACTTAGCTCACCTTCTGCCCCCTTCTTGAGCCATAACCACTGTTCTGTCAACAAGAGTAGAGATGAAACTCAGTGGAAATGGGGACAGGGCTTGTGGGAAGGTGGAGGTTTTGTGTGTGTGTGTGTGTGTGTGTGTGTGTGTGTGTTGGGGGGGTGGGAGGAAGGGCAGAGTGTGGGGAGAGTGAGATGGGAGAGGCTCACAATCAACAAAATCAGTTAACAACGGAATGCAGAATATTCCAACTTTTCATATGAAAAACACAAAGTAGACGAACAGAGAGAAAAAGAGTGATGGAGAGGGGGAGAGAGAGAAAGAGAGTGAGAAAGAGAGAGGGAGCGAGCGGTAGAGTACCAACCTCTGCCTGCTTGCGCCACATGTCCAGGTTCTTGCGCTGGGCTTTGGAGAAATGGTCCCATGCTCTTTGTTTGGAAGCAGCGCGGAATACAGACACAATCTGCTCAACTGTGGCAGGGGAGGGAGTGCAGCGCCCGTTTGTACCGTCCAGAGGGGGGGGGGGGGGG